>OY744475.1:170283222-170819653 GCA_963556175.1 Tipula confusa | reverse complement strand
AGATGAGTGTCCCTTATTATTGCAGGTCTACAGGGAAATTGATATGAGCCTAGCAGCCATACAAGCAACCTGTTTAGCTGTAATATCATTAGGGATAAGATGAAAGAGGCTCTTCAGTGCTTGAGTAGAAGTGCTGCTAAGTGCACTACTAACACACAGGGTGGCATTTCTTTGAAGTTTCATCAACAACTTTTGGTTAGCTTTAGTATTTAGAGCTGGCCACCAAACTGAGACTCCGTACATTAGTACAGGTCTCACTACAGAGGTATAAAGCTAGTGTACGGTACGGGGACTAAGCCTCCATCCTTTCAAAATCGCATTTTTACAGGAGTATAGCGCTACAGAAGCTTTCATTACTCTTTCCAAAATATTAGGCTTCCAATTCATTTTGTTGTTCAGAAGAGTGTTTTTTAAACCAACTCCATTAAGAGTGGGTGGGTAAAAAAAGGGAAGCTTATACTTCCTGGAAAAAATAACCACTTTAGTTTTAAGTGGATTAACATTTAGACCTATTAGTCCATTTGATTAGAATACCAGGGGCATTCTGCATGAGTTCTCTCAGGATACTTGAATATTTACCGAAAATACCAATTGCAACGTCGTCCTCATAAGTAACCACTTTAAAGCCCTCCTCCTCTAGGTTTAGTAATAGGCCATTTATGACCAAGTTCCAAAGAAGGGGGGCTAATACGCCTCCTTGCGCTTAAATTAGCCAAAATAATCCTGCTCCTAAACATCTGATACCTAGTGACACATCCAACATCAAATCTGAGGGTGCCTGCGTTGACATTTCAGGTTTGACATTGTTAAAGGCACCTTCTATATCACAAAAAGTCCCCAAAGAGAATTCCTTACAGTCGAGTGATTTCTCGATAAGGCATATAAGAGAGTGTAGTGCCGATCCCATTGATTTCTCTTTACAGTATGCATGCTGAGATGCAGGCAACTTAACCGACTAAATCGAGCCTCTAACATAAGCTTCTATTGTTCTCTCCAGAATTTTTAATAAAGAAGAAGATAAGCTAATTGGCCTAAGGTCTTTCGGATCGCAGTGAAGGCGTTTTCCCGCCTTAGGTATGAAAATAACCTTTACTTCAATCCATTTGTTTGGAATGTGACATAGCCGTATTTGCCCTTGGCAGAATTAGCGGAGACTCGGTACAGCCCGGAAAATGCGCTTTCAGTAGATGATCCAAAGATTCCGCTCCCGTTGTAGTCCACATACCATCCAGTCGTTAAAGATAACCTAGAATGAAAGGACAAGTTGATAAAATCTTACGTAGCCTAGCAGCCTCAGAAGACCCCTATATATTTTCACAGAATTGCCTACAGGATTTTCTTTTGGCATTCCTTAATTTATATTTATAAGGTTTGAGGACTTCTCTATAGGAGTCCCAGCCCGCTTCATATTTTGTTCTCTTCGCAATCTTGAAGAGTCTCTTGTCTTGTAGACGCATTGCTTGAAGTTCCTTGGACCACCACAGGGAACGAGATTTACCCTTAGGCCTGCTGTGAGGACACGAACCCGAAATAGCTTCATTGAAAGCATTAGACATCCTACCAACCAGGACATCTAATTATTGTGTAGACTTGGGTGATTCAGGAACCACAAAAGATAAAGAATTACCTAGAATAGTTCTAAAGGTATCTCAGTTGTTTTTACTCCTGTTTCTAAAAGTAGCAGTCGTAGTTTACTCCATATTGCAGATAGCAATGATCAGAAAAAGAGTGTTCATCAGACACCTTCCAATTTATTAACTTATTTGACAAGAAGTTTGAAACAAGGGTAATGTCTAGAGCTTCCTGTCTATTGTCAGTAATAAAAAAAGGCTTACAGCCTATGTTACAGATAGATAGGTAAGTACCAAGAATATAACCTAATAAGAACTCACCTCTTTCATTTGTGTTGGTGCTTCCCCAGATCTTATGGTGTGAGTTCGCATCACATCCATGGATGATTCCAACTCTACGTACCTGAGCAACCACTATTAAGTCGCGCATGTTAGCCAGAGGAACGATATCTCCATCATGCGGTAAATATACTGATACAAGCCATAGGTGTTTGCTATTGTCTTCAAAACTGACTGCTAGCACATCTGCATCGCTGTAATTGGAAAGCAGAAAAATTTTAAGCTTGTTCTTTGCAAGAATGCACAAACGAATCCTACCTTTACCTTGCACAAACAACAGCGTATAGTTAGTAGCTCTAAGGCCAAGAACCCGATTTTTATTGACCCATGGTTCTTGAATCAAGACGACATCTATGTCATCTTCCTCCACTTTGAGCATTAGTCGATGCTGCCTTACAGTGATGCAGGTTTATTTGCAGTATCTTAAGCCTCCTGCTTAAGATCATCCTTCACCACGTTGACTTCTGGATTTCCAGAATCAGAAGACTGTAGAAGTCTAGAAGTCCACAACTGACTGTCTCTGACTACAAGCTCTATTTTTGATGGATTTATACCCAGCCAACATTTGCTGGCCCACTTTGTAATGATAAAGAGCGCGTGTTGCATGACTTCCCTAATCGAGCTTAGGTACCTACCCGAGATCACGATCGCTACGTCATCTGCATACGATATCACCCCTATTCCCTCCCTCTCCAGTTCCAAAAGTAATCCATTGATTACTATCTTCCAGAGAAGAGGTGATAGGACACCACCTTGCGGAGTTCCTCTAACTACTCGCCTCCTAATGGTGGATTCCGCTGACTTCGCGCTAACATTCCTGCATTTTAGTATCTGATTTATCAACCTCCTTAAGGGGTAGTCCACATCTAAGAAAGACAGTCCTTCCTGAACTACTTCCGTCCTGACATTGTTAAAGGCGCCCTCTATATCGAGGAAGGCTATCATACAGTACTCTTTCGAGTGGATTGATTTTTCAATTGTTCACACCAATAAATGCAGAGCCGTGTCCACCGATCTCCCTTTCCAGTACGCATGCTGAGAAGTCGTCCAATTACTGGGTTTTATTTTTGCACGTATGTACACGTCAATCAGTCTTTCAATGTTTTCAACAGAAAGGATGATACAATTATAGGTCTTAGGTCTTTGGGTAGGCCTGTGAATTCTTCCTAGTTTTCGAGATAAAAATCACCCTAACCTCCATCCATTTCCTAGAAATATAATTCAGCTTTAAACACCCCCTGAAGGTCCCCTCCAGCCATGGGGGAATGCTCGACGAGTGTTTTTGCAATTCCCCTGGAATGATACCGTCCGGGCCTGCCGATTTATAGGGTCTAAAGCCGTTTAGTGCCCATAGGATGCGGTTTTTGCACACGATTTCTTCCGGGCACCCCGACGATAATTTGTCCCTATTCCTACCAAGATCCGTCGACACATCCACACTACCTAGGAAATGGGTTTCCAACAGTAGCGCCAATGATTCCCCACTAGGCGTTGTCCACAGCCCATCTGGTTTAATTAAGTAACTAGTTAGGTCTCCGAAACACCTTTCATTTTATCACAGAATAGTCTCCAAGACCTCCTCTGCGCCTTCCATAATTCCTTTTTATACTTTTTAAGGTGCTTATAGAAGTCCCAATCCTCAGCTTCCCTAGAGCCTTTTGCTCTGTTGAATGCCTTCCTACACCCTATACGAAGGATTCTCAAATCCCTGGACCACCATACCGGTTGCTGCTTCCCCCTAGGTATTCTCTTGAGGCAAGCAGTGTCCAAGGACAAGTTACAGACGCTTGTGATTTCCTCCACGAGGAAATCTACCTCCTTCTCTGTGGCTGGGGGCTTCGGAGCATCGGTCGATAAGAGTCGTACTAACACTTCCCCATATTTGTTCGAGTTAATCCTTCTAGGATTCTTGAAGGCTTTCCGAGTAACAGGGTGAATGTCAATATTAAACGTAACGTACCGATGGTTCGAAAAGGAGAGTTCCTTCGCCACCCTCCTTTCTTGAACCATTTGTATAATGGAGTCTGATGCAAATGTAATATCCAGTACCTCCTGCCTGTTACTGATAATAAAAGTGGGCTCCTGCCGCAGATTCCACACTACAAGGTTAGTCTCCAATAAGTAATCAAATAAGTAGTCACTCCTATCATTGATGTCGGTGCTTCCCAGTATTACTCTGATCTTTTCCTGTTCCGCTTCGAGTATCAGTTCCCCCAGGTTATCCGGTGGAACCTCCTTCTCTCGGTTCATGTAGACTGAAACCAGCCATAATACGCGGCCTCCCGTCTCCAGCCGACTGCCGTTACGTCGCCACTACTATATTGTGGAAGAAGAAAAATATTCAAGTTATTTTTAGCGAGAATGCAAGATCTGATCTTATCGGACCTAGAAAAGTATAAAATTTTATACCCTTTCAAACAGAGGACACAGTCCTTGTTTTTACTAATCCACGGTTCTTGGACTAGAATTATATCCTCATCTGATTTGGTCAGTCTGAGAATCACGGCCGCCGAAGCAGCCTTAGAATGGTGAAGATTAATCTGAACCGTGCTACGCATAAACAGATTAACTTACTTTCCTTCATATATCCTACGCTGTCGTGGCAGGGTTTTCTCTTTCGATCTTTGGTGGGACTTCAACAGTCTTGACGCTTCATTCAGGTTCACCTTGTTATCTCTTTTTGTCACCGTCCTCCCCCATTGACTCGACATGATCTTCCTCGTCCGAGTCCAGGGATAGGCGACTACTCATAGCCGTTAATCGCTATTGAAGTCTAATAGTCAATTTACTAATCAGGCTATTTAATAGTCAATTTAATAAAGACTCAAAAATATCTCATTTTAATTTGTGCAATTCTCATTCTCTTGATAACATCCAATACCATACATAGTTATACATTTTGTTTTCTAATTTTTTGTTTTTCATGCGTAATATCATGAGAGGAAAGCCTCTACCATATTTAGGGCGTACAGTGAAAGATAAACACCAAACATCCAAGCATTTAATAGAGAAATAGAGAATTAGAGAAATAGAGAAATAATCAAAAATTATAATGCTTCCCATGGGGAATTCATATTACGTATGATTATGTACATACGTATATTTTTGGTTGTTATGTTTTAAGGTTTCGAGAGGGGAAAAAATGTTTTTTACTTTTAGTAAACGTTCTTAATAATTGTGAAAAGAGTGTTAAACTTTTTTTTTAAAGATTAATCATACAAAATATAATTTTGTATCGTCTCATAAAATTAAAGGAAAGCAGTGCTTCCCTTGCTACCAAGGACGCCACGCCACTGAAATATATATATATTTCCGTGATGCCGGCTAATATATTAAACATAGAACAAATCATAATTTTAAATATTTTTAAAACTTTTTTAAATTTATTTTAATTTCAATCACATTTCAAATATATTATCTAAATTGTTTATGTAAAGATGTTTGATTCTCTTTAGCTTCAGTCTTAAATATTATTTAATTAATTTGTTATCACTTAAATCAATCACATATCCTATATATTTACATAAATTAAAGGTACATTATACATAATAAATATACATTTAAACTTATAAGGCCGTCTCGAGATGTCCGTCACTATCAACCACTGGATTTGATTTAACCGAGGCATTCGATTTTTTACGCAGTGTTTTATAATCTTCGAACGTTTGTCGAAATGAATTTTCTATCCATGCTTCAATTTCGGTATAACTTTTTTTACCTAACGATGAATTACTGTTTTTCTTCTTATTGCCTGTACTACTATAACTTGTTGATTTCACAGATTCATTACAATCGATCTGAATAGAAAGTAGTAAAAAAAATGTTAACGAAATAATCGAACATTAAAGGACAACAAAATAACTAACCACTTTATCCTGATCGTTAAACAGGGTTTCGTCTAATGCCTCCCTATGTTTAACAATTTGTTTGAATCGACCCGACTTCGATATCGAATATCGACGCGTGTTTGGTGTATCGGCTATATATTTAATCGCAGACTCATTAATATCCATTAAATCATCGTGTGACTTAGATTTCTTATGTCGGTCTGCCATTTTGAATTAATTAGAATTGCACGAATTTAATTATTTTCAATTTTATTATGGGCTATCCAATTACAATAATAGTCTAATCAATACTGAAGTTATTGAAAAAAAAAATATTGGCAATTATTATTGATGATAACAATAAATTAGTAAAGCTCGTTTTAAGATATTAAATATTAATATTATTATTAAATGTGTATATACAATATATACATGATATATAAGTAATTAGACTGATAAGTAATATTTAGTAGATAGCTTCGATAAACGAGTAACCAAATTAATTTTAAATACAAAAGTTCCGCTCTCGGGAGGAAGCAATTATACGATTTTATAATGTTTTGTTGTTTTTTTCTTTTGTTTATACCAAGAACCATTTTATATTTTATAAAGTGATAATACATACAGTTATCTCCATTTTCTTATCTTAAAATATAAAGTTACTTATTTCTTCTATAAATGATCAATCATAAAAGTTGGAGAAATTTAATTATCGGTTTTAAACATTTTATTTAGTATTTCCAATCAATATGACATTTTACACACAATTTTGATTTGGTTGGAACGATTGTGTCATCAATGTAGTGGCACTTACTCAAGTATGTACTTCAAGCAGTTATAATGATACTTAACATTATTATTTGTTCTAACTATAAACTGAAAACATCTGACAGATTAAGTTGGTACCAAAAGATACATACCGTATGTTTCGAAATTCGAACTCAATTTAGTACCGAAACTGAAAAGTACTATATTTTGAATATTCTGTCGGTCAAAATCTGCGACAGTAATTGCCATATCCAGCGTTGGAAAACGAACCGTTGTTTTCTATTCAAAATATATTTTGTATCAGTAGTTGAACGAGATAGTTGATGGCATAGGTTTGTCACGATTTGATATGATAATTATTTAGTTATCAAGCTGAAGCATAGGTAGGATAATTTTTGTCTGTTTTTAACAATTGTATAGAATTTCCAAAATATTTGTGAGCAGTTAATTTTTGAAATAGAATTTACATATTGTAACGGAACAAGGTGCAATTCCCATAAGTGTCATTAAAACGACACCCTTGGGATCCGCACTCCGATGGCGTTAACAGATTCTCCGGACCAGAGGTTTGGCTGCGGTGTTTGAGCAGGCTAAACTCAGAGATGGACGTGGGGTTTGCCAAGTGTAGTCCGAAGCTAGAAAACTGCATGATGGAAGGGATAGGGAAAGGAAAAAGTAGGAAAGAAAAAGAACGAAAAGGTGTGAGAGTGAGCATTGTCACAAACTCCCTTTTGGGTATTCAAAATGACCACCAAGAAGAAATCCGTTAACAGAATTTTGTAGACGTAGAGGCTTCATCAGCGGACTGTAAGACTAAGCTAGATTTTTTATAATAATAATTTTTTTATAAACAAAATTTATTGATGATCATTATTTTACTTCCGTCCCGTACAACGAACAAAAGTCAAAAAAAAACTCCATCCTAACAAATAACAATTTTCATTTTCTCCTTTTCCTTCACTTCTTTTTTTTCTCATTGTCGAATTAAATGATAAATATTAGGATTGCCACACCAAAAATTGTGACGCACAACTCCGTTGAACGTTACAAAACGTGGGGAAGTCCCACATCCTGAGATAGATCTCATTGAGCCAGGCACTGCTAAATTTTAAGATCCTTCATATGGTAACTACCCAAAATTTATCTCTCCATATTTTCTACCTTAACTGCTACGTTTCCAATAACCTTTTTAACTCTACCTCTAATGAATTTGGGAGCTAGTTTGGCGGAGAAATATTTTGAAGCATCGCTTTGAGCAAAGTTACGTAGGCAAATTATTTGGCCAGGCCTAAAGTCTCGTACACGAGTACGAAGATTATTTGAAGATTGTTTGATATGGAATAAAACCTCTTCCTGAGCTAGAGACAACCGATCCGAGGATTGTAGTAGAACCATCTTCAAGGCATTTCAGTTCTTTCAATAATTTATATTTGGAACCATTCATAATCTTATGTTGCTCGAAGACTAAATAATGAGCAGAATATCCCGTCGATGAATGAATTGAATTACGAATAGCAGCACCCCATTTCCTGAATATTAAGATCCCAGTTTCGATGGTCAGGGCTTATGTACGCTTGAATAGCGGATAATATTGTGCGATTGGCTCTTTCGATTGGCATTACTTTGTTTTAGTAATGCGATACTCTGATTTTCATCCCAAACAACACCAGCTATCCACAGATTCTACATTAATAATTTAGCTTGAATTATATCAACGGGGCAAACCATCCTAGTGGGTCGAACAATTTGACAACTTTGACTAGTATGATACGTTTGTTGGCTCCAAGCGTTTCTACCATATCAATGACAGTTATGCGGGACACAAACCGCCTTCTCGCCCACGTTAAAGTTACATGAATTAATAATTCTTTGTAAGAACTATTTTCTAAGATGAAATCCTCCTAAAAGAGTCGTATGAGCTGTGATTTAACTTCCACTGACTGACTTAATGTATCCGATCCTGATATAAGATCATCTATCTATACGTATAAATTCCGTAACGTTATTGTTGAAGCCACTGGATATTTTAGTTTTCATCATTTGCCAGTTGACAAAAGAATCTAGTACCCAAATATGTCGTTGCTTGTATAAAACATTTGTGTTGGTTTTCTTTGGTCCCATATGTAAATTATGGTTATGTTCATTCGTTCGTTTGTTCTGAATTTTTTTTAAACCAATCATATTATCCGAAAATGTTAAACGTTTTGATTTATTGTTTTTTTGTTTCTTTCCATAGCAAGCGTTGATACATTCTATCATTTTCTTTGATTGAATTTAACAGAACAATTATGCTATATCGGCCTTGTAAACACGAATTTGTGATTTTATCATCTTGAAGATCGATATTATGTGTTGAAGTTGTTTTGGCTGAGGGACCAAAAACGACTCAAAATTTTGTTGTTGTGCTGTCTTCGTTCATTACTGCTTGATGTGGTAGGTGATATGCACATTTTGACTCTTCTTTAGTTTGTTCCTTATAACCCGATAAGGGTTTTGTTGGATCCCTTGACAATCTTTTCACGACTTGAAAAAGTCTTGCTACGGCCATTCGTTTTGAATTTCCTAGGTATGTTGGTGGATCCTTCTGGAAAGCGATACAAACTTATTAGCGCCCATTTTTAAGGCATTTATATGAATTTTGAAAAATTTCTTCACATTCCATCTCTGGTTTTGTAAGGTTGTGTGGTGGATAAAGATGCCCCAGCTCCCAAAATTTGTTGAGCTGTTCATCTTTCTCCGTTGATGTGACGTGTGATTTAACCTTTAATTTAGTTTTCTTGCTCAGTACTTATATTCTTTCCAAGATGACCCAACTAAATTCTGTAAGCAAGCTAGTTCGTTTTTATTTCTTTTTGTGAATTTAGGTTTAAGAATTTGGCTGTAGTGGTCTACGCCTAGCAGTATATCAATGGGCCTTGTGTTGCAACTTGTCTAATTCAAATAGCGCACAGATTTGAACTTTTTATGGTTAATATCAAGGCTTCTATTTCAACAAAATATGTCGACGTTTATCTTGATTTTAAATTGATTTTTTCAACATTGTTGACCTTTCCAGCAACTTGTCCTCCTCTCTTGCACCATGAACCTCGGCATTGATTTTACTCCTTATCAAATTTAAACGTTGTTTGGCTTCTGTTGTTATAAATAATGTTAGTGAACCAGTATCAATCAAGATCCTATAAGAAGCTCATCTCTTTCGTCGTACCTTATTGTTTTGACAAAAGCGGTTGCTAAAAGTGTTGGGTTGTGAGTTTTTAGGGCATTACTTGTTGAAATCGTTCTTGAAAAATCAATGGATATTTGTTTTGTATGAAGAAGATTATAATGTTTGTAAATACTTTCCTTACATATGACGATAACAGTGGCGCAAATCGTCACCAGTAGATAGACATTTTCTTCATATATTATGTAGGTTGATAAGCTGCGTCGTTCTATCTGGCTCATTTATATTGAATTTATTGCAGCATTCCAAGATGTAAGCACTCGAGCACAAAATGCATGATTAATTTTCTATAGTGCCGTTGTACTGAATGTGTGCCGCTTATACTAGCATTCACGACGGTTATCATTCGTTGCCGTTGTTTTTAATAATAGTATAAGGTTTCTAGACTTTGATAAGGCTCTAGGATTTGAAGGAAATTGTCGGTTGCCTGGATCTACTTAGGAGATCTTCTTTTCAATTACATCTTATATGTTTTAAGAGTCTTGTCTAATTTTAGTTAAATATGGTAACGACGGACCCCAGGTTTAAATAATGGTTTTGTACTACATGTAAGTTTTCTCTAATGGTGTCATGCATTACTCGTATTGCAGATGCTGATTCTTGCTGTATGTTGTTTTGTGCAAAGCTATAGCGTTGTCATGGTTGTTTATTAATGACCTTTTGTTTTGGTATCTGGTTATTAGTATTTTTAAAATCAGCTTACACGCAGCTCCTTCCAATGAAGTTTTGATCCACTAACTTTGAAAATAGTTCATGGAAACAAATCCAATATTGATAGACCCCATTGTGTTTTGGTACCTCAATTTGTTGTAATCTGAGTTTAACCGGTTGTTGGTTCTGTGATTGTTCTCTAATCCGTTATGTACCGACTGTTGTAATCTCGCAATACAGTCTTCTGCTCGGCTGCACATTTTAAAACACATGTTGTTTATAAAGTAATCTTGATTTTGTAGATCCTTCTCAGTTGTTTTTAGAAAGATTTTTTCAGACATCTCCTCTATAATTTCTCGATTTCTGTATTAAACTAATAAATCTTTTGCATTATCTATTCATAGGTACCCGTTGTTCATTTAAAACGCCGAATGCCTGCGCTATAATTTTCTCTATGTGTCTTTTTTTTTAATTGTTTCCTCAGCATCATATTGTTCGGATCTTCGTTTCGTTTATTTGAACTTTTGGAATTGCTATTTTTTGTTGCTGTGGTAAATTCCTTATGGGGATTCTTATATTCTTATATGGAATTGCATATATGGGGAAGTCTTGTTTATTTTCGACGTTAAGCAAAATTACGTTATTTGCTTTATATTTGTTGTGTAGATTTGTGACTTTTTGTTTCCTGTTTTTAAGATAGACTTTTATTTTTCAAAGGTATACGTTGCAAAAATTCTCTATTTGATGCGCTGGTGGGTCCCGATATTTGAATACCATATGTCCATATGGGCATAAGTGTCGCTTTTATTTTTATTTGATTATGCTTTGCTTCTATATGCTTTTTCCATGTCAACCATGTCCAGATGTGACCATAAGTATTTGACATTAGATTGCTGCGAAATAGTTTCACCGTTCAATTTAACGGGATACCTCGTTCTTCTGTAGTTTTGTAGTATACCACTGCTGCAAACGCCTTCTCTGATGCATCGCGGAAACCATGGAGCTCATTTTTTCCATATTGTTTAGGTTCAATCCATCTAGGTAATGTAATTTGCTCAATATCGTTTAGACCTTCCTTGAATTTGATCCATTGTTGTTCCAAACCGGTATTCAGTTTTTCATCCCATCTGACGCCGGCTATCCAAATATTCTGCATTAACAGTTTTGCTTGTATAATTACTGGGGCGAACCATCCTAATGGATCGAATAATTAGGCTTTATCTGCTAATATTTTCCTTTTAGTTGGTACCTCTTTGTGATCCGCTGATGAAATCTTGAATACAAAAATGTCTGTATTAGGGTTCCAGTTGATGCCTAGTGTTTTAATTGTGTCATCGATCTGAATAGGATATAATCCACCTTCACGAGAATCTGCTGGTATAAGTGTTCTTAGCTACTTATTGTTACTGGCCCATTCTAAGATTAAATTTGGATTTGGTCTTTTGGAGATGCTCTCCACAATAAGCGTTGATAGGTTTGATCCATCTTATTAACTAAGATCTGGCGGAACATTTTCTCAATATCAGCTTTGAACACAAATTCATGTTTTCTCCATCGCATTATAATGGATATCAGTTCCTGTTGTAGTGTAGGAGCATTTAATATTATCTCGTTTTGTGATGTACCAGTCGTTTTTGTTGATGCATCAGCAAATACAACTCGGAGTTTAGTTGTTGTGCTGTCTTCCTTGATGACTGTATGGTGTGGTAAGATGGAGTGGTTCTTTTTTCCTCTTTGGTCATTGTCTCCATGTCTCCAAGTTGCTTATATTCCACATGGAGCTTATGTAACTTTCTATAAGGATTGGATCTCATGTTAATCGCCATAGTAGTCTTGCGATTGCCATTTTCTCTGATTCCCCCAGATGCGTCTGCGGATCTTTTTGGAATAGGATTTTTACTTCGTGGCGTCAATTACTTAGACGTCTGTGAGTGTTTCGAAAGTGCTCCTCACATTCGGTTTCTGGTTTAGTTTGCGTTCGCGGTGGATGTAGTCCCTCCTGTTCCCAGAATCTTTTTAGCTGTGTATCTATCTCTGTTGATGAAATGTGTGAGCTTATATTAACTTTTTTACTTTTGCCTCTTGTCGCTATTCTGTCTATGATTATCCAGCCGAAATTTGTCAATTGCGCTACTAGCTCGTCTTTGAGTCCTTTCAGCATTTAATGATTTGACTGTGGTAGTCTGCCCCTAACAATATGTCAATGGATGCTGGAATATTGTCGTTTTTTTGATCTGCTAGTAGTAGCTCGTTCAGATGTTCGGCTTAAAAAGTAGCTTCTGGAAGATTTTTGGTTATCTTGTGCAATACTAGCGCCTCAATTTCAATGGAAAAGATTGATGGTTATCTTGGTTGTAGAAGAATGTTGACAACGTTATTAACCTTTCCGGCCAATTGACCACCTACTCCATGGACCTATGCACTGATTCTGCGCCTTGTTAAATGTAGTCGTTGTTTGGCTTCTGTTGTAATAAAGGAGGTCTTTGAACCGTCGTCAAGGAGTTTACTTAGGAGCTCCTCTCTTCCATTATATCCTGTTGTTTTAACCAGAGCGGTTGCTAACAGTGTAGAATGATGATCATTAGTTGCGCAGGTTACTTGTGATACTGTAGGATGTTTAGTCTGCATCAGGCTGTGATGTTTTCTATTACAGTCCTTACAGAATTGTCTGCTGTTGCATTGTAGAATGTTATGTCCAGCGCTTAAGCATCTTCTACATAGTGCGTGTAAATTAATTAATTGCAATCGTTCTATTTGCCTTAGGTGACTAAAATTGTTGCATTTTTCTGGACTGTGATTGTCTGAACATAGAATGCAGCATTGTTTTTTTAATGTTACTGCGCTGAAACTTTGTTGTTTGAAATACCTAAGACGAGATCTTTTATACACAGGCGTTGTTTTTTGTGTTCTTAAGGCTTGTAAGGCCTGATATCTTGACTTCAAAAATTTGAGAAATTCGTCTGTTGTTTGTAATTCATTAGGATTTTTCAACGAGATTTCATATCCTTTCAATGTCTCGTTGTCTAGTTTTTTGGTTAGAAATGGAACTAACCAGACAGCCCAGGTTGACGTGTTCACCCCAAAGTTTTGCACCGCATGTAAATTTTCTCTTACGGTGTCGTGTAGTACCCTTATGCAGGTGCTGATTCCGTTTTTATGTTCTGCACTGCAAATATTGTGTTTATGTGTGTATTCATTAATAACCTTTTATTTTGATATCTGGTTATTAATATGGTCATTGCACTTTCACAATTTTCACCTGTAGGCCGTAGGTGCTGAATGGCCTAGCTCGAAGTCCCTTCGAGATGTGTTTTTAGATACATCATCTTGTGGATGTTTGTGAGACCTTGGTGTTGATCCCTTGGTGTTGAACTTGGGTATCTCGATCTTTTGAAGTTTATATTGTGGGTGGTGAATGTTGTTTGTTTTGCTTCCTTCTAGTCTATTTTGTACTTGTTGTAACTTGGCAGTACAATGTTCCAGATTGTTGCTGATCTCAAAATATATGTTGCTTATAAAGTATTCATCATTTCTCACATCCTCTTCTGTTGCTTTTAGGAGGATTTCTTCATTTAATTCCTCTATTTTTGAGATCATTGTATTTAGTTGTATAATCTTTTGGTTCCGCTCTGTCTTTCTGCACATGGTTGTAGGCCCGTGCTATTAGATTCTCCAGGTGGTTTATTCGTATGTATTGTTTTGTGTACAGCTTCCTCATTGATGCGTTGTGGTTGGTTAAAGAGTTATTAATGATAACTTTCAGCAATGTTGCCTTATACGATTTCTCCTTGTCATGTAAATCTTCCAAGTGTGGCAGGTTGGTTGTTGATGCCGTCACTAGATTTTGCGTTGTTGTAGTCGTAGCTGAAGTTTCCAGTGGGTTGTTGATGTCAGTAGCTCGATGCGCTCATCTTTGTATGGATAATTCTTTATTTCTGAATTATCCTTTAATTCGGCGTCATTTTCCTTGTACTGGTTATGTACATTCGTGTAATTTCTGTTTTCTTCTTTTCCAGTTAGTCTTTGGTTTTCCTATAAACCGGGTCTTTGTTGTAGTTGGTAGCTAGCTTGTTTCAGCTCGCTCAAACTGAATTAGGGTTTTATTAATTTTTCCATGTTTGCTTGATTTATTCCCGATGCTTTGATGAGCCTCTGATGACAATGTTGTTATTTCAATTTTCAATGTTGTTAGTGGCTGATGTAACTCTGCTGCTTAAGTCGTAAGTTATTTCGAACTCTTTGTGGAACTTCAGTTCCACGCTGTTTGAATTTCTGCCTGTTCTCGATATTTCAAAGTACCAAATTTAGTTTCATCGAGTTGTTTGTTCGTTGCTTGTTGTGGTTGCTCGCTCTATATCGTTTCCGTAGGTGCCGGTTGGTTTCTATGGCGTCGAAGGACCAACGTTTTCGCCAATGTTGTTGTTGGCTTAAAGCAGTGTAATTTTAAAATTTAAATTATAAATAAAACACACTTTTACTGTTTTAACTGAATCTATAATCTGAATTTATTTTCCAAAAACGTTGGTTTATATAGAATTATGTTCTTATAGTTTACACCAACAATTAAAACTTTGCATAAAAACACAACCTGATGTCGGGTTAACAACTGCACAGAATAGCATGGTACAATAACCTGCTAATGTGCAATAAAAATATACTTAAACCAATAACACCGCGACAAATAACAATTTACCTTAGTCGATGCACCAACAAATTTAATAACGCTGTGATTTATTGATTCAGCTAGTGGCTGTTTTTCAGTAATTTGATAACGGAAATTTAATTATTGGAATTATTGTTGCTCAATTATGCAATGTGAGTTTGTTGAGCAGACAGGGCTATACGATATTTTACCCATTTTTTACATCTATCGATGACGTGGTGATAGATGTTTAATCACTAGTGGACATAGTCCGCAGTTGTACTGGTGGTGATGGCGCAACTTTTTTTTGTTGGAACTCTGATCACCATTTTATAAAATAAAACTAACATCCATTTAAGTTCAAGATTAAGAGGATAAGGATTGGAATGTATATATGACATGCATCACTAAAAAACTAACTAAATCAAAATTTATCCTCGCTATTATAAATAAACGGATAAACAGATGTTTTTAAATCGAATTCTTTACGTACGAATTAGTAAATACCGGTTATAGAAAAGATATCCTAATAATTAGTCTCACCTCGATTACTAAAAGGCTAGTGGAAGATTGTTCGATCCTTAAGATACGTTGAATCTTTTTCTTGATATCAGTACATTGATACGGATTACGATAGATGAAGAAAGTTTTTTAAAACCCGTTCAAGATTCCAGACAGAAAAAACGATTGTGCACTTTCTCGTGATTATCAAACTATATGAAATCCCAACTTGTAATCAGTTTGCTTTCAAACCAAACACAACAAAGAACCAAAATAATCTATTTTCCTTATATATACATATATTAATATAAGGTAATTTTGATCTTAGTCATATCGATTGATAAGTACACAAATTAAATTGCAATTAATTACCTACACTAAACAAGGGCGTACTGTATCAATATGTAATTATTATCGTTCAGTTATTATCGCATTACCAAGATAATTATCGTATTTGGAAAATGTTAATTCATCTTCCTTCAAATAAAAAACTTTAAGACAAAATAAATTTAAATGTGACCATAAGACCTCTATGAATAATGACTTACAATCAATAAGTTTAGTAATTAATACCGATTTCGTCAGGACAGCAAAATATACAGTCAACAAAACATCAAACGCAATGTGTACGATAATTAAAACTTGATTAGATTGCATTTATTTTTTAAACAAATTATTATCTAATTTGTGAATGAACTTTGATATAGTGATGCAAGATTATTATCATTACTCACCCTCGTTTGTAAAACTTTAAGTTTAAAAAAAATATAATGATTTTAATTTTGTCGACTAATACTTTTTTTTTTACTTTAAAACTATAAATTTATAAATCTTGATATCTATTATTAAATGGATAGGTTATTGATTATTTGGCTTATCACTTTTCGATTAGGGAAAATTTAAAAGCGTCGGACGTTAGGAAAAAAAAATATTTTCTCGATTTAAAATTGATTTAATCATTTTGATTGCATGACACCATCATTATCACCATTATCACCACAGTCTGTCTCACTGTGAGACATTTTTAAAAATGAATACGGTTGATTGAAATAAATTGAAAGAGTGGAGCTGAAATGTTGATTAAATGTTGGAAGCTGTATTGAGATTGATTCACAATTTAACCCTCTTTATAGGGTTAATCACGTTAATCATTTTAGTTATAATAGAATTTGCATTTAAATTATAAAATTTTATCTATATTTGAACCTACTGAAAATTGTTAAAAACTTAACTGATCTAAATGAAAACTAGATTATGGTTAATGTAGAAAAAAATATTGTGACTTAAAAGTTTCGTTTTTTTCATCTCTTTACAATAGAAAATTGCCACCGGGGTACTAAGTACGGCTACGGGCGTGTTTTGTCAGTTTAACGGTTATTTCATTTAATTTTAGTATTTAATAATTTTATTTTGAATATATATACATTTTAGAGTTCTAAGTCATATACAAGGGCGCCCAATATAGGTGAGTGATTCTCTTTAATATTATGTAAGACAATATTTTGTATGGTGTGCAAAATGAACTATGCCGCGATAGTTTTTGGATTTTAAGTAAACTTCTTTCTTAAAAATGGGGCATAATGTGGCCACTTTTCATTTATCGAAAACAAGAACTCGGAATTAATGCAATCAAATCCAGTTAAATAAGTTACAAGATGGATTCTCTTTGCACATCTCCGCAGTCTGTATTTGACAACTTTCAAATACTCTCTACTATCTCCTTCCGAATGTCGAGTACTACATCGATATTAAAACAGAGTTTTCGATCATGGTCAATGTAGATAGTCGCTTGGGTGGCATAGTTGAAGCAGTTCAGACCAACCTTGAGTCAACCTTGACAGTTTAAATGTAAGGTTTGTTTTTCTCTGATCCCTGACAAAGGATACTCTTTCATGGCTATTATCAGTACCATCAAACGCCCCTATTTGTTTTAGCGACTGCAAGTTCCACGTAGTACGTACCAATCGTTGCCGCGATTTCTGGTCAAAGCCCGTAAGAACATGTGAAACCTGAAAATCTAGAGTGATGATGAAACTAAAATTAGATTAATACCGCCGAGGAATGCATTTAGTGGTCATACCGCATACGTGACGCACTGCAGACCACAGGGAAGGTTTTGATTAAGACAGTTTATGTAGAAATTTCGTCTTTTATTTTTGCAATTAATGCATTGTGGCACAAATGCACTTGCTAAATTTTAAAAATTATTGATCTGCGTGACTTTTTCATCAAACATTTTTGATTCAGCAAACTTTGCTGAATCAAAAATGTTGGCTTTTTAGCATAAATTTTACAGTTTTGATAGGCATCATTAATTTTCTGGGTTTTGTAAATTTTGAGATTCTTTCTCCTGTATTAGAGTTAATTGAATTTATGGCAATTTACACCATATTTCTAGGTCTGTTTGCAGCCCCTCATATATTATTTCAGCAAAACGCAATACTTCCGTAGTTTTGCACGTTGACTGATGGGCAAAGAAGTCCACAAGAACGTAACCTTCTAGAGTGGCCTGCGCAGATAGTGTTTCAGAGAGTGGAACAAATCGGATGGTGCAATGTCTATAATAAGTAAATATAAAGTGGGTGCTTCAGTACACTCCCAGAGTGACTGCTCGATTTCACTTAAACAAAGCACGAAAACACTTGTGTTGTTTATGTAATCTGGCATTGTTTTGCTGTAAACGCAGGATTAATGTCGCGAAGGGTGGCAATATTTTCTCCTGTACACAGTTTAAATGATGCAGTAATTATCTAGTGCGGATCTTTTTGGGCAGAATTTCTTCAGTCACGCTTCTCATCGTAAGCAGTGATCCGTCTCTCATCGTAGGTAAGATTTTGCAAAACCATTGCAATCAGTAATTTGTAAAACTAATCTCTTTTCGTTAATTTCGTTCGGTTTATAACTTAACTTTATTAAATCTACTAGCTTGTGCAGTTGTGTAGCAATGTTACTTTAAAATGCCTCTAAAAAAAACTGTCTTATCATTTATATAAGGTAACCTTATGAATGGTTGGGTGAATTTAAATCACTAGGCGACGAACTTACATTCTCAACTGTAGTTTACGGTAAAATAGCAAATAAAGAGCGTTAGTTTTAAATTTCTGGTTGTAGTTCAAGTCCTAAAACAAATATGATTCGCTTCGATCAATGCTACATTCAGGTCCAAAACAATTGAATTGTAAATCATACTTAACCGTTATCGTATATTAATTGTTCCTATACTTATTTCTTGTAATCTGTCAAATACAATTTAAAACGATAACAGAAATGTATTATACGATGTAATTATATTCGCGCTTGGACAAGCTTCCAACCTAAAACTGTTCCTTTAACAGTTGTATTTCTTATCGAAGATCACAGTTCTCGATTTTATTAGCGAGTGGTATAAACCGAATCAGGACCGCTTTTGGTAACAATTTACCATATACCGTTTATTATTCTGACTGGCCACCAGAATACTGTCGATTCATACGTAAACAAAATCAAACGGATTTCTATATCTTCAGCAGATGCAACAACTGCGAGTTATATTATCGAACTAGGTTGTAAATCGTACAATCGTGCAGAAGTTTTGCCAGTCAGACTAGAAGTTGTGTCAGATTATCGTCTACTGTCATAACGTTGGTAGTCCCCAAAAGGCCGCCAACCGCGGTCTCGTATATCTAGGAATTAAGGGTAAAGGCAAAGGTTCAGCTAAAGAAATAAGCATACTTATGTACACCATAATTTTCTGGAACTACTCGATATTCTTAAAATGCTAATTTTTCTGACAATACTTATTTGCTCGAACATTGTACACTAATCAAGGTCATTGGTGATACTTTTATATTTCAGATAGTGATATAGGAATTATATTGGGAATGCTATAAATCATAAGAAACTTTATATATTCTTACAAAACTAATTTGTTTACAAGTTAACTAAATATATACTTATTTTTAATAATCATGTTACGATGATTATGATAAGATACCTTTCATAAAAAAAAACAAACAAAAGAGATAACAGTATCATTGATTAATACTTAATAAAGGCATTAACATGCAATTGTCTAATCTGCAGCCGAAATCAATAATTTGTGCATTAAAAAATTAAAAAGTCAATATAGTAACCTACTCGAAGGACGATTGAGCGATCCAAAATCGATATTTTCGCGATCATATTTGCCTATCAATTTACCCCATGCTTCGAATAAAATATAAATGTTAAATTAGTATCACTATTATTCACCAGAAAAAGCGCATAGATTGATCGATAAACAAGCGCTTTTCGAGATCAGTTAAGCAATTTAGTTATTACTAATACGCATTTAAAAATTGAATATTTAGTTACGTTAACTTTAATACGTCTGTTTCATGGTATTGCAATCCATTGCACACAAAATCAATTTTAGCTCTCGTAATCATTCATAAATAAAGTCACCTTTAAAGATAAGGGCGTTTGCTTGTAGATTCTATTGTTTGTTTAATGACAATTATTTTGTTTGAAAGAATCACCAAATGTCAATTAACCGTCAGTTCAGACGTTAACATCTTTCCTGCTAACTTCGATGCAGTACTCGATATTTGGAAATGACATTATTTAAACCACCTACACAAATTAATTTCCATAAGTCAAATTTAATCCTTTGATCACCAGAATACCGTATTAGGCTGCTGGCTATACTCAATAAAGCTTTGCTACTTGGGTTTTGACAATAAGAAAAATATTTGGACCTAAAAAAAATCTCTCTCACTTAAATGGCATTATTTGCACAGATCAATTGATTTTGGGTAACTTTTGAGTTATAGATTCTTAGTGGTTCTTTTATTCAGAAACCCATTTTCATGACACACAAAAGTTGATCTTTAGTAATAAGAAATTCAGGGCCACATGAAAAATATTGGTTAAAAAACCATCCACCGGAATTTTTACTTGCCTTAATATTGTAAAGGCCAAAAATGAAAGCGGAAAGTCAAACCTGATGTAATAGTCCACTCCAGATTTTAAGTTAAATATGAGATCTTTCTAGCACCGTATAGATAGAGCGATAGAGATAGATTTATATCTGGATTTATACTATGTCACAGGTCAAAAGTCAATTGCTGAAGCACATGAGCTTAAACTATAAATTTCTACAATTCTTTAGTCTGAGGAATGGAATTGAGCATCTTATAAAAGATGTTCTTTAGGTTACAATTTACAAAAAAGATCTGTTTGGGAATGGCTAAGTAGGTTTTTTCGGCCTTCTTTATCAATTTAAACAATGAATTTTATTTCATTTTCTCAAGAAAAACCTGCAAAACAATTGTACAGTTATAGAATTTGTAGTCTATAACTGTACGATTGTAGCTCCACGTAGCATTATTACAACTCCAAGGCCATTGCAACAAATATATAAAAAAAATGTAGATGGCCACAAACGCAAATATGACGTAAATTACCGAATCCTCTTCAAACTCGAAATCAATCTAAGAGAATAGTGAGTCCTCTGGTTCATGTACAGATTGTGCAGCGATCGCTTAGGATTCGTTTGGTTTACATTAAAATCATCTAAATTAGATAATTTAATAAATAAATATATTGTTATTTTATCATAATTTTATAATATTAATAGTTAACTTAAAATATAAAAAACAAAAAGCATCTTTTGATTTCCCGGAGCATTTTACATAACTGCTTCATAAAGCCGTCATAGAACGGGCTATTTTCCGCTAGAAAAATAAAACCCTTACTTTTGATTTGATTTCACTTCTTAAAATTATTTTATAATCATAATTGGGTTTTTGATTTAATTATATATATAATTCTAAACAAACAAACGGACAAAATTTAAGAATCTTTAAATGTTTCTAAATTTATATCATAATATTATATAGTTGTAATATTTAATTGTACTTAAATACCAAATAATTAATTTATTTAAAAATAAAATAACAAAGTTACAAAACTGATAGTAAATTGTCTTTTAAAATTATACATAACAATTAAATATATTCCAAAGTATTTAGTTTTTTTACAAGATATTAAAATATACATCAACATTTTAAATATTTTTGTTTTTACCTAACTATTTTTTAGTTCTCCTGAGCTTAACAATAATAAAATAATAAACCAACAATTAAACATTTTAGTCGTGTCGTCATGCAGGTTTAAGTATATTAAGATAATAAAAATATATATTTTTTTTATTTTATATATAATTTAACTAAAAACAAAAAAAAACAATAAATTTGTAACATGGATTTTATTTAATATTTATATAAGTTTGTAGTCGATTTTTATTTTATTTTTATTTTTTTTTTTTTAATAAAATTTTAAATGAAATTTTGATTATTTCTATTTTGTAAATTACTATTTGTTTGATATTTCTTAATATTTTCATCTGTATAATCTAAAATTCGTCTTTGTTTCTTTTTATTGAATTGTTGTTGCTTATAGTATATTTTTAAAACACCCTTGACGGCCACAAATGCTACACCACCCATTAATGTTCTATGTAAATTATTTTTGATTGAATCAAAAAATACTCGTCCAATAATTGATGATACGGTGGGCAATAAAAGTGCTCCGCAGAGTATTCGGGTTGCTGATACTGGATCAGATAATATTGGCGATGATTCATTTTGATTTCCATCATCATTATTAATTGTTTCTTCAGTAACCGGTAGGATTAACGATAAAAGGGGAAATTTCACGTTTCGTCGATTTTGAATAAAACGCAATATCATATCTTCCCAACGAAGCATTCGGCCTAAAACTAAGCCTACCGGTATCGCTGGTAGGCCAATTAATAAAACTAAAGGATCTGCATTTTCCATTACGTGTAATCCTTCTTTATGGCCAACGGCTTGAAGTACTGTAATTGCACCACATGTAACAGCGGTCCAATATAATGAACCGACAATAATTCCAGCCGCCAAAAATGGGCTCATTTTTTTAATAATATTTTCTATTTTTTCTAGTACATTTACAGTTATACCCATTTGTGGAAACACAATAATATATTCGGTTTGACATTGTGGACAATTTACACGTTTGAACGAATTTTCGTTTTGTTTTTCATCCACCCATCGTTGAAGGCATGATTGATGAACCTGAAAAATTAGAAAAAAAAAGTTATTATTTTAACTGTTTAACTGTCAATAACTGCTGATAACTGTTAATTTTTGTGGTTAAGTAAAACGCGAAGAACCATTTACTTTGTACAGTGTATGTTTTCTGATATTCTTCACGATCATATTTACAAACCCAACTAATCAATCAAAGGTTTCGAGCGCAATTGGTATAATTCGCTAATACTTCGTTGAAACAATGACCTGATCTGGAGATGATTTTCGACATGCCTACACTACTCCAATATGTAAGAAGAGTCACAAAAATGTATAAATACATCGCACCAATGAAGAATTCAACTGGACAAGTCTTAAATACAGATAACCAACAGTTAACTAAATGGTAAAAAATTCTTCGAGAACATTTCCATAGGTAGCTAAAATACGGTAGCTTCTAAATGCTAAACATAAAGAAAATATCAACACTCATCGCCAAAGGACGTGGAACTGCTAAACAGAAGCTTAATAACAACAAAGCCGCTTGAATTGATATTTTACTAACTGCACTATAACAATCTTAACACCAGAATCTTAACAGGAAAGGTGTACTACACACTTTAGCGAAATAGGACTCAACACTATTCCTACTCTTCGCGGACTTCGAACTTAATAGAATTCGACCACAAAATCATTGAAGATGTTGAGAAATAGATATGGATTGCATCCGGACCTACAAGAAACACTAAGCTACGGGAGTTCATACATGTGTAAAATATGTGCTGTTGTATGGATATGAATCATGGAACCAGACACAGAAAATTACTACGAATCTCTAGATGTTTCTTTACAGCACATCGTAATGTTTTTGCGGAAAAAAATTGCCGATTACTTTAATTTCTGTAGCTAATTACAATATTGCACGAATGCAAATTTTTTATTCAAGTTATCGTTCTGCTTGTTAGCATTTTCAATTTTGTGACGAGTTTGTATCACGGTCATTGAAACGAATCTTATGTTGGGCAATAGGGGTATTGCCAATACGAAATTTTGAAATTTTAATAAATTTGATAATTACTAAAATATATAATTAATTAATTATAAACGAAAGATAACAACAACCAACTGATAGTGTTTAAGAAATTATGTAATAACATTATTGATTTGGAGTATTTGAACTCTCTGCCAGTTCAGGTTATGTACTATACGACAACAATTTATTATAGGGATGTTGCGACGTCTAATCCTCACCGAAATAGACTAATAAAATAAATTCCGACAGTCGCATAAATTTACAATGACCTAAATATAGGTACGAATTTAGAATTTTAATTCGACTATAACTTTATCGGGTAAAATTGTTAGTATCTTCAAAAATGCTAATGTAGTACAAATATATATGGTACATGTTAAAGAGCTCAAATGATATGGGAACTTACCCCAACATTATATTACTAATTAAATACTAATAACATTAGTTTCTTACCCATTTTGTTGTTCCACGACATTTACACGGTTGAACCCAGAATGCAACTTCGTCATCTTCGTCGGTAGCAAAGCAAACCCAACAATATCGTCCATCATCGGTGCGAATTGAATCGCTACGATTTAATGGTACTTGTCTCAGACTATCACTTATGCTCTCATTATTATTATTCAGAATTATCTGTGCGTTATTATGTTGTAATGAACTGCTGTGTCCATCATTCAAGTCATTTTCGACTGAACCAGTAACATCAACAATATTTTCATTAAAATTTACAGCCGATACGTTATCACTATTTTCCATTATGATTGCGATGAAAATATGAAAACTTTGATGTTTAATTTTACCGAAGATAAATTTACATTAAAATAAAAAAAAATTATCAAAACAAATTGAGGAAAATCGCAATTTTATGACAGCTAAATTAGTGTGACAGAAACACAACGCATACACACAGTATACGCCACAATGCACATACAAAAATGTAATTTTAATTAAAAGTTTTTGGTAGACTCAATTCACAACAAATTTATTATTCTAAAATCTAAATATTAAAATAAATTAAATCAAATATTTCTCCATGTAAATTATGATTAAAAATTTGAAGTTTGTATGATTGTTAAAAAAAATGTATAGCGAAGTAGTCGGTTTTGATGGGTTAAAACAAAATTCGAGCTATACTTTATTGTCAAGTATCAAGTGGTCAAATATAGATGTCTCTACAAAATTATATCAGTTGAACAAATCAAAATTTGGTAGTTTATATACAAGTTATTCTGACTGTTTAATCGATTAGGCATGAAGCAAACGTATAATAGCTGATTTACATTCAACGCATAATATTCAAGATTGATATTGTCAATATGACTAGATCGATTGATTTTGTAAAATTGAAATAAAAACAAAAATTGCAATAACATTTGGTTTTGATTTGTGTGGATTACCAAAATATAGTATATTAAACTAATTTTATACAATCATATATTGTAATCTTTTTTACTACAAAAAGATAAACTTTTCATCCTGCAAAAATCAAGTTCATCTTTTTATAACAGTTTTGTGGGTTTGGATCTCGGGTTTCACCTTTATTTTTACAAGAAATTTTTTCTCGGTAGGCTACATAATTTTTCAATCTAGTGTCGTTTTTCTCAAGATGACAAATAATTCGTTGAATGTAAATCGGCTATAATGCAATAACGTTACAATAGATTTAACTGTTTTGAATTTCAAAGCTAACTCAAATATAAAAACTCATTCTACAACAATTTGAATGCTCCGATGTTTTACAAGCCATTGCTGGCCCATACTGAATCAACCATCCCGTTTCAAGCTTGCTCTTTATATTGTTCGAAACAACTCAAAGAAGTAATTTCGTTCTCTACCCCGAGGAGCCATCGTCGCTGACAGTGATCTCTGCTGCTCAGCACCTTCCAAATAGCGACACTTCTTTCAGAAATTGATGGATGCACTTTCCGTTTAGGATCAACTCGCAGAACGTGACTGGGCCAGCGTAGTCCTTGGTTTTTACTTCATGAACGACATCAGGAATTTTTCTGATCTCGTAGTTGAAGACGACTCGGTAAGTGTCGTCATAGTTTGTTTGGGCCATTTATAATGCGTATGACTCGTTTCTCAAATGTCATCTTCCATAATCATCCGTTATGGTCCAACTCCCACACCCATACATATCAATGTGTCTGAACAACACCTTTGACCTTGTACAACTTCAGCTTGTCAGCATTTGCAAGATATTTTTACTTTAGCAGCGGACCTAGGGCATACAGGATACAGAGTGCGGTTGCCAACGATCCGAGGTGTCGGAAGCCGGTCACCCCTTTATTTGTGTGGTCATCACTACTAAAATCTATTGCGTCTTAAGGAAGGCGAAAATCGCCATTCGAAAATCGCTTATGCCAGAACCTGGTTTGACTGACGGTATAAGATGTTAGAAAAGTGATTGATGACTTTAATGGTAGAGCTGATGATGTGTGTTGCAAGTGTTTTTACTTTACTTACTCGCGTGTCCATCTTCTTTGTACACACACTGCACTCTAAATCACAAGTTAAGTTCATACTTGTTTTAAATTAAAATTTAATAGGTTGCGTACTTCCCGATAGATGGACTACGTGAGGTGGGTTTACATTAGGACGTTACAATCTCCCCCTTCTGGATATCGTTAAGTCCCGAATGATAATCTAAAAACTGATGAGAACTCTGAGTTCCTGACAAGATGGGATTTGTTCCAATGATCGGATAGACGAGTCATTTCCGGACTCGTTAGTAGGGGTAAACATGGACACATGGTACACTCCTTTTGGCGAACCATCCAAGGCTTTAACAAAATAGGTAGTTGGAGATTTCATCTTCCGGATTATGTAGGGTCCATCACGACGTGGAGTGAACTTGGACATTATTCCTCGAGAAGCATCGCTTTGAGGTTTTACTAAGACAGTATCTCCAACCTTAAATGATTGGTTTCTATGACGAGAATCAACGTATGATTTCCTTACATCTTGTTTTCTTTAGTAGACCCCTCGGGCTTTTCCGATGATATTTCCGATTTTCAATAAATACGAACTGATTTTAGGTATACAATTATCCTTTTGTACAATGACAAAAGTGGTGGTAAAAAAACAGACAAACAGACAAACGCGGTGGTATAAGCTATACTTTCGCAGACAGTGGTATTCATGGCAAAACGTATAGCGGGTAAATATTTCGGCCAATTTCGGTGTTCATCACCCACCAACATGGAAATTTGAGTTTTTAAGTCTCGATTCTTACGTTCTACGGGATTAGCTTCCGGGCATGACCTTCTGCATGACAATACATGACCCAACGATAACCCTCTTCATTTTCCTCCAATGGACCAAATAAGTCGTTTGAAATCACCTCAAATCTCTGATTCATCACCGGAGTTCTCAAAAGTCCTGCTGGTTTTAGATTCGTCGATTTATATCGCCGGCATTCGGAGCAATCCTTTACATATGAAGCTATATATGTTCTCATACCCGGCCAATAATATTTACCTGAAATTTTCTTGAACGTTCGGTCCACACCCTAGTGACCGGCTGTCGGATCGTCATGGAAAGCCTTCATAACCTCCGAGCGATCGGCTGGCGGTATCACCAACTGAGGGTCCACCAACTCCGAGTCAGGTAGATGAGGTAGACATGATGCTCGTTCCATTCAATACCTTAGATCGGGGTCATTGACATTTTCGAAACATTCAATGATCTTACCAATTTCTAAATCATCCAACTCCGAACGAATTCCGACGAATGTTAGAAAGACTACCGAATGAAAGATTAACCTGGATTGAACATATTCCATACGCATCACTCAATTTGCATGGGGGTCGAGAAATGGTATCTGTGATAACGTTCGCTTTCCCAAATTACCCTGGGATTTCTTAAGACCTCATATCACAGCTAGGGCTTCTCTTTCCGTGGTGGAATAATTACGTTTCGCGAAGTTAAACAACGGCTTGCTTATTCCAAAGGTTTTTCTTCATTATCGAATTTCAGGAGAAGCACAGCGCCCAGAGCAAAATTATTCGCATCGGTCTTAAGTACATATGGTTTCGACGTATTGGCTTGTTGTAAAATCGGATAGTTAATCAGGCTTCCTTGAGATCATCGAATGCTCGCAGATGCTCATCGGTCCAGCTCCACTTGACTTTTTTCTTTGTGAGATCACTTAATACTTTAGATTGAGCGGCAAAATTTGGGACAAACATCCTGTACCAACTACATGTTTGGGGGAAGGTATTGAGATGACACACGTTTCGAGGCGCAGGCATTTGAGATATTGCGGTCTCCTTATTAGAATTCGGCCGAATTCCTTCTCGTGTCAAGACATGACCGAGGAAAGGCACATTTCCTCGAAAAAAGAAACATTTTGCCCGATTTGCGCGCAGGTTATATCTCTGTAGTAGTCCGAACACAGTCTCGATATCTCTCAGATGTCTCGCACAATCTGAAGAAATTATTATAAGGTCATCGAGTTACGCTGACATCTGCAATCTCCGCCTTCATCCGATCCATAAGTCGCTGAAACTTGAAGGGTCTATTCTTGACACTGAAAGGCATTCTTTTAAAACGAAAAAGCCCGAATAGACAAATAAGGGCGGTTTTACCCCGTGCTTTCACATGTACCGAAACATAGTATGTTGGGCTAAATGTAGGAGATCATCTATCTTGAGCATAGGATATCTATCAGCGACCGTTACCTAATTTAATTTTCTATAGTCCACGCAAAATCGATAGGAGGAATCAGGTTTCTGGACCAGTACTACGAGAGAGGCTCATGGAGATTCACACTCTTCAATGATGTCCTGTTCGATCATTGTTAGAATTTTGGATTTCAGTAGCTCACGTTAATGAGATGAAAGGTGGGACCACAATTGGGCGATGGTCCCCCGTTTCGATATGATGTTCCACAAAGTTAGTGTGATCTCCCTCTTGAGCAAACATACTTTCATATTGACCCAACAACTGCTCCGCCAACACTCTCTCTTGGGAACTCAGATTCGCTCCTTCTTCAAGTCGAAATTTTAAGTCGGTTGGTACGATCAGAACAAGAGGAATTATGTCCATTTCATTGAAATCCCCATATGACGAAATTACTCCAGAGTCCACCTGAGGATTGGGTTCCAATATGAATTTATCATTTCGTTCCAACTTCTTTGTTGGCTGAACGAATTCCTCATGTTGACTTATCGATGGATGAATATTCGGCACCACACTACCAACTGGTACCGCGGTCCTTGATTCACGATCAAGCGAGTAAGATTCAGATTCATTAGAAAATTTCCAACGATTGTTAGATAGGTTCAAGACAATACCGGCATCCGTTAAGAACTTGATACCTAATACGGTTTCATTGGAATTTGGAAATATTGCGAAACAAGTGTCAATTACACTTTGTTTTTAATGTTACCCTTAGAGTACATAATTGGATACGGTCCGTTTTAATTGAACCGTCGGCTAATTTGATAGACATATTTGTTGTCTGAAATTCTGTTCTGGTTTTCTTTAATACTCTGTACAAGAAACAACTGACAATAGATAATTTGGCGCGTTTCACAAGACCAAGAGGCGAACTCAATACTTGCCGAATCTCTAGTAGTCCAAATGGCCAAAGAAGACACCTGACCGGATGACACCTTCAGTGCCTTTTTATCCTTGCAGTCTGGACAGTTCGATCGTATAAATCCCTTCTTCCTACAACGTAAGAACCCTAATGGGTTGAGGTAACCCATCTGATTTGTTTCTCATAGGACAAGTCCCAATGTTATGCTCCTTGGATCTACAATATTTACAATAACATTTCGTTGTACCATTTCCGTTCCCCTTATTATTCCTATTCTTTACTCTGACAGAACTGACCTTCCCACTCAATCGAGAGATTTCCAATTCCCGAAAATAATATTTCTCAGGCCCGAGCTAATCTCAATAATTTGTCGAATCATTGGATTCCTTCCCACGTATTTTAAAAGACAGAAGCCTATAATAATACATATCTAATTGTATTTTTTCGGATAATTCTCTAGTAGGAAGTTTCGAAGACAGTGCATGGATTTTATTAATGAACAAATCGGCAGTTTCCCCTTTCATCCTGCCTTAATTGAAAAATTTCCTGGTAAATAATATGTGGCGGTTTGTTTACTGAAAAAGTGGACACCAGAAGTGAAGTAGCTTCTTCAAAAGTTTTACTTCACCCCTTCCCACCAAGTACTAGTTTCGGCTTCCAGAAGCAGGGGAAATCCTAAAAGAGGGTTCTCATCCGTCATCCGAGTGGATTTTGTATAACCTTTTAAATTGTGCATTCGTCATGGTAACTATTTTTGCGGGTTGATCACTTCTGGAATCGTCGTGTACATTTACTTAATGAGAAGATTGATTCTTAAGTTGTTTTGACTCCAACAATCGAGTGGAACGATGCCCCTGTATCTCACTTGGTGTCGTCGACAATTGTGTATCCTTAATTTTGAATTTTTTTTCCTTCAATCGACGGATGATTTATTATTATTTTATTTTTTTTAAATAATCAGCCCCACGTTGGGCGCCAATTTGTTGCAAGTGGTTTTATTTTACTTAAGTGATTGCAGTGTTTTTTTTATTTCCTTTCTTTTCCTTTCCTTATTCGGATAACATGCAATAAATATACACCACCTTAATTTTATTTCGGTTTTCTTAACCTTCCATATTTTTTAATACTTTTTAATAATTATATAAAAGCATGTGCTCGTCTAATAATTATATATAAAAATGTACTCGCGTGTCCATCTTTTTTGAACACACACTGCACTCTAAATCACAATTTGTTTTAAATTAAAATTTAATAGGTTGCGTACTCCCCCGACAGGTCGACTACGTGAGATGGGTTTACATTAGGACGTTACAGCACGTTCTTTCCTTATAAAATTATTCACTTGGAAGCATGGTGCGGACGCACCCGAGTAAGGCAAACGGAAGTAAAATTGATCACGCGATAACTGTTATGGGACGTTCTCGGATTAACTAAAACGTAAGATCATAACGGTCAGCTGCCAAATTAGTAGCAGTGATCATCTATTTAGGTCAAAAAGGTTCGATGGGAGTTTTCGTACAAGTCAGTGACCACAATAACACGAACCTTACGTTTTAATTGAACTATGACAGTGTGATAAACGAAAATGAGAAAACGCAAATCAAAATGTTGTTATCATCATGGATTCCAATCCTGATCAGGAATGAGCGCAGTTTACATAAATTCTGTGAAATAGTCGTCGGGCTTCACCGTACCTTCAGACCAAGCTAGTTATATTGCCATTCAGCACCTGGTTGGAAATGTTCGTGTTAACTTTGATGCAGCATTTTACACTTGCAAGGAGCATTTCTCTGGATTACTAAACGTTCATCATGTGTCAAATATAAACGAAAGCTGCCAAATAGAGGCTGCAGGTTTATGCATAGAGGACCCATCCTACGAGGAATTCAGATACCAAGAAAAACGTCCTTGTGTTGATTGCATTTATTCCGACGGTCTTGATATTTGGAGGGGATACTATGTGGCACTATCTTTTCGATTAGTTTGGCAAAGTGAAGAAATGCTTGATGAGGAAAATGGCTGCTTTCTACAGCATACAAATGACTACTTAACATAATATTGAAGGGAATTACTCCTCTGATGGAAGAAGTAAAAGGACAGGGAGTAAACTGGCTCGAACACATTATGTGACCCTATTCTGTTCGGTTGATGTAATATTAATATGAACGAATATTAATACGAAATATGACTTTAGAAGTCTTAAGTTATGGAAGGTTCTGGATTGTGGCACAAAAACAAAAGGTCAAGTACAAATCTAAGATTTATAGTTTTTATTTGCTATACAAATTTACTTACAAATTTGTGAAAAAAAAAATTTAGAAGAATTTCATTCGCAACTTGATTTTAAATATTGTTAGGAATTTTTTAAGAATTCTAAATTAAAATATTCTAAAATTCGATAAAACATTTTGTTAATTATAACTGACAACCCCAACTGTCGAGCAGTCGAAATATTTATTTATCATAATAGATCCGAAATCAAATAAAATTCTTGTACAACAATTAAGTAACATTATTAAATTATAGTTCCTGATTTAAATATTTTTTTAGAATTAGTTGAATCTAAAATCAGAAATTGTAATTTAACGTGCGTACATTTTAGACTTTTGAAACGTTGGTTTAAAATTTTGTTACAGTTTTTCTGTTGTATTATTTTAAGTTTTTTTTTTTTTTTTTAAGAAGTGCTTACAGTCGGAAATAATTACATTTACTATATACATAATTATTTTCCTGTTTATGAGTGTTACATTATAAATTAGGTATAGGTTGAAATGTTTTAATCCAGTTCAGTTCCCTCGTTATTCCGAGCTCCTCTGCCATTGCGGGCATTTTCATCTAACTCATTATCGTCACCTTCTAGTCCCTGAAGTAATTGATTGATTAGGCTACCCAAAAATCCACCACTACGTTGAGGTTGTGGTGCAGGAGCATCAAAATAAATTATTCCAATTTTTTGTAAATATTTTTCGTATGACGAATCTCGATCGAGCGATGGTTTATATAATTCGCATAACGCTTTGAATAAGGATAATTGCCTTGTGTCTAAGCTGTGTAGTAAAATGTACAAAAAGTTAATAAGTGGAAATTTAAATGGTGGTTCAAGACACGCAATTTTTGGATGGTATTTTGTATATGTTTCAAACGTTTCTAATGCTGCGGTACGCTCTTTTATACATAACTGTTGTAAAACTACTTGAGCTATAAATAAATCAGTTTCGTTTGAATATCCTTTTGTTTGGCTTAGTTCGATCAGCATTTGACCACATCCAGCACCATCTTTCGACAATAAATAATGATGTCGAGCTTGTTCCAAATTTCCTTCGGACCAAAATATTTCTGCAATTAATTTATGTAATAATGGATGGCCTAATTTTGATTTCGACGCTTCACTACTCCATGATATAGCTTTAATCTGTAAATAGGAAAAAGAGTTAACTGATTTACGATTAGATAGAACCGCAATAAATCTACTATACCAGTAATGTTTCCCGTTCTATAACATTCGGGCCGATTTTATTTAGTAAAACCCCAATACGTTGAATCCAAATTTCATAATCTAATAAATTTGCTTTCTCCAAAACGTCTACGATCAAAAGACTTAAATCGGCACCACTCGCCGATTGTTCATGCTTTAAAAGTGTTGTTGCTCCTTTGTATAAAAGATCCAATAGTTCTTCATATTTCTTTTGTGACAAATACCGAAAATATAATGTTCTATACATTTGATGCGCTTCATAATAGTTTCCCGATTGAATCGAGGCCTCTAGTTTTGATAAAACGCGAGACACACCTCGAGCCGCATTGGTTGCGGTGGGTGCCACTTTAGTAGTAGCTGTAGATGACATACTCGATTTTATTTTTTTGTTGCACCAAAAACAAATACCAATTTTAAATTTTAAACTAAAACATTAATTAAATTTTTATATAAAATAATATTATAGTTTTAATAATAGATACGGTTTTTAACTTAAGAATATTCCAGAATTGTCAAAATTAAATTGATTTTATAATTTACTAAAAAAAATTATGATAATTTTGAGAAAAGAATTTTTTTTGACATTTACTCTTTTTATTTCAGAACTACCAACTTTAATTTATAAAAATTGGCGTTAGTCAAATGAGAGCGTTTTATGTTTCTATTGTGTGCAAAACACTTTGCGTAAGCTACCAGATGTACCGTATGTGGGTTTTAGATATTTTGACGTGTGTGGCAAACAAGACTAGAAGGCGTCACGTCGCATGTAAACGGTGTCAAAGAAATTAGTAAAAATAGGGCAAATGATGTGAATTTTCTATTAGCTTTACTGGAAACTTCGGTTTTCAATCACGTTCAGACTGGAAAGAATAAATAGTGCGGCCACTATTTTCAAGAAAAGAGATCGCTCAAAATCCGAAATCTATCGTGATATAGCTCTCCATGAGCGGAAGATATTCTAAGAGATAACCAAGGAGGATTTTATCTGAATCCCTGTTTCTGATCAAGTTTTTTAGGTGAGGATGAATCTTTATATAGGTATATTTTAAACATTTTTTGACGTACCAAGAACTAAAGCAGTTTGACTGCTTTCCAGATATTTTCGACTGTAATTTCTTCGCAGTTGCTGAATTCTTGAAAGCATCCAAGAAGGAACTGCTTTAGAATTAGATGATATTAGTTAAAATGTTTGCATGTCTTGTGCAACAGTATTTTTTATTGTTATTTAGTTGAAAAGTCATTTTCCATGCTCATTTTTCTGCACCCTCAAAAAATAAGAAACATTATGAAATCATGAAACGCACTCATTTTCATTGTTGTTTGAATTTCAGTCGCGCAGTGAAGAAGTAGTAGTGTAGAGTACTAGAGTAGTAGCAGAAAAACATTGCAAGAGAAATGTCAGTGAAATATAAATAAATCAAAAAATTTTAAATTTATTTTTTATTTATATATAATTGATTAAAAAATACTAACTTTTGTTTATTTATTAACTATGGAAGTATTTCAAACCGACAATTATTATATATTTGTTAAAAAAGAACGGAGTTTATGGTGGAATCGTAATACATCGGAATTCACAACCAAATGTGGTGAGTCAATTTGTTTTCATTTTTTTTGTGTCTGTTTCCTGAAATTATAAATTACTGAATTATTTGCGATAATAACGATTACATGTTCATTTTGTAATTTGTATAAAAAATTATCTAACATCTGTAATTTAATTAAATTGTTTTTTTTTCTGCACTCATCGCTTACAGGTTGGGACTTGTCGTCTGTCGACGATATCGAATGTATCGGAATTACACACGGAATTGTTGGGACCATTGCCCTACCAGGTGTCTATGAACCACATTTGGTTTTGATAAAAGAAGCAACGCCTATTGGTGTATTGTATCCACCACATTTGGTTTATAAAATTAAAAGTATTTGTCTACTTAGTGCAGATGAGCCAGATACACAATTATCTCCATGTCCTCGCCACAGTTCAAATCGGCCGAATAATAATAATTCAAATAGTCCACCAGCTAAATCGAGATTGTTTGAAAGTTCGTTACTGGTCAATAAAACATGGGGTGCTGTTAAAAGTGCTGGAAGTACAATTAAAAATACAACACAACAAGCTGCAGCGATTGCTACAAATCAAGTTCGGTCGACGGTCGGTGGAACAAGCACCAGTGGAAACGTTAGTGTAAAAGATTTAAGTAAAATCGAGAAAAAAATCTCAGAAGAATTACACAAAATTTTTGATGATTCAGACAGTTTTTACTACTGCCTCGACAGTGATATCACAAATAACCTTCAACGTCGCAAAGACGATGATTTTGATGAAAGATTCTTTTGGAATTTACATATGCTCAAAGATATATTGAAATTGAACGATAAACTTTGGATATTACCGGTTGTTCAAGGATTTGCTCAAGTCGAACAATGCGTGATTGGTAATGAATGTTTTACATTGGCGTTAGTTTCGCGACGATCACGACATCGAGCTGGTACACGATATAAACGGCGGGGTGTTAATGATGACGGCAATGTCGCAAATTATGTCGAAACTGAACAAATTTTGTCGTTTCACGAACATCAAATTTCGTTTACCCAAGTTCGTGGCTCTGTCCCAGTTTATTGGAGTCAACCCGGTTATAAATATCGTCCGCCACCACGAATTGATCGCGATGAAAACGAGACACAAACCGCATTTGAGAAACACTTTAACAAAGAGCTGGCAATTTATCAATCGATTTGTATTGTTAATTTGGTCGAGCAGAGTGGCAAAGAAAAAGTTATTGGGGATGCGTACGCAAATCAAGTGGTCAAATTAAATAATGATAAATTAATTTATGTTACATTTGATTTTCATGAATATTGTCGTGGTATGCGATTTGAAAATGTGTCGGCATTAATTGAAGCGCTGGCCATGGAAGCAGGGGCTATGGGCTTCCATTGGCGTGATCGAAATGGTCCAATATGTAATCAAAAATCAGTATTTCGCATAAATTGTATGGATTGCCTTGATCGAACAAATGTTGTTCAAACGGCAATCGGTAAAGCAGTATTAGAATCGCAACTAGTCAAACTTGGATTAGCACCGCCATACTCACCACTTCCGGATCCATTAAAAATTCCGTTTATGATACTTTGGGCAAATAATGGTGATGTGGTTAGTAAACAATATGCGGGAACGAATGCACTTAAGGGAGATTACACAAGAACAGGTGAACGAAAATTCACGGGAATAATGAAAGATGGGATGAATTCGGCTAACCGGTAACTATGATATGTTTTTGTTTATCAAACGCTTTGTTATTTACACTTCATATTTATGTTCTTTTATGTTAAATTAACTTTTTTTTTTTTTTTGGTTTTCTAACGAATTATTTTGGTCACGTGTTTCTTTGTATTTTTTCGTTGACATTCTCTAGTATAACTTTGCGTGACTAACTGAAAATTTATTTTCTTTAAATTTTAATTTATTTTATTATTTTGTGTGTATAAAAATAAAACCAAACAAGCAAAAGGGGTGGATATTAAAGTATTATTTTCTTGCCATAATTTTGACGCAATTTGATTTTTGATAAGACACTACTAAAGAACAGCCATCGGTAATTATGTGTCCACGACCCATTCAAGTGTTCAAACATTTGATATTTTTGATAGAATTTTAATATTTTACGTTATTCTGTTATTTTGGGTCGCCTACAAAATTCCTGGCCTAGAACATAATAAATGTTACCGAACTCTGCAAATGTATAGAAAATACGATAAAAACTAAACAACAAAAAACGTAATGTAATTATTCAAATTGTAAATAGTTCTTTAAACTTTTGGCACATCGATGTTTGTTTATTTATAGTGTTTTTTTCGAGGTCATTTTATTAGTATGATAAATGTTAACCGGGGAAAAGTCCTTGTGGAATTGTCGTGTAAAATATATATTAACAACCAGAATTTCGATTAAACAGTTGCCTTGGTAGGTTTTTAGTCTAAAATTTCTCTTAGCGTTTCTCCTAACAAAGGTAGCTTTGTTGTTCCATGCAATTGTAAGCAGAGTTTCTCCAAAAGTAGGCGACCGATGGCTTCTTGAAAGCAAATAATTTGACAATACGAAGAGCTTGCCAGTCACGAAACAATACATTTCCAATTTTACCGTTGGAGTAGCTATTTATAAATAAAAAATAGCATTTCCATGTTTCTTGGCTTCAGATCGTACAACACTCCACTGCCAAGAGTTTGAATTATTTCCAGTGCATGTAAGCTTCTAGAAATTCTTTGTAGTAAGCAAAGGGATGGTTACTTTTCAAACATGCCATTGGCATAAGATATACTGGTGTAGGATCTCTTATTTAGCCAAAAAAACTCAAGTCGTATATTTAAGGGATACATAAGGGTAAGATTATTTCAAAATTTTCTAAAGATGTGGGTCAACATGTAGTTTATTGGCCAGTGCAATGTCCCAATTTTTAAAACTGTCTGCCGTCATAGGATTTCAAAGCAGATCAGTTATATCTTTAGAAACCTAACTTAATTCAATGTTTTTGCTTTAACATTTTAAGATGGGGTTCAGGTGGAAATGTCTTTTCGAATTTAAATTCTAAAAACGCTAACATTAGAAAAAAAAAGTCGAGGGCAAATGGTATGATGGTAGGAGTACATAATATACTAAACATGAATAGCGACTGTTGGAAGAAGTTATTTAATATGCTTTGTTTTATTGTGTATGTAAAACTAGTTGAGCAATATTTTTTTTGTGTAGTATACTTTAATTTTTCTTTAGTTTTTTTTTTTTTTAAATTAACCCTCTAGTGCAAAATATTGTATTTCTTAATGACTGTTTGAAAATATAACAAGTAATAATTGATTTTTATTTCTAAAACAAACCTAAAACTATTTTTATAGTTTCATCATTCAAACTTTTGCCGATTCATTTCGTCAAAATGTTATTGATTTAATTCAAGGAAGTATTATTGATCCGCGGCAATTGCAAGATGATGATCTATTCGAAACGATAATAAATGTTGCGCAAACCAATCTAATACCGAATAAACCACCACCAAAGTATTATTTTCATCATGGTGTACTTGCACCAGAATTTCGTTTAGCTGAAGATTGTATTGGGGCAGCAAGGTCCGTTAATATTTTCAAAATGGAGAATAAATAACTAGCGTTTATTTTACATACATTCATCGAAATTGTAAAAATTCTAATCGTATTGATTTAACGTTTAATTTACAGTTATTATTTAGCACGTTTTAAGGATTCATATCGTCAAGCCACGACTGATTTAATGCTTGGAAATCATGTATCGGCGGAATCTTTAAATGCTTTTGGAGGCCAACCGGCCCTTGACGATACGGATGTGGATGGTGCCGAACACGCTAAACTACTGGTGGAAGATTGTCGAAGATTATTGTTAGGTTCGGCTCAATGCCCGGTCGGGGCATGGGGACTTATCGATGCGGATCCAAGTACAGGCGATCCCACCGAAACTGAAGTAGACAGTATTTTATTGTTAACCGATGATTGTTATATTGTTGCTGAATATGATTCGCATCTCGATAAAATCGTGCGATATGAAAAAGTACCATTGGCCAATATATCAATGGTCGAATTTGGTGTCTACCAGCAACCAAAAATGTTTCCCGGTGCTACCACCAACTATTTGTGTATTCGACTAAATTATACGATAGAAGGTTGTGATGGCTATTTTCACATGTTTCGATCACCAAATTTACGTTTTTTTAATAATGTGGCGGTTGTAATTCGAACACAAGACGAAATTATGGAATCGTTAAATGCCATAGTTGAATTTTTCCGAATTGCGCTTGAAAATCGAGGAAAATCAGATGTTCCATTTATATGCGGAGGTGTTTTGCAACGGCGAAAAAGTAAACTACCATTATTAGACGTACCTAAAGGTATTCCGAGAAATTTATCCGAATCACAATTAATGCAAATCGGGTCAAAAGCTTTAAGTAATGTGGCGGGACAATTTTCTAAATTGGGTCAAAGCTTAAATCCGAATAAGGGAAAAAATCAAAAAAAAAGTCCAGGTAATAATATAACGTATAATCCTTCGCAAATTTTTGATAAAAGCAAAGAAATAACTCCCAGTTTTACGGTTGGGCGACGTTCGAAACGTGACGATACAAGTTCAGAATCGGATGAAAACGATTGTAGTATTTATGAACCGGACAATAGTGATTTAATTCAAGAAAATCCCATTTACAATGAAAATACATTTTTGCCCAGTGTTGGTATAGTTATGTCGGGTACAAATGAAGCGACACCCCTTAATACGCTCGAGGTACGCGATAATGTTGCAAAAATGTCGTCAGATGTTTGTACCATGTCAATTTCGTCGGTGACCGATAATATTAATATGCCCAAAGGTATGCTCGAAAATGCGTCTCCAATTAAAGTGCGGCATCCGACACCAGAAATTCGAATACAAACGTCGAGTACAACGGCCCAATGTGATGATGGTTTAAAAAAAATGAATCAACAAAAATTCAGTCATAGTTCAGGTGAAGTTTCGCTTGGCGATGATTTTTATCGAAACGAACGACAAAATCGTGATCGTGATTTAACATTAAATTTTACAACCGGTGTCCCGGCATCTCAAAGTGATAATGCGTTAAAACAATTAAAAACGTTGACAAGTCCGTTATCGAAATTTGCTAAAGGTGTTCAAAATTTGGGAATGAATTTAGATCCAAGAAAACTTGCAAATAAAACAGCGCCGAATAGTAATACTGGTAGTGTTGTTGAATTGCAGCACCAACAATTACCAAATACAGTGCACGAAAGTGATAAATTGGAACAAAAATGGAAAGAAAGTAATTGTAAAACAAAATTAATTGCTTTGTAATTTTTTTTTTGTATTTATTAACAACTTTAGTATTTATTTACAAAGCAATATATGCAGCAGCTATTTTAACATATAAACATATTATTCAATTAATATTTTAAACTGTTAGTTTGTGTTCAATAATAATTCATGTGTTTTTTTTTTAATATAGGAACTTATAATTTATATAGGAAATTTACAATTCCAAAAAGTGATGGGAATAAAAATCGAATGAGTTTTCATAATATTTTCTGACAGCTCATTACATTTAACATTATTTAAATTAATAAATTTAAAGCATAAAACCCTGGATTTGTTAGAAACATACATATTATATAGAAAATATTACATCGAATCATAAAATATTAATAAGTAAGTTTATCATCTAATGATGAGATTTATATGCTTACAAATTTTTTAAACAAAATTTGCTATACGTAATTATATATTAACATAACGATTTTTCTAGAAACTAGAATAATACAAAAATTATCATTAAAAAGTTATAATGTATCTTCCATTACGAATTAGGAGCTTGATTTTAAATGGTCTACTTTATTAATTTTATGTTTTTGTTTTTAATTTTCAGAAAATGGTCTAAGTGACAAAAGTGTTCCTATTTATATTTATGTGGCATAAATTGGTTCGATTTCTAACTTAAAAGTACTAAAAGTATTAGTATTGTACAAAATTTAAATTTATTAATTTTTAAAATGTTTTATATAACAAAAGTATTACAATAATATTATTTGTATTATAATTTATAATTTTTTTTTTAATTTGTGTGTAGACCAATTTTACTTTACGCTTTTTATTTAAATATAAACTCTATTTAATATAACTGTTTTTTAAAATGTTATTTAATTATAATTTTTATTAATTTTTTCATCTGTGGTAAAAATATAAAGTTTCTTAATTTAGTTTAAGTTAAAATTTCTTTAATGTATTTAAAATGTTAAAATCACGCCAAAGTTAGGAAAATAATATTTAATTTTGTGGAAAATTTTAGGCCGCATACGCAAACAGGATTTAATCGTCTTTGTTTTATTCAGCAGTGTTCTTTAAACTTTATCATCCCGCGGAACTCTTCTTCAACATTTGCGACAGAACCTATAAAAATATACAAGATATAAATTGGCATTTATTCAGTGAAAAAAAATCACTAAACATTTTCTTTCATCTAATGTACTCAGCATATTATTAACAGAAATAATGGCAAATTATTGGCAGTGTATCACTGCACTAACTAAAAACATTCAATCACACTTATATTATTGCAAGAAATGTCTCAATGTTCGCCTCAATAAAGATAGTCGGTTCGCACGACTATCACTATGACTCGGTTAGCTTTATTTAATTTTTACATTGTATTTTGCAACAGAGAAGGCTTCACCGAGTCGTGTCGACTAACGTGCGAACCGATGATTCATAATTGATTGAAAAAAATTTTTTTAATAAAACAAAACATTCTGTTTATTTTTGGCGTTCCATTCCTATCACAGCGCTTTGCTGTTTTCTAGCCAATCCATGTTAATGTTCTGATAATAAGATTCGAATTTCATTTTGTAATTCACAGAATCTCGTCAGAACCTTTTCTCTGGATAACCATCTCCCTTATGTAGAAACATTTTTTTTATGAAAACTTCCCAGATCTTCGTTCAACAGGGAAAATATTGTAACATACATTTTACAATCTTAACCGCTTCCAAATAGCTTCTGAAACATTTTTGTGAAAAAAAAAAAAGTTTTAAAAGCAAGATTGTCATGCACATTCTCATAAACCGACTAAAGAAAAGGCAATGGAATTAAAAGTTCATATAGAAAGCTATCCTTTTTAAGAAAGTCAAAATAATAAAAGAGAGTCGTTAGATCCACTCTATTACTAAATATCAACATATTGTATGTTTATCAACATTCTTAAGTCGTCGAAACTACGTATACCCGTCGCTGATGTGTTACAATAAAAATAAGTTAGTTGTTTCATCTAATTGCTTTTAAAAAACATCATCAAGAGATCAACTCGGAAAAATTTTAACTTTTACTCTTTACTGTTAGTTTTTTATAAAAGACCATTAGGGTCTTTCAACTTGTTAGTCTTTGAGCTGAATTCAAATCACATGATATGTTTCATTTATAATGAGAGTGTTGCTCGTCTTGGAGGAAATGAGATTGTTTTCAATTCAGATATACAGAAAAAAGAAATGACATCCTAAATATTGGATGCAGTTTTAACTTGGAGTCGATGTAAAAAAAAAGTTAGCTCTCCATGAAATGACGTGAAATCCGGAATTTATTGTGTTTTTTTTGTAAAATTGTGTTCGTATATCCTTAGTCCTCAGTAAAATTATTATTATTAAATGCAAATTAATTATTATAATTTCACAGAAAAAAATCTGTAAATACTATTAAGACGAAATCACAAATTTCGAATTAAGATACTTTAACTTTTCACCACAGATGTATTTACGAACACTAGAACGTGATCGTAAAAATAGATCGTTAATTTTTAAAATATATGATTGGATACACATACATTAGTTTAGCTTAATTTTCCATTAGTTCGTTACCATAAATACTGAGTTAACAGTATTATTTATTTTACATTTATTACTTAAATGGCATGTACATATTTTAAAAAAAATTTAAAGTTTTACTAATTTTTGTATTATTAATATTAAAAGCTGATTGTTTAACTTTCCATTGGCTATTGCCAAATGAAAATCTTTGCTAACATTACACTGTTTCAAACATTTCTTATATGAATGCAAACCAAAAACAACATAAAATGTATTCTATAATTTAAATTATTGCACTATTTAAAAATTTACAAAAGTTTTTAAAATATTTTTTACTCTCAGTGTTATTTGAGATAGCATTTGGTATTTCAAACCAATTCAAATTGATTCAATTAAATTGTGCCTTTTGCTTGACAAAATCAATAGTATTCAAACGTAAAGAAAACGTATCTCATATGTTCCGCATTTTAATTTTTGTCAACCAATACAGTAAAACCATTTTAATCAGAGCACTTTCCAAATGTTCAGCAGGTGGACCTTTGAAAAGTGCTCAAACTTAAAGATATCCCAATCGTCTCGGAATTCTGTTTTGGGTTCGTACAGTTCTGCTTGAATCTCTTCCTTGAAATCTTCAATTCAATCGCCTAATCAAACCTTCTTGAATCAATTTTAAATTGTTTCAATCGGTACTTTACTAACAAGTTGGATTATCTTAGACCAAAACCACTTTTTGAATATAATGGATGTCATTCAGGCCTTTTCTGGCCAAACAAATTACCAAATAATGAAACCATTAATCTTTTTTAGTTCTTTAATTTTAAATTCTTGCTGTCAAATCATATCATTGTTAATAACTAATAGCGCAGGATTATTATTTTACTGTTGTCCAGACACACAACAAACATAAACGCTGATCCACCTTTTTTAAATTAATTTTAATTTCTTCACACAACAAAATGAAGCACGTTTTTACTTTTTTTTGAATTCAGCACCCAACCAACATTTTATTCTTTTTTGACAGCTACATTACAAACTAAGGCTGTGTATTAAAACGAAAAATTATTATATTATTCATCAGCTTCTAATAGCCATATCTCTAAAGGAAATGCAAATTAGGTTATTATTTTAAATTTTTCAAGCCATTTTGCTTTTACTGTAAAATTAAATCTGACATTTTGCCTCATTTATGTCCTTAGGTCTAAACCTATTCGGTAGATCTTATTGTTGCTTTATTCGATTTTCGCAGTGATTAGTAGTATATTCTTATTCCAATTTCTCGAATCCTTCAAAAAAATAAGACTTCCGGAATTTTTCTAAATATGGTTTTGTTTCAGTAATCACTTACTGATCGTATGAACCAAATATTTTTCCGCCAACCACTTTTTTATATTCGGAAACAGGAAATACATTTGCATATTTTGAAAAATTCCCGAAGTCTTATTTTTTGAAGGATTCGAGAAATTGGAATAAGAATATACTAATAATCACTGCGAATTGTTATCTTGCATATCCAACAAATCCGTCGCCATCACTTTGTTGACTGACAGTCTACTCTTTGTCTTCATCGGTGCCGATTCGCCCGGAGAAAAACATTATAAACATTATTTAAATTTTCCCTATTGGTCTCTGGTAATGCGCAATTGATACGGTGCAATACTGAGATAGCCATGCAAGAGTATTTGCTACTGGAAAATTTTGTACATGCAAGATTTTGTAATGTAAAATTAGGGGCGTTTACAGGAATGTTTGATTTGTAATTTTTTTTTATCCGATGTCAAACGGAGTTTTATCATTTATATTGACTTGAACCATTTATTATCAAAACTAAATATGTGCTTGTTGATGGGTCAAATAAGAGGTGAAAAAGTATTAAATTAGGATCCTTTTCAACGGTTTACCAATTACCAAGGTCTTTGACCTTAGCTTTTACTACAAGATACCATTTTTAATTATTTGAGAATGGTCCCATTTAGAACTGATCGAATAAATGGTTTTACTGAACATATTGACTTATTTTTTTTATTAATTATTGATATATCAATCCATGTTGTCTACGCACACTGTTTGATATTTTTTAGATGACAGCAACGCCAACAAAAAAAAACTTTTTTTGTGTGATCACCGAAGGAACCAAATAAAATTTTGATACATTTTGTTTTTAATAAATTAATTAAATAATTCATTACATTTTTTTATTAAATTTAAATTTTGTTATATACATTTTTTGATTAATTAAAAAATTAAAAATAATATTATATACACTAATTATCAGCTAAAAATTAGCAAAATTCACCAGCAAAGATTAAAAAATCTTATTTTTTAAGCCAAAGTCAATTATATTTATTATGTAAAAGAAAATTATGATAATAATTAATAAAAATTTATGAAATCGTTTAGAATTTACTATAATTATATAAATAGTATATAGTATAATATAAAAATGATATATAAAACGTATAAGTTAGAGCATATTATCCCGTAATTAAATATTTAAACCATTATTTAATATTTAAGATTATGTACAATTTTTTTTTTGTTTAATATTATTTATAATATTATATTATTGTTGTTAATGTGTGGTGGAAATTTTTTGCTTTTTTCGCCTATTTTAATTTTAAATATGATTATATTAAAATTAAAAAAAAAAAAAAAAAAAATCATCCCTGATTTAGAAATGAAAAACCAAGCTTGGCTTTAGTATTGAATTTATTTTTTGTTATCAACAAAAATATTAAAATAATGAAATAGAAGTATTAAAAAAGTTAAATACAACAATTTAATTTTTTAATTATAATTTGTGATCTAATTTTATGATTTTATGTAGATGCTATTTAAAATAATAAATATAATACCTATATTTAAAAATGAAAATTGAAAATCATATTTCTATAAAATATTTATTTTAAAGAAAGCCATAAAATTTGTCCTTCTTACTTATCGTTGTAACTATTGTTGTGAATTGGTCACGGTGGACAACGGCTAGGATTGAACTCAGGACCGCGTTGTGTTTAAGCTAACACCTTAACAATCACTTTACTTTTTTATTTTATTTTTTTCAATAAGTTTTAGAAAACAGTTATAGCTGACATGCATATAAAAAAATAGGTCTTCTCAAACCGAAGAGATACCACTACATAACACCGCTCTAAAAGATCCAACTACCAGGGGCTAGTGATCAATTCGGAAACCACTATCATTTGATGATAAGTACGAAATTCAGAACTATAAAAGACAGTTTCATGCCACTTTACAGAACAATGGCTAGATAAGCTTAAAGCTTCCTTTCTGGTACTATAAGGCATGACCAATATGTCCTACAAGCAGTTCCAATTGCTGAAATAAGCGAACATAATATACAGGTACTTACTGATAAGCGAACATAATATACAGGTACTGTAAAATACAGATATAAAATAGAAGAAACGAGAGAAACGAATTCAAGATTTGGAACGAGAAATTACTAATTGGCCCGTCGAGTTTATTGTAATGCTTTTTTTTGGATTCCCTCCATGAATTAATAGTAGAGCCGTTAAAAATGACGAACTTTGAATACTGTATTAAGTAACAGCTTGAAGAAATACTCAGAACAATCACTGATTCAGATAAATTTTGAAAACTGGATAATCAACTAAATGCTTCAAGAATAACGGGATCAGAAGATCCCGTTTCCTGCCAAGATTTTCTAGGAGGTGCTACTATTAGCAAACCGCATACAAGAAGTCTTGTGAAGAGATACATTTTGTTGAAACTGGAGGATATTTTAGTTTCAGCAAGACATTGGAAGAAGTAAGTCACGGAAAAAATGAACGGTTTGTGCGGCCAGTAAAAAAAGAAACAAGAACTAGTAGGAAGATGAAAAATTAGAACTTGGAAGAGAAAAAAAGCGATGAAAACATATTAAAACTGTGAAATATGTGCCACAAATTTCCAAAATCCAGGAAATACATAATGGTTAGTCGTTAACAAAATGTATATCCCATTTCGAAAATGGCTGAAATCCGGAAAAATCCAGAATCACTCTCCGACCGATATGGAATCATTCATATTTCAAGAACTAAGTCAAGTATTTATCATAAAAAAAAAACAAGAACTATACACCGATGTACCCACATTCAAATGAAATGGTGGAAAGATTCAACAGATCATTGAAAGAGTAACTAAGTAAAAAGGTGAAATGAACGGTAGCACATGATACGACGGAAAATTGGCAATTGTCGCTTTATAGTTAAACTATAACAGAGCCAGTCACAAAATAATAATGCGTTATACCAAATGCAACAAAGTGCCAGGTTGATACGGTACATCGGTAGATATGAAGAAAGCTCAGAGTGGCAGAGATAGATAAAACGTCAACAACTTCATCACCAACGTCAAGCAACCATTGCTTGGTTTTGTACAAATTTGGGTAATCTCATAGAACTCTCCTCCATTCAAAAATATTTCAAAAATGATTACAGAAACGAATACTAGAAGAAATATTACACACCGGCAAACTCAAATATCGACCCTCGGCTATCAAACATGGGCACGAATCGAAAACTGGAACAACAGAAGCATCAAGTCTAGCATGATTAGAGAAAAAAATAAAACGCTACAAAATAGAAATCTTCAGAATCAGTAAAGTGAGATGGAAGAACAGTGCTAATATACAAGGAAGGAAATTACCTGATATTCTCTAGACGAGATGATTACATAAACTAGCCGTGGGCATGTTAATAATTGCCAAAGCAAAAAATTCTCCAATTGAATGGGAACCAACCATTTAATAGAATAATAATTCTGGTAGGATTTCATTCACAAATACGAAACACAACCATATTTCAGTGTTATGTCCCAACAGAAGAGGCAAATGAAGTAACCCCTATGAGTTCTACGAACAACTACAAGCCACTATAACAAGGATAACAGAAACCAAGTCAATATAATACAAGGAGATTTCAATGCAAAAAAAAGGATCAGATAACATCAACCTAACAACCATCATAAACAAGCATTAAGCGTAATAATAATGGAGAACGACTCATCGACTTCTGAGAATCACAAATCAGCTGTTCATAGGGGGTAGTAGATTTCCACACAAAATATACTCAAATACAAATAGACAACACCTGATGGCAGAACAAGGAACCAAATAGATCACGTAATGATCAACAAGAAGTTTCTCACGTCATTACAAGATGCCAGTTCAATGGGAGGTGCAGACATCAACTGCACTAACTGCACTTTATTCTAATCGTAAGAAATTTAAAACCGACAGATTAAAAGATGTCGATAAAAGCAACAGTTTTTGCGAAGCGCTCAAGGTAAGACTTCAAACGAATAAAGCAGACATCAGTTTATAATAATAGTAGAAACCAGTAGAATAAGCCTATATCGAAAAAGCTACTAACACACTCGCAAAGCAAAAATACAGACGCCATCCTTGGATCAGTGATCATACTTGAAAGAAAATTGAAGAACGCCGATAACTCAAGTTGAAAATGTGCCAACACCACACGTCAGAACTGCAACGTTTAATAAGAGGATACGGCACGTGAAATCAAGATAATGGCAAGGAATGATCGTAGACAATACACTGGAAACATTCTCAAGGCAGCAGAAGAAGTTGCAGCCACTGGACGGACCACTGGTAAATTCACCAATATACTACCAAGAGATGAATCGGATTAAATTTTAACAACAGATGAAGAAATGAACTTCATTGTAGCAGAAGTGAAACAGCACAAAAAATCATGGGTAGAAATTAAACCAGTAGCGACCAACAGGGATAGGTGTTCCAGTCTAGTAGACGCACTATGCTCCTAACTTAGAGATAAATGAAAAAATGACCCTTTTTCAAAATGGAAAATCCATCTCTTATTCTCATCCGGTATGGTCCAACACATACAAGTTACACCTTGTTCAAGTTGCTTCTCGAAATTGGCAAGGTATTTAGAATTTAGAAGTGGACGTTTACCCAAGCTAAACTATCAGTTTTTTAGACGTTTCTCCCGATGGATTGTGTTATAGTCTTACCTATTGAATTATCAGCAAAAAGACTTGATAATGACCAACCGATTGAGACAAAATCCTCTTAAGCCGAGAATTATAGGGGAGTAATATGTATACCGTGAAAAGGAACCCATTTGCTAAGATTTCATTTTCTTAAGAAAAGCTCAATAACTTCGCGTTGCAAAGAGGAATAGGGAAGAAAAGAGAGTTTACATAGTATCCCGTCCAAATATAAAGAGCTTGCAATTGATGTCTCATTCTGAGAAAATCAGAAAAAACTCCCTCTAAACGTCGAGTACTATATACATTGATCTTACTATGGAGGGTTTCATCCTGATTCTGAATAACAATAGATCTAGGTCTGAAGGTCTGCTGCACTCTTTAGTTATGAATTCATATCTATAGAGTGTAGCAGACCTTCCATTGATGAATTCTAATAAAGACAACTTATACTATTTGAATTTAACTTATAAAACTTATGCTACTCATACTTTTCGCATGAAGTTAAACATAAAAGATCTAATCCCATGTTTTCAATTCGTGATTATAGTGGCATAAAGATAACAGATATGCTATTAGAGCATGCTTTATTCCTGTAATAACTCAACTTATAAGGTAGAATACTTAACACTATTGATTCAATACTTGTTTGAGAAATTTGTTCCATTGCAAACTGTTACAATTAAATCAAAACTTTCGCCTTGGGTCAGCAATTAGATTAGATATATGATTAATTTGAGATATTTTATTTTTGTTGCTGGAAGTGCACTAAAAATGTTAACCTGTACCTATGAATACAGGGCAATCAGAAATAAAACTAGCAATATTATTAAATGTGCCAAGATTGAATCATTTGCTTCTTTTTTAAATTCATGAGTAAAGGTTTTCTGAAAAAATCTTAAATCTTTAAATTCTTTTTCATGACTTCAACAATTTTCGAATAAAAGGGCAAGTTCTGGGGAACCTGATATTTTTGATGAACTAATGAACTCAAGATTGATGGAGACATATTCTTTAATTTTAATAATATTGATATCGTTGGTCTTATGGATGCTCTTTATTCTATTAAAAGAAATACTATAAGGATTGACGAAATACAAGTTAAATTTGTAAAACTTATTTTGCCATAAACATTGATTGTTATCTGCTACGTGTTTTTAATAGTCTTATTACTTTCTCCATGTCCCTCCATTTTATAAGTCTTGTGCTAGAATTTAGTTCTTGTTAGTAATCTTTATTGCAATTTTAGATCTCGGTGTCGGCTTGTCGTTCAATTGTTTCTTACTTGTCAAAGTGACAACAGTCAGATCGAATTTAGGAGTTTTGGCCGTTTGCAGTACAATTTGCAGTGTTCCGCAGGGATCAGTGCTAGGTCTGTTCATGATGTATACAAATCATATTTTTGCAGATTATTTGCAAATTTATAGACTTTTTAAACCTTGTGGCATTCCAAATTGCTTTATAACTGTTAATTCTGATGTCGACCTAATTACAAAATGGAAAATAGATAATAAACTGGAACTTAATAGTCGGAACAACAAATTATATTATTATATTTTCTACAATTCATGATACTCATGATTTGCCTGAAATTACGGTACTAGGATAAGAAATAGATTTATCTGATTTTGTGAATAATTTGGGATTGATTTTTGACAAATTTTTGATCAAATTATGAACGAACATACAAAAAACAAATCCAATTTTGAAAATACAGTCTGAAAATTTAATTTAACAAAGAAAATTATAATTTTGGTGACAAAATATACTTGTAATATATTAGAGCCATTTGTACTCTGAATTCATCTCTGCTTGTCAAAGTAGTGGGTGCAATTAAGCTTATCTCCCTATGTTCATCTTAAAACTCTACCAAGTACTGTGTGAAACTATGCCTTTAAGCATAATATAAATACGCATAGTACCACCATCATAAGAAAAAAACAGTTTACCCATTGATGTTCCAGATGTCGGGCGGTAGAATATCATCAACATTTAGTAAAAATATATGACATTTGGGCGATTATACATATAGAAATATTTTGATTTTTTTAAAATAATACCAGTAGCGGCATCTAGCTCGCCAATGGGCTAAAATACCAAGGTAGTACTATGTGTATTTATATTATGCTTTAAGGTTTTGAAATAATAAAAGCAGGATACGATATGTCGCAGTCAATACAAATATATGTACTTAGAATAATCCAAAGTATTTTTTAATTCTATTGCAGTCCGTTTTAGTCGTCCCGAACCAATTACTGAAATAATATTTAAAATTTATATTTTGAAGCAATTTAAAATTGAATAAAAAATGTGCAATAAAACTTTTTACAGAGCATCAGAGAAACAAAAAACTTTTTTCTTAAATACATATATTATACGCGGCGAGTATTAAATATTTTAATAATACGCGAATTTAATTTTTAATTTTCTTTTTATCGTAGATAAACTTAAATTTTTCTTTTTTATTTCATCAAACGAACGCAAAAAATAATTGTGTAGACCAACAGTAAGAATAATGCAGTCTTAATCCATTGGAACTGTGGGAATGGAAAATGTGTGAAAGAAATCTAAAAGTTTTTTCTTTTTTGTCTTTTAATTTTATCCTGTTTATCTTTTTTGAATACAATTTGGCTCCATTTAGTGATCTTTTATTTTAGACGTAAATAGACAAGGGCTGGGCTAATATATAGTACATTTATGGTACGAGTATTAAAATATATCGACGATTTTTTTTCTAAAGTAAAGTTAAAACCAAAATTGGGTAGATAAATTAGAAAATCTTTCACTTGGATAACATAAAAATAAAATAAAATATGGAGGGTTGAAAGCAATAAAATAAAAGCTTTCAGTTATATCAACATTTTGTTTTTAAATATTGGCTTATTTTTATCTGCCAATATTTTTTTTTATTCTGGGTTTCTATCCATTAATAGCCTATTTTATTTATATAAATTAGCATAATCTTATGATTTTATTTCTTCGATTATATATTGAAAAGAAGATGGCGATATTTCTGATGGCTGAATAATAAACAGTTATGTAGGTTATACAATATAAAATTGTTAGTAGTCTGAAAATACGAAAATATATTCTTATATACCAGACCTTCAACCAAAAGGTAACAAACAAAGGGTCTTTGGTGTCTCATTTGTTTACTAACATTTTAATTTGTATTATAATTGGTTTAAAATAGAAAACACTTGAATTTTTAACTATAGGATATTTGGGGATTCACCGCTTACATAAAATAATGAATGGCTTAAAATGCATGATTGCTTCAGACCGTATTTTAGGACTTTATCTCCTATTTAAAAGTCTGATTGACTGGGCCATTGAAATCTATTCTGGGCTATTACTGTTATTTTCGCAAATGATTTCTAAATTTTTATTGCTTATGATGTCATCGTTATTCTCGGGGTTTCATTTTTCTGGCATAAGCGGGACCACATTTGATGTTTTTTTATATGGTCATCACATTTTCATTTCCGTTTTTTATTATCTATTTATTAGTCTGTTTGTTGTGTTGGACAGTGGAGCCATGTTTGGCCATAAGTATTTTAATATTCCATGATTTTCTGTTAGAATTTTAATTCTGTTTAGATCTGTTAGCTAGAGGTTTGTTGAGTTTTGTTAGCAGTTCCATTTAACACAATGACTGGAACTAACTCGGTTCTTGGCAGCGCAGTATGTTTATGAGTTTAAATATTTTATACTTGGGATGTCCAACTCGCAAAGTACCTTTAGTATTGCGTTCCTTTTTATCATGTAAAATGTGCGTTCAATTTTCACCGAATATGTATGTATAGAAGATAGGTCCATCATTCGTTAGATTGTTCGATGATGATATGTATTGTATTCCATCTCTAAAATATTTACCATTGAACACAAGTTAGATTATCTCGAGGATGAACATTACTAATACCATTATTGCATTGAAGAGGGACATACTTGGCTAATTTGTGAATGTTATTCTTAGAGAGTTGATATAATGGCTATGCATTTGTTTCATTTCTGTGATAATTTATCTAGATTTCCAAATTTCTTCGATTATTGGTGTTATTGGTCTATTTCTAATATTGACTTTTGGAGTAGTACCAAAATATATTTGTGTATATTCTTGCATGAGAACCAATTGCTGCCAATGAGCTGGTTTGTAATGTAAAACCAGAATTTTTCTTTTACATTTTTATTTTAATATATATTTATTTACCTTAAAGGAACCGGATACTCTCTATTCACATTATTTCATTAAATTCCAATTATTATACCACTCATTCTAACAAAATCATATATTTCCTTGTAAATCAAACCTCCTTCATCCATTACTATCGTTAAATCACTTGCAGTCCGAAGGGTGTTGACCTTAGGTCTATAATATCTATGTATTTTGGACAGAGCAATTTGAGATGTCCAACATTGACCACACTTTCACACAACTTACAATTCTTGTCCTCACTCAATCGACGTTTCTTTCCAATTTCTATGGTTCAGTCTGATTCGTTCGAATATTCTTAACATTCGTGTATCCCCTTTGAGTTACCTTATAAATAGGGGTTCTCAAAAGAGCCCTGTGAACCTCTCTGTACTTTTATCCTTTTATTAGACTTTTCTCATTATATTCACTCTTTCACTTTCTCCACAGATTCACTTGAAACATCTGAAGTACATCTCTTGCATCCTTCTTTTCATACCACTAATTAGCCTCACTCTATGTACCGTTTTTCGTTGACATATCGGCTCTTTCATTCCGTTCGATCTGCCTATGTGACGGGATTCTTTGTAGGGTTACCTCACATTGACGGACACGAATATATTGGAAGATCACATATCCACATATGCATTGCCTTTCTTTCACCTCCACATTTAAGCAAACATACCCCACTCTTGGAGTCGGAAAATACTACTATCTTCCTATTCCCATTTACAGCTATAGTTTGATACTTTCAAATATTCCAATAAGTTTGGCGTTCATCATACAGATGCTTTCATCTACTCTCAAATACTTTTTCACATTCATACTAGGCATAAAAATATCAATACTTACTCCATTGCCACTGACACTAGCATCTGTATAAACAATGTCATGCTGTAAATACCACCGACTCATTTTCCCAAACATAATTTTAGAAATAACTTCATTCATTCTCTTGTTGAATTCCTCCATTTGCATGCATACCATAAGGTTCTTAGGAACGAGTTGTGGACCAGCATTACCTATACTCAAAAATATATTTATGTTTTCTCTATATGTTGGTTTGTACACCGCCTTAATTTGAAGCCTTACAACCATTTCATTCCACATCTCATTTTTCCGTGTAATCATTCGCACTGTCTCTCTGTATCTCACTGTAATCCACTCTCTTTTGTAATAAAGAGGTGAATCACCCATTTGAGATCACTGAGTATTTATCGGGGTTGAATTTATCGCCCCCAAAGCTACTCTGGCACACGAATACTCCACTTTCATCAATTGGCTAAAAGCCCCTTACGAATCATTCCCATATACACTAATACCATATCCAGTTTTGGAAGAAATAAAGGTCTTCCTCAACATATCAGATACACTTGGGTGAGCGCCTACTTAGGTTTGTTCACCCTTTTAATTACATTTAAATGTTTCTTGCAGTTATCTGCCAAAATTTTCCAAAATTCATGCGTCTATCAATTCTATGTTCAATTCTATATCATCCACTTTAATGTTAACGTTTGAATCGTCCGTTCTAAAAGTCATATACGCACACTTATTAGGATTCACTCTTAAAATTAAACGTTTAATTCTCTCCATATCTTCATTTATTCCATTTTGCGCATTCTGAGCCGCCGCATCAACCCTTCTCCCTTTTCCAATTCTTTTATCCATGTACATATTTTCCATGAAAATACAAAAAAATTTGTTGAAATTACCACGGAACCACATAATCATAAGCCCTCTCAATGTCCAAAAATACTGCAACTACCTTCACATTATCTTTTCTTACATCCCATACAAACTTTTACACACGCTCGATTGCAGAATGGTTCTTTCGAAATCCAAATGTTGTTGATGGCAACAAATTATTTTCATTCATAAAGCATGCGATTCGTTCTTTTGTCATACCATTTAAAATTTTAATAAAGATATTTAACATACATATACCACGATAATTGGTTACCACATTCGGATCTCTATCCCGTTTAGGAATGGAAACCCTCCTGCTTTGTTTCCATTTATTTGGTATTTTCGTCCTCATCCATACTTTGTCGAGTGTTTCGAGGAAATTAAGTTTTGCTGTTTCACTCAACAACTAAACCATTTTAAAGCTTACGCGGTTTGTTCCTGGAGTGGTAGAATTGCAATTATCTAACACCCCAAGAAACTCATCCCATTCATATTTTCGATCTAGTACTTCATTGGCATCTATTATTTTCAGTTCACTTGTCACATTTAATATCATTCTAAAACATTCATCCCCCTTTTCTCCGTTCTCTCACACCACGTTGTTAACATGAAAATGTTTACCATTTACTCTATTAAATAAGTTCCATACATCCTTAGTTGTGGTTCTATGTGTCATTTGGGACACATATTCCTGTCAACTTTTCCGTTTTGCTCTGCGAATGGCCTTCTTCAATTTTCCATTAATTTTACCATACACAATCTTATTTACACTACTTTTATTCCTATATTGAACTCACGCAAGGCTTTTTGCTTCCTTTCATACCAGAATCGAATTTCATTATGCCACCATCCATTCACATTAATTCCTTTCATGTTCTCAAAATGTTAGTTTATTCCTTATTCACTCGTTCTATTTTACTATCCAAATGGCATTGATTTATTTCATTTCATCCAAAAATATCATTCATATCCTGAACCCACCTTTTCTTAAGCACTCTGTTATCATTCATGATCATTTTAATCATGAAATGATCCCCATCCAAATTCTCTTCTTCTACATTCCAAGTGACTTGCTGGCCAGTTCAACAGATGTCATAGACATTTTATAAAGGCCTCCCATCATTTAAGACCACCAAATCTGATTCTTGAATTAGTTCAACCAACCGATTTCCATGTGTGCAATTGTTAACACACCCTTACATTCTCGCATAAGTATTATATTACCACAGATATCATGCTGGTTTTTCTCTCACCCATTCAAACAATTTATTGAAATGAGTTACGGCGGCAATTGCTTCTAAAACCTCAAATGTTGGAAGCAAAACCTCTTGGAGTACCATATTTTTATTGTAAATGATTGCTACTCCACCATAACTATAACTTCTTGGTTTGGAAAGAAATCTGTATCCCCTCACATTCAACGTCTTGTTCACTCTTTGTGTTAATAGGCATTATAAATCTAATAAATATTAAATATGCATTACTAATAAATATTAAATAAATTAGAACACTAAATAATAAGAGCTCACACTTATTTAAATTAATAAAGTTATATTAATCAGTTTGTCACTTTTATTTAAATTAAAATACTTTTAAAAATCACACGACAAATCCCAAAAATTTTAAAATTAAATACAATACAATATGGCGATGATCAACTTATTAAAATATCAAGTGAGAATATAAAATATGACGAATAATAAAATGCGCAGGCGCACCTATACGTAAACATTTACCAATACTCTATCTTCCGGTTATTTTGCGCTCACTCACGTTTTTTGGTACAGAATCGATGTTCTGACTTTAGAATCGGTTTTATGATATTTTCCGAGTTCTGTTGTTCAACTTTTAAATTCGAGCCCGGGTCCGAAAGCCGATGGTCGATATTTGCGTTTTGCAGTAGGCATTATTTTTTATAGTGCACTTTTATAATTGTTCTGGCATAAAACAAATTTATCTCGACTTTACTTTAAAAAGAAAAGTTTATTAAAGCCTAAACTGACCGTGGTTGCCGCTTGTAAATTGATTCTTTCTTTTATTGCAACTTTAATCTTGCCGCCGAAACTTTTAAGTAATAGTTATAAGTAATAATTCACTTTCCACATTTTTGGATGGAAGACGGTTATTTCTATATATCACGTCATCTTTTCATTATGCTGAAACTTCGCCCAACTAAACCGTTGATGTTGCACCGCTGTAACATGTTCGAACAATGCTTTGAGTTCTAATAATAAGAACAACAACGGATTATGATACATCTTATTGCCAAGTGGGTTTACACACGCTAACTCTAAGTAAAACCTTCCAGCAACGATACTACCATTTTATTGTAGCAAATTTGGTTCTATGATTACCAATTATGAAATCAATTATTGGATCAGTAAGAAAAAGTATTTTCCAACAGAATGTTGGATATGAACGATTTTGTCCTTTTTACTCTTGGGTCATTTTCAAACTTTCATATTTTCTACATTCGTTACCGGTGTCATTTTAATTGACGCTAAAACATTTCGTTCAATTATTGGTTTCCACTACGAGTATTACAAGTTACAACAAATTATATTAAAATAAAAATGTTATTTTTCTAATAAATATTCAATTCATCTTAAATCAACCAATAAAATTATTTTCTGATAAGCAAATAGAATAAAACGTCTAATATACGAAGTATAAGACTATAATATAATAAACAGATTAAGATAAAAAAAAAAAATTCATTGAATCGCTTAAGGATTTTACAATTTTATCTTCGACGTAGTCGATATATACATTGCGACATTATACATTTTCCATCTTTCCGAAAGCTTATATATACAGCTATATAAAGACACATCCGAGAGTGGAACGAAATCGAAATAATTTTTTTATTCCCCATAACATTGTCATCTAATAAGAAAATCTATTCTCATATTCACAATTTTCTTGTAGTATTACTACTGTTATTATTATTTTCCTTTTTTATCTTCTTAATTTTCTATCACTTATATCATTCATATACAATCTCTAAATTGCTTTAATGGAAGCGTACATAAACTCGCCGCTCTTAAAATAAGTCGACCGGAAAATTAACCTCACACTTTTATCGACGGCAGGATTTTTTTTTATTTCTTTTGGGATGTAGAAGACAAGGAGAAACCAATTTTTTTTTACTGTGAAACAACAACAAATTCCCGTGTTTTCTTTTTTTTTTAATGCTGCCATTGCTAAGTAGATCGAATTATTTTTTTTATTAGTTTTTAGGGTGCTTAATCTAAAGTTATCTGAATAAAATAATTGAATTTAAAATATTTGAGGTAATTTGCATTCAGCCACTCGATGGGATTTCGATATGGGAATAAATATACAGAGTGTATCATTTAAAATTGAAAACGATATAGAACACAGCAGTAGCTGTCACTAAAAAGTAGCTGAAAAAATATGGAACAACTCTAACATGTTTTGATTTTAAACGCAAAGAATAGCAGTGTCATGTTAAAATCCGATTTCTACCCATTTCGAAATATTTATCCTATACTTTAAAACATATAAATGCTTTAATGAAAAAATACTGATATCGAGAACTTTTCATAAAGGTATCATTCATCACAACCGAACCACTATTACATGTGCTGTTGAGTTTTTTTTTGTTGATTGATTGATTGATGGAATGTCAGACTAAGCGCTTGCCAAGTGTTCCGGTTAACGCCGGTTCTATTCCCACAGCCTTTTTACATTTGACAAATGGTAGGATAGGAGAGATTTTCATATATTTATATTTCTATAAATATATTTCTATGCATGATCGAAACGACGAATACTTTATGTAATCGCTAAAAATCTAATTTTTATACACTTTATTTGACAAAAAACTTTAAAATTATACAAATTAGATTTTAAAATAATTGATTAAACATTACAAATCAATTGAATTAACCCTTATATGACAAATATGTCGTAACACCGCACGAAAATCTAATTTATATACACTTTATTTGACACAAGATTTTAAAATGAATATAAATTAGATTTAAAAAGAAATTGATTAAACATCGCTTAAAATAATTTGTGAACATTTATAAATATTTTATAACAGTAATAAATATACTGATGTCGAGAGCTTTTGATAAAGGTATCATTCATCACAATCGGACCACTATTACGTGTGCTTTTGACTTTTTAGTAATATTCGTAAATTTGCAAAGGGGTACCGCTGCCCGATTTTTTATTATTAAAATAATTTGCAAATTTTTTTATTTATTTATTTATTTTTATCAATATTGTAATATACTAACAAGATTTATACAATACTAATATTTAGATATATACTGTTTATATTATATTACCTTTGTAAACGAGATAAAATTATAAAATAACTGGGCAGCCTAAAAGAGTGTATCAATAAAGTAAGAACAGAAATAAACATAGCGTGGTACATTCATTTCCGTATACACTGATAAAAAACATAATATTTTGGCGACGAGGATAAAAACGAAAAAGTCTCTGTCAATAAAGTTGAAATAAGTAGATAATAATATTTTGGATAATATTTTGGCATAATATATTTTTATTAAAATAAAAAAATCCATATAAAGTGATTTATGTCAATCAAAGTCGAAAAAAGTGATATTAAAAAGTGTATGACCGTTATGCTTGGTTCAAGTAGCATCGAGAATTGGGTTAGCGGTAACGGTGATAACTTTCCCGAATATGCTGAACGGTTCAGTCATTTCTTCAATATAAATGCAATAACAGATGATGCAAAGAGAATCTCATACTTATCTGTTTTGGGAGGTGCAGAGTTGTACAGTACACTAAAACGGCTTTTAGTACCGGTTGATCCAACAACGAAATCGTACGATGAGTGCATTACAGTACTAAAAGGTTTTTATGAACCAGAAGTTAATGAAATAGCAGAGCGCTATAAATTTCATAAAGAAGAACAACAGCATGGGCAAAGAGTATCGGAATATATAGTCAAGTTAAAAACTTTATCGCAGTCGTGCAATTTTGGAGATTTTTTACCGTATGCTTTGAGAGATCGGTTAGTATTCGGATTGCGGGATAATCAGTTACGTGGTCAATTGCTTAAAGAGAAGAAATTAACTCTTGCAATAGCATGTGAGACAGCTGTAAACTGGGAAATGGTGGAAAACCAAAAGCAAAAACATAACCAAAGTGGGGTAGTGATGTCGATTGAAGGTCGTAGTCGAGGTCAACATCGAGATTTTGTATCAAACTCACGTGGTACAAACAGTAGCCAAGGTAGAAATAGGAGCTCAAGCTTAAGAAAATATAAGCAATGTTTCCGTTGTGGAAGATATCATAATTATAATAACTGCCCAGCAAAATCGTGGAAATGTTTTACATGTGATAATCTTGGTCATACTTCTAAGATGTGTCGAGGTGGTTCGTCGAACACAAATTTTAATCAACGCAATTATCAACGCAGTATTCAAGAAACTAGAAGATCATCGAGATCACCATCCATCAACAGCAGAATCAAAGAATTTTCGGAAGAAATTAATGGTTTGCAAATTTTAAATGTCGAACCGGAATATCCAGTTAATATGATGTTATCAGTTGATCCATTAACAATGAAAGTGTTTGTCGAAAATATACCTATTGAAATGGAAATAGACACCGGAGCATCAGAAAGCGTCATCTCTTTAGATAAGTATTTAGAATTGTTTAACCATGCGCAATTAATTAAGATTAACTATCATTTTAGTACGGTAACTGGAGATAGAATTAAGGATAACGGAAAAATCAATGTAAAAGTAAAAATGGAACGGGATAATGAAGAACAAATGATGGAAATGCTAGTAATTAATAGTCAAAAAAAGTTTAAACCACTGATGGGTCGTACTTGGTTAAATAAATTGTTTCCGAATTGGAAAGAAAAATTACTAGATATTAAAATGGTAAGTAAGTATGATTCTTTTGTTGAATTTATTCAAGCCAATTTTCCGTTTGTTTTACCCTCTTCTGGTGGTTTCATTAAAGATTTCGAGGCAGAAATACTGATGAAAGAAAATACAGTACCAATATTTCATCGTGCTTACGTAGTACCCTTTCATATTCGAAGTGTTGTCGAGTCAGAACTAGAGAAGTTATGTGTTGAAGGGGTTTTAGTTCCTGTACGTTATAGTGAGTGGGCAAGTCCAATAGTGGTAGTACCGAAACAAAATAATACGATAAGAATATGCATAGATTGTAAAGTTACGATAAATAGATACGTTCAGACAGAACACTACCCTTTGCCAAGAGTGGATGATATATTTGCAAGTCTCTCTAATTTCCACATATACTGTGTAATAGATTTAACTGGAGCTTACCAACAGCTGAAGCTGTCCGAAAATTCCCGTCAATATCTTACTATTAATACACTAAAAGGTTTATATCAATATACTTGTTTACCCTACGGAGTTAAGAGTGCGCCATCTATTTTTCAGTCAACAATAGATCGTATATTACATGGTTGCAAAAATACTTTGTGTTATCTAGATGATATTTTGGTAGGTGGTTCAAGTTATGAAGAGTGTCGTCAGTGTTTAATAGAAGTTTTAACTCGTTTAAATAACTATAACGTTAAAATTAAAATGGAAAAATGTAGGTTTTTTGAAAAGTCAGTCAATTTTCTGGGTCACGTTGTCTCTGGTAATGAAATAAGACCATCGTCTAGTAAAATAAAAGCTATAATCAGTGCACCAAGTCCAAAAAATCTGCAAGAACTACAAAGTTTTTTAGGGTTACTGAACTATTATGGGCGTTTTATTCCAAATCTAGCATCAGAAATGAATTCATTGTATAGGTTATTGCATAAAGGCGTAAAATATGATTGGTCTAATGAATGTGAAAAAACTTTTAATAAATGCAAACTACTAATAACCAGTAATAATGTATTATCGTTATTTGATCCAACAAAACCAATTGTTGTGGCTACAGATGCTAGTCCTTACGGTGTAGGAGCCGTGCTATCAGTTGTAATTGAGGGACAGGAGAGGCCATTTATGTCTAGTACCTTGTCAAAGGCGGAGAAGAATTATTCCCAGTTACATAAAGAAGCTTTAGCACTCATTTTTGCATTAAAAAAATTCCACAAATATTTATATGGTCATCATTTTACGTTATGTTCCGATTCACAAGCATTGAAAGAAATCTTCAGTCCTAAAAAGGGAACAACAGCGGTGGCAGCATCGAGACTACAAAGGTGGGCTGTTATATTATCCACGTATGATTATGAGTTTCACTATAAACCAGGGTCCAAAATGGGAAATGCTGACTGCCTATCACGTCTTCCACTAGAAAGCAAAACTGAGATAGATGAAGATTCTATCAACTGGGTAAATAATGGGTCTGAATTCACACTAAGTTGTGAAGAAGTTGCACGGTATACTAAAACGGATTTAGTATTATCGAAAGTATATAACTATGTTAAGGATGGTTGGCGTAATATTAGACTTAGCGAAGAAGAAAAAAAATATGTTAGATTGAGGAGTAGTTTAAGCACCGAAAATGGGTGTTTGTTCTTTGGCGATAGGATTGTAGTACCATCAACATTGATTTCAAAGATTCTGGATCTAATTCATACTAGTCACGACGGCATTGTACGCATGAAAAGGTTAGCAAGAAGTATCGTTTGGTGGCTGAGTATGAATAAAGATATCGAAAATAAAATAATAAGTTGTTATATTTGCTCAAGTACTCAGAATGTTAGACGAGAGCCGATAAAGTCAAAATGGTGTCAAGCACTCTATCCTTTTGAAAGGGTTCATATAGATTTTTTTGATTTTAAGAACCATACATTTTTAATTTTTGTGGATGCCTATTCAAAATTTATTGATGTCAAACCTATGTTTCAAACTACGGCAGAGCTAGTAATTAAAGAATTAGAGTCAATATTTAAATATTTCGGAATACCAAAAACCTTAGTGTCGGATAATGGTCCTCCATTTAATTCAAAAAAAAATGAATGATTTTTGTATTGCCAGTAATATAGAATTATTGCATTCACCAGCGTATAGTCCTGAGTCGAACGGATTGGCAGAACGGGGTGTACAAACGGTGAAATTGTATTTAAAGAAACTATTAATTCAAGTAAAGGAAAAGCTTACAATTAAAGAAAAAATTAATAAACTTGTTTTCGGATATAATAACATTCCATCATCTGTTACTACCATGTCTCCTAACGATTTGTTATTTAGCTTTAAAGTTCGCACGATCCTTAATTCTATTAATCCGAGAGTTGAAGATGAAAATAGGGCTAGTTTTAAAGATTGTAAAATTAATACAAAATGTAAAACTGTTAGTTTTAAGCACAGAAAAAATCAATGTGGGGAGAAAGATAAGGAAAAGTTAACAAGTTTTAGCGATGGACAGAAAGTCATGTATCAAAATCATTGTAAAGATTTTGTTAAATGGTTACCAGCAAGAGTTTTTAAAAAATTAAGTAATTATATATATTTAATTAATGTAAGAAATGCTGTAAGAAGAGTGTCAAGGCATCAGCTAAGAAAATCGACATTGGAAGATGAATATCATCCTGCGAGTCATATTGTGACTACGTCAACTGTAACAGAACCAGAAGTGCAATCGTCTGAAATAAACCGTAGTGATGATAACGAAAATTTGTTAAGAAGGTCAGCTAGATCTAGAGCTATGCCTGAAAGATTGAATTATAAATAAATAAATATAATAATAAAAATATTAATAATAATAATAATAAATATATATATATATAGCTTATACTAAAAGGGGGAAGATGTAATATACTAACAAGATTTATACAATACTAATATTTAGATATATACTGTTTATATTATATTACCTTTGTAAACGAGATAAAATTATAAAATAACTGGGCAGTCTAAAAGAGTGTATCAATAAAGTAAGAACAGAAATAAACATAGCGTGGTACATTCATTTCCGTATACACTGATAAAAAACATAATAAATATAAATTGCACAAATAAGGCAAAGTCTTTTTACAATATTATACAATAATATTTTCTTATGTGCAACGCAGTTTGTCATATACATAGGTCATAACTAATAACTTAAATTAACATGATTAAAAATTTAAATTAACAAAAAAAAAAAAATAATATTAATATTTATTATTTAAAAAAGCATAATTAAAAACATAATTAAAATTAGGAAAAAGAGAGTCACTGGTTTTATCAATCTTTTAAAGTTATATAAATTCGCAGCAGCTTTAACAGACGGAGGAAGACTATTCCAAAGCTTAGCTCCATGGACAAAGAAAGACCGCTATCTCATTTTAAACTTACAAGGCTTTGGCAAATTTAAATTCAAAGTTCGTTTCGATAAACATAAATTAAGGTTTTCGTATAGATACATGAAGGTCCTCTTCTGAATCAGATCAAACATAAAACATAGTGCAGATAATTCTAAATGTTTATTTAAAGTGATATTAAATATTTGCTTCGACAGAACAGAAATAGGCTCACCAATTCGTTTCAAAAATATGTACCTTGCACACGAATTAAAAGCAACATTTAACCATTTCAAACATTTTTTGGAACAGTTATGATATACTGGGGCACAATATGAAATTAACGGACCCACTAGGGTTCGAATAATGTGACATTTCACATCACTCAATTCACATCGCTCCACAAGCTACTTAAAATCCCATATATTTTCCCACACAGATTATTTACGTGAGCAGACCAGTTTAATTTTCTATTTATCCACAAACCCAAACTTTTAACTTGGTCATAGAAATCGATTTTTATATTATTGATTGCCAGGTGAACATTCGGTATGATTACTTGCTTTCTAATCGAGAGAATTATAGCTTGGGATTTACTAGGGTTAATTTGCAGCTTGTTTACAATTGTCCAATCGAAAACTTTAGACAAAGTAATATTTAGATTATCAATTTAGATTATCGATCACCAAGAATATAATTGCAAGTCATCGGCATTAAGTATTATTAGTTTGCTGAACGGCTTTGGAGATTTCATTTATGTAAAGGGAGAACAATATTGGCCCCAAAATCGAACCTTGGGGATCTCCAGATATAATGAACGTGATTTCGCTAAAGTTTGATAATACTTTACTGATTGCTGCCTTTGTCGCAAGTAGGAAAAACCAATCGACAAGCACCTTTAGAAAAATTATACTCTTTGCACAGTTTGGTCACCAAAATAGCATGATCAACCTTATCGAATGCCTTAGAAAAATCCAAAAGTGCTAGAATGTCAATCTTACCATCTTCTATGTTAGAGGAAATGTCATCCACAACCTTTAACAGGGCTGTAGTAGGGCTATGATTCACTCGAAATCTAGATTAATAGTTATTTAGTAAATTATATTAAGTTAAATGGCCATTTATTTGGTATTGCATAATTCTTTTCAATAGTTTAGACAACACAGGTAATATGTTGATTGGGCGAAATTCACTCGCAGTAACTGGGATCCGTATTTTAGGAATGGGTGTGAGCTATTTTCCACGTATCTAAAAAACCAGATTTAGTAAGAGCTGAATTTAGGTTAAAAAAGGCAATATTATTGACACAATTAGTTCAATGAAAATGAGCGGTATACCATCGGATCATCATCAACAGAAACATTACGAAAATTAAAGTCATTTTCAGAACTGTATTGTAATGTATCTAAATCAAGCTTATTATCGTTTGGAAGGAATACCGATCCAAAATAGTCAATAAACTCATCTGTATCCCGATTTTGTTCGTTTTTTTGTAATTCTCATGCGTACGAATTGTTAAACCGGAACTTATTTATATTGGTGTTTGTGTTCGTGGTATTGTACATGCGCACTGTATTTGCGCATGTTGTTTACATTTTTTTGTCGATGAATGATGACATTTCGAAACTTGATTTTGTGACTTGATTTTTCATTTTGAAACTTAAAATTGTGAACACTTACCATTTTAAAACATAAATTTTATTCTCTGTTCGATTTTCGATCAAAATAATATAGTTCCGTCTATAATATTTTTCTTTGAATGAAAATACAAAACGACATTTGATTTTTGATTTTGTATGTATAAGCCATTTATCGTCACATCGAAAGGTTGGGAAAATAATACTCATGCGGTAACCGATTTCAACCGCTTCGACATTTAGGCTTTCTGAAACAACATTTAGGCGTAATTTATATGAGAATTAAACAGCCACATTAAAATAAAATTGAATCACACAATAATAAATGTGTATATTAGACACTGTATACGTATACGAAAATTTCAATTCTCTTGCGTTAGAATAAATGAAAAAACGAACAAAATCGGAGTACTGGAGTAATTTCAGGTTTAAAGTCCGCAACAGGAGAATGAATGTAAGTCCTAAAGTTCTTCCAGAATAATTTGGATGAGTTATTGCCATTAAAACGATCATTGAAAAACTTTCATTTGGTTGATTTAATCATATTATTTACTTTATTTCTAGCTCTGATGTATTCCAACCGATTAAATTCTGTCTTATGTCATTTCCAGTTCTCATGAAGAAAACCACGAATATTACGGCTTGAGAATATCATTATTAGAATTAATCGCACTTCTTTTACTCTTTACTAAGATCTTCCTAAGCGGAGAAAAAATGTCAAGTAGTTCTAATATGAAACCATTAAAAAGTGATAGTTGCTCGTTCACATCACATAAAGAATAAATCTCATTCCAGTTCAAAAAGCTTGCGGCCAAAAATAAAGCATCCCTATCAATATTTCAAAAATTTGTCACAAAACTATTTTGTATATTCTTCTTATTAGCCCCAATAGGAAAGGTATACGAACCATAAATCATATCATGACTAGTAGCAATTCCTGGAACTGAGATTTGTGTAAAAGTATTAAAATTCACTGGATAGTTAACAAAAACCAGATCAATTAAAGTAGCAGATGGACCCATGAAATTAGAAGCCTCCCTTGAAATTAAACTAAACCCAAAAGAAGACATTAAAGATGTGAATTTATTCACCTTAGGTTTCAAATTAAGACATTTTAGATTAAAGTCTCCAACAATTATCACTTCGCCAAATTTGAGCATAATATCATTCAAGATAGTTTCAAGATCATTGACGAATTCAATTTTTGGCGGACAGTAAATCACCCCTATAACCAGTTTATTGACTTGATTACCGATTTCTATGAAAATTACATCAAAGTGGGAATTTGTTGCATTACTATATACTATTTTGGGATTCAGAAAAGTTTTGAGATAAAAAGCGACACCTCCATTCAAGTGTAATCATGAAGATGATGGCACTGCCTAAAATTAGTAGAGGTAAGAATTTAAATTTATATAAACCGAGCAATTGGCTTTGTGCTACTAAAGATGCACACTTACAACTTACATGCTAATTTATGGCCAATTTTATTACATTTTAAATTTAATACAAACAATTGGCATCTGATGAATGTTCTTAAGATTTACGATTTACTTGGGACTTCCATCCAATTTATGGATTCTAAATTGGAATTTATGTTCTATTCCAATTTCAAGCAGAACATAAAATGATGATGATCTGATTAAAGTAAACAGGAACTAAAACCATTTATTGAACTTTTTCAATGTTTGATGGACCGAGTAAACTCATTTCTAGATTTTGATGTATTCACTCTTTTAAATGGAACACTCTGTATCTAAAATAATTTTATGGTACTTTTCCAATTATAAATAAATTAAATAGTTTTTAAATTATTAGATGTATGTTTTCATTTATAGACGATGTACGTCATTGTAAATTTAATGGAAATGAAAAAAAAAAAAACTGAGAACTCTCAATTTTTACAAAATTGCGTTCCGCGGCTGATTTCTTGGAAAAAATGGCCACCATATTCACCAGACTTGAATCCCATGGATTTCACCACATGGTCCATTTTGGAGAGTAACGTGTCCACTAAAAAATACGAAAGTGTTGATGCATTGAAGTCAGCTCTTGTTCGAGAATGGAATAAAATTCCGCAAGCCCACGTTCGGTCAGCATGCAATGCTTTCTATGGAAGACTGAATAAAATAATCAGAGCCAAAGGAAGTCATATCGAGCAGTAACATGTTTTTCATAAAATGTATTATGTTTTCAACATATTCCACGAAATTTCAATAAAAAATAATCAAACTTAAAAAAATTACAGCGTTTTCATTTGGTAACACTTGGTCTCAGCCACCCTGTAAATAATATGTTTTATAATGAAATTGAGTTGTAAAAGATCAATCATGCATTGTCAAAGCTTTGCTTATTGTGATCACTGTTCGAAATAAAACAGTAAACATTTTTTTTTATTTCCCCCACCATTGAAAATTGAAGGCCTCGTGATGTTACATCACAGATGTAACATCTATAAATAATTACAGTACCATAAAAATTTGGTTTTACCACCATATTTGAATGGTTGTAGCTCTGGAAAATAGACGTGAGTTTTTAAAGTGTTTATTTGTCGGTAACATTTTATTGGGTCACATTGACGCACCATCATTACTGGAAAATTATCATATAAAAGTACCTAGCAAAAGCTAAGAAGACATGAGTTCTTTCATGTTAACATTCATAGAAGTATAGGACCATCTATGGTGCAAACGAACCGGTCAATAGTTTTAACCAAATTGATCAACTGTTCGATTTGACTTTAAGTAAGGTTAGTTCAAGACGTAAGTTAAAGCAATATTTTGCTTGTTCCTTGATTTTAATTTTATTTGTTTTATTTTTTGTATATATATATCTGTTTTTAATTGTTATTCTTTTTGCGTCTGACCATAGATTAAGATATAAAAAGATGTTTCAATAAGAACAAAAAATAAAAGTAAGAAATGGATACTTCTAATATGCTAAAGGGTACTACTATTTTGAATACAATTTTATAAGGGTTTTTTGGTTTACTGTACAAAGTACAAATATATATTTGTCAACTGCAAAGAAAGATTTTATTGTGTAGAAAGGTTAATTGGTTTAATTTTTTATTTTTTCATTGTGGAATGCATATCTTGCAAAATTTTATTATACAGTAACTGTACTCTTCTTTTTCTTTTAACTTTCTCTGTTATTATTCCTAGATATAAATTATATATTAATCTATGATGTGACTAAAAGGCGTAAATCTTACTGCGTAAATTTTACTGCGTAAATTTTTAGTTATATAAACTGCGCTAGTTGCCCTTAGTTACAATAGATCAAAATAGTTTTAATAAATTATATAATTTTGATACAAATATTTAATGCTCCAAAAACGAACGCCACAAACACTTCTTTAGTCGTAACATCTTTATTAACTTATATTTGTTGGCCATTAATTAGGATGTTCAATGATTTTTCTGATTTTTGCTATCTAAGGGTGTATTCAAAACGATACTTACTTAATTTCAGACTTGATTGATTTTGATTGATTGATTGATGAGACTGTGAGACCAAGCACTTGTCAAGTATTTTGGTTAACGGCGGTCCTATTCTCACAGCCTTTTTACATTTAACAAACGGTAGGATAGGAGGGATTTTCATATACTTATATTTCTATAAATATATTTTCATGCATGATAGAAACGAACCAGTTACACATACTTCATTGCCATTACGGCACAATTCTATTCTATTTTGTGGTGCAGGGAAATGACAAATATTTCAGTAATGACATTATTGGTCCAGTTTTCCGATAGCCAATATTCCAACTACTGTCAGCATAAGACAATCACAATTTTATTCAACTGCTCTGCATTTTGTTTCTTGTATTCTGTCATCTCTTTTCTGTTATTCTTTGTAATCTGCAAAAAAATATAAACATAAAATCTATTAATGAGCTAATTTCTTCAAGCCGTATGCTTTAGTAAATTGGATTAGGTTTTGCCTGAAATTTACAATTAATTTATTTATTACGCCATTAAAAATATAAAATTATCAAATTTATAATATAAATTAGATTTTAAATAAATTGATTAAACATTACAAACCAATTGCATTTATGACAAATATGACAAATATTTTATGACAAATTCGTCTTAAAGTAATCGCCGAAAATCTAATTTATATACACTTTATTTGATACAAAACTTTAAAATTAATACAAATTAGATTCTAAAAAAATTGATTAAGCCTATAAATTATTAATAACAATAAATAAACAAATAAATATTACAAATAAATATTTGGATGTGGATAAGAAATAATAATAAAATGGATATAAGGTTATGGTGGTGAATAAAATGTTAATGGTTTGTATCTCTGCTAGTCATATTTGTTTCTATTACCGCAACGATCGCACATTTTTTATTTACAATTAAACACGGGAATCGCATAACAATGGGCGTATCCAGCCCACGTGGAGTCTACCAAACTTTCGTAGATTCTACATGTCTACTTGCGCTGAATGCAAAGTATCTCAATAAAGTCTACTTGATAGAGTCTACTTGATTTACGTATACTACAAAATTTTGTCTACATTTGAATAAATTTTTTTTGGTTTTGCCTTTGGTTTTTGTTTTTAAAATTTTCACAATTTGTAACGTACGAAAGTCGCAAAAATGGACAACGAAAATAGTAACGATAATTCAATAAAATATTTAGAAAATTACAAAATATTTAGTATTATAATTGTTGTATTAATACAAAATTAAAACGAAATATATTCATATTTCTAATCTAACTTTTAAAATTCATACAACGAAACTTAAAATTGTATTTTAGTTTAATTTGTATTTGTTTTATGAACCAGATTTTATATATGAAGAATTGGATGTGCCACAAATCCAAGAAGGAACGGATGAATATTCCGAGGACTTTATGGTATCTAGATCCACAGAGGACAATGCAGATAATGAAGTGGCCATTACTGAAACCAGTAATGATTCCGGCTTGGAGCTCAAATGGACCAATGCTCAAATAAAGCTGCTCCTTAATGAATACTTGTACAGAAAAGATGATTTCCGAAAACAAAAAAAAAATTATAAAAGGAAATTAGCATGAACTCGCAAAAAAATTTAAAAACAAAACATACATAAATGTTAAAAACAGTAGAAAAAAAAACAGGGCGTGGAAGATCTAATTAGGAGCACTACGACGACTTCGAGGTCATTTTTGTAGATGATCATACAGTAAATCTTCCCGACAATTTGGAATAATCGACTCCGGAGATCAATATTCCTGAGCCTGGATCGTCAGAGGTTCTAAATGAAAACTCAAACCACTCGATAACTCAATCAGCTCCTGGCAGATCAAGCGAACTAAGGAAATATCGCCAGGAGCAGTTAAAAATAGAAAGGGAGAAATTTGAAGTGGTTAAGAAGTTGGTCTCTGCAGTAGAAGAAAATACAAAAGTTCAAATAGATAAAAATACAATTTTAAAAAGTTTATTGGAGGCTATGTCTAATCGAAGACAATAAAAAATTAAAATAATTATTTTATTTAACATGTTTAATTGTTTTATTTCACATTTTCACGAGAAAGTGGTATTATACAAAGCTTAACTAGAACAGAGAAGCAAAATAGGACTTCTTATTTGCACCTAAATTATTCTAATGGTGTCATCTTCATAAAATTTCACAGGTTCCTCCTCCTCTATACAATCTTCCACTGCTACGCCTCCCTCCTCATCTAAAATCCTCCAATAAAATAAAATTATGAAGTATACATGCCGATACAATACTTTTTATCGCAAAATTTAAATTATTGACATCCATATATTTAAGCCGGAGAAACTTTCCTTTTAAAAGCGCATATGCTCTTTCAATTATAGATCGCACAGAACTTAATTTTGTGTTATATATACATTTTTGTTTTGACAAGTGACCATTGTCCTTGAATGGGATTATCATATAAGGAGCTAACGCATATGCCGAATCACCCATTAAATGATTCGCTGGTTTAATTGGAGAATCATTTTGTTCTAGTCGCTTAAAGAGAGGACTACATTTAAATACTCTGGCATCGTGTATTCTTCCCGGCATTCCCACAAAAATGTCAATAAATTTACAATTGTTATCGCAAACTCCTACAAAAAATTTACAGTTTAAAATAAATAATAAATCCGTCTTTTTTTAAATAACCTTACCTTGCAATATAATAGAGTGGAACTCCTTACAATTGTAAAAACTGGTAGAATTGTGTGGTGGTTGTTTAATAGGGATGTGGCATTTATCAATTGCACCAACAATTCCTAAAAAATAAAGCAAAGTTTTAATTAATTAATGTTATTAATTACGTCAGAAATCAGTTTTTGTTCTACGCAAGTTGGAAATTTTATATATTGGTTTTTAAGCTGAGTAATAACTTCAATAAGTTGGGTGAATATAAAATGTGCTGTACTTGGAGCCATTCCGAACCGATCACTTACTGACAGAACCAACTCTTGCTGGCTTAACATCCACACTGTTAGTAACAATTTTTTCTACGGTGGCACAGCAGTATATTTGACGGGTTTTATTTGTTTGGCAAGCACACCAAGTAATTTCTAAAATTAGTAATACAAATTATCATAATATAATTATCATATTATATTATTATTATTTGTTCTGTTTTGGTTAAATTTTATAAAAGCAAACAAGCCTCAAAACACATTCGAGTCATGCGGAAATATGATATAAACTCATCCACGTTATACTTTGGTTTAGGGGGTTCCTTAATTTCCGATTAAGCTCCTTTAAACCGGCTATTAAATTGATAATATTGGTATTAACGCGTTAATTTATCGGTATCCGCTAATTCTTCTATCACAATACTTTTTATTAGATTATCCATTAGATACATATTTGCACATTATTACTGATAATGTGCCACTACTGTTAATATCGTTTTGTTTCGAAAAATTCAGAACGATTAGACAATCTATAGGTCACATATTTACGCAATTAAAGTAATAGTAAATTATTAGTGTCACCAAGCACAACTAAAAATAAAATTGTATTGAACAATGTTGAAGAATTTTTTTTGAAGTCCATCAGGTTTATCTTTATCTCAATATGTTAGCATAAAAGCAAATTCTTTTGATGTAAAAGCTACAGAACTTAATTTCACAAATATTTTATAATTGCATAAGTTGACAGAAAACTATGAAAGAATTTTGTTTGTGTTGTGCGTGCGTTACTTTGATTATAATGAATTTTTTTTAAACAAAGAAATAAATAGTATGCTATTTTCACGCCAAACTTTGTTCCACAACGATAATACAACAGTGTTGTATATTATCTCATATTAATAACAAAAATAACTGTTAGATATATGATTTTTAGGAATAAATTATATTCTCTGTGAAGTATGTAGTTGAAGCCTTTATAATACCAGGATGCATTTAATTTTAAAATAATTTAAAAACCTGTTTCCGAAAACTTATATTGAAATAAGAAGTACCTTGGTATATGGCTGATCATCATATATGGCTGATGTCGAGATCATCATTATCTCGTGAGCATCCCATTTGTTTTTTCGTCAGATTTGGTTATTATACCAAAACCATAATCATAATTTATTAGTTGTATGTCTTTAGAAAGAAAGATTTTGTGGATTTATAGAGGAATTATATTTTCCCAAAACAATAGTAAAAACCAAAAACCAAACCCAAATTACACTTACGAATACGATGTCATATATCCAATTCCAATTTGGAATTCACTCAATTTCAAATAATTTATTGCTATTGAAGTCCAATTACAATTTTTAGTTTCAGTGTTCGTTCCTAGATGTCACATAGTTATTAATTTTTGTTCTAAATGTTGTCAAATTCCAAATTCCAAATTTTAATAACATTAAATAACTATTAACTTTTATTTTTTAATTTAAAGTAGAGTTTGAATTAAAATAAATAAGTTCAATTTAAAATACACTACCAAAATTTAAAAACAAAATTCGAGAAATGGTTGGTTATTTCTTTTGACCAGGAATTGAATTTCCAATTTGAAATTCAATTTGCATGACAAATAAAATACCACTTATGTTGTTACCAAACTGTAAACAAAAATCAAGTGGTGAGTATTGTAAAAGCATAAAAGTGTTAGTTTTTCGTGCTCAAAAAACAGATATCTATTTTATGTTGAGCCTTGCGATAGAAGTGAATGAATTCAGGTTAAGAATAATTTATTTAAATCTTTCAGTTTCGTACGTATTTGGAGTATTGGTTAAGGTATTTATATAAACTCTCGTTTGATTACTTGTAATATATATTCGTCGTATATTTGGATTTTGGTGTGATATCAGGTTTTGGGATATCATGACAGAAGAATGAGTCAGTATTGAACCTTGAGTGACTTCTGCTGCTGTAGATTTGGTACTAGAACTGTGTTTACTCAAAGAGACATACGCGTAGGATATCCTATTTTTAAAGTAATATTGATTTGTTTAATATGACAGCTTTGAAAGGCAGTTTTTCTGCTACTTGCTTATAGACTAACTAGCGAGTCTTTAAGAAATTCGTAGAAAACATTGGAATTTGACGAATGTTACTTGTTATGGCTAATTTAATAAGTTGTCTTGGTTTGTGGTTGCGTATAAAATGATTTGACATTTCCTAAAGTTTGTTCCGTAATTTTTACTCCGTTAACTTTGTTAATTGACAATTAATTTAAACGAAACATTGTCTTTCAGTTTTAAAGACTTCATTGGTTAGTAACATGCGTACTTGATCTACCGTATTCTGACTTTAAGTTGTTACTGAATCACTGACTAGAACTTGTGGCTAATGAAGTGAATTTTGAGTATTACAATTAATCTTTCGAATTTCTTTACAAATTTTGGGAATTAGAGAATCTTTTGTATTTTATTTGTGATTTCAGAATTTCTTAGTTCACTGAACCCACTGAAATTTAAAATTTGAAATAAATATTAAGATTTATTTTAAAGATTGAACTGGGATATTTATAATAAAGCCGACTCACTGGATTTCGTAGCTTGATCATTGAATAATGCTTAGGAAGAATATTAGAGTTCGAAGAATATTGGAAACGGGAGTTAATATGTTAAAAAATCTCATATGGAACCATGGGAAAATCGTCGACGATATGAAACTCGGTGTTTTGCAATTGCAGTTGCAACTGTTTCAAGTAAGCTCCGTTGAGATTTGATGTAGTCTCAGCAGCTTTTCATCGCGTTTAACCGGCAAATTGAACATCTACACTAGCAAGCGCACAAACCTTTACCGAACACTTTGATCTTTTTATGTCTTATAAGTTATAGCTATAAAAAAACGAAATTGGCTTCGTCAGTTACTCTAAAGAATAGTTTTCGAATGAAAGCTGCGTGCCTTCTAATTTTACTTTAACCAAGTCAGCACAAAGCAGGTAGTTTTATAGCGCTGTATAGGTTTGCGCGTTTAAATCAAGACAGATTGACGAGAAGAATGCAAGAAGTGGTGGATACCTGGAATTTTTATGAAGATCATGAAAAGCTAAGAAATTGCTGACATCTTGTCAAATCTTTTGAATGGCTTCTGACAAATCGGAAGACATCTCTATCGAATCATTCTCTGAGAAATACTGGGCGATGAACATTCCAATTGCCTCGTTACTACGGACAGTTGAAAGTCCATGTTACTCATCCAGCATTGCAACAGCTTAACCTTATAATTGTTGATGAAACTTTCGTCAAGCTAGCATTTCAAAATGCACCTTCTATTTTTGATGACCGCGCCTGTCAAGTGCTAACGACACGTGGGTAGTTCAAACGAATTTCGACGAAATCGAAAGGTTGGTTCGAAATCGAACATTTTACGTCAGAATTTGAATTTTTGGATCGTCGGCAGTTTCAATATCATGAGGTAGTAGTCGATTCTGATAATTTATCCCAATAAATTGAAGTCTGGTTCCTCGAGAATTGAATCGTCCGATTTTAACAAAACTAACTGTGTGGTATCTCGAATCTTCAAGTGACGGCTCACAACTGCCGGACAATTCACAACGTGTTTCTGCGCATCGTATGTTCTCACAGTTTTCTTTTCCTTGTTGATATCTCCGTCGAGGATCAACATTGCGCGAATAAGGTTTCGCATAATTGCAGCAGATTATAATGAAGTATTGAAGCGGTCTCAAGCATCTAATTTGTGCAATCAGCTCGCTCACAGATAAATCATCGTGCTTCGGATATTAATATTCATAATGATATGAAGCATTCCGTGTTGATTTGCTATTTAAAGTAATCCAGCAGTTAAATCGATACTGGTCTTTCGATTCTTCCGGAGGCTGCCTTGTATACCAATTAAAACCTTAACCGAAGTTTGTACTATGAGATTGGATAATTTAAAGTTGGGTTGAGCTCACTAGTGGAATTGATGAAAAGTTTACAAACTTACCAAAATTTATGTACAACCAGATCTCTTTGATTAGGTTACGAATTAACAAACAAAAAAAAAAAAAAAAAAAAACAAACAAATATTTTGTCTGTGTGTACTGTTTGGTTGTACAAAAAAGACTGACAATTTATTTTTTTTGCATTTTTCTTCCACTCAAAATCCATTACAAATATGAGTTCGGTAAGTTTAACTAAAGTGCAATTTACTATGCTAATCTAGTACCCAATCTAGTTATACAATTTTATTTAGTTATAGATATATCAATACATCTACTGCCATTATCACCTTCATCATTTAAGTATTCAATTGTGGTGTGTTATGTATATAGCTATAGTGGAAGTGTAGCAATGATTCAGCATAGATGCTTAACATACTCCCCTCCTAATTAAATTCGTTTAATTTACATCATCTAAAGGTAGTTTGACTAGTTTATGAATAGATCGTTTGAACGTTAAAGATTTGCTTATTACAGTGGCAACTATTGTCAATCCATCTTTACCTGTCTGCAGTTCTGTTACTCGACCTAATAGCCATTTGCAAGGTGGTGATTTACTGTCATACAATAAAACTATATCATCCATCTTTAGGTTAGCTTGGATTTGTTGCCACTTATTCAGATAATTTCGTGCATATTCCTGCCAACATTTTTGAACGATTTTTTGAATCCGTTCCCATCGATCTAATTGTGACATTTGAATTTCGTCGTAGTTTGCATGAGGCAATGAGGTGATCGGTCCAAGGGTTAAAAAATAAGACGATGTTAAGGCGTTGATGTTTGACACGTCTTCATTTCTTAGTACGCACAATGGCCTTGAGTTCAAGATTCCTTCAATTTGTGTCATGACCGTCGTCATTTTATCAAATGTTAAGTGAGCATTGGCGCTAATCTTGGTTAAATGAGTTTTTACGGATCTAACTTCTCGTTTCCAAATTCCATTTATCTTGGAGTGGCATTCTTGTGTCGCTAGCACTTGATAATATTCATTTAACTTCCGTTGTGCTCCATTAAAATTTGTACCATTATCTGAATGGATTTCTGTTGGTGATCCCCTCCGGCCACAAACCGATCTAGTGATGCAAGAAATGCGTTTGTGGTTAATTCTGAAGCTACTTTAAGTGTATGGCCTTAGTAGCAAACATACATAAATTACAAGAAAACCTTTTATGAAGGTGGCACCTCCGCCCTTTTTCGATGCTAGAGACTGCCCATACAAATAGGTGATGATCATTCTGGTTACTAGGTGCTCCTTAGGTAAGATGATTGGGTGTTTAATTTCATATGTGATGCAATGTGAATACTCCAAGCGTCCGCTTACTCTAAGATACCGCTAAGATACCATTAGCATCAATAAATGTTGCTAATGATACAATTCGTGAGTTAGATAGGACTCTTGAAATTTCGTTCAATGATTTTATGTCTACATTCATTGTTGATTGTTGAACGACTCTAATGATAGTTAATTCTGCATTATTTAGTTCAGATACGGTAATATATCCGTTTAAGTTGCTCTTTGATGTGCGAACAATTTGGTTGTGAATGAATCTTTGAATGTAGGCTACTATTAGCAATAATTTTGACCTCCCTGATATTCTTTCACATAGGTCAGAAAGTGGATGTTGGCTTGTCTGTACTATTGTATGAAGTGACTGGACATTAACTTTCCGTTCTTCTTGTATTGTTTCACTAACGTTGGATTTTACTGGCCAATGTTCCTCATTTTGGCTTAGCCACTCTGGAGCTTTCCATCATAGTTTACCATTTACTAATTTTTCGGAAGTGATTCCTCGAGTAGTAAAGTTGGCAGGATTGTATGTTCCCTTGACATGCTGCCACATCGCATTTGGTACTGCTTAATGAATGATAGATACTCTGTTCGCTACATACGTTTTCCATTTTCGAGGATGTGTTGATAACCATGAGAACACTACAGTTGAATCTGTTCAAAGTTAGATGGGCCAATCTTTGATTTGGTAGGTATCAACGCTCCTCTGAATTAAATTTGATAACAACTGTGATCCACAAAGTTCTAGCATTGGTAAACTCACTTGTTTAAGTGGAGCCACCTTACTCTTTGCACTAAGCAGATTTACCTTTACTGCGGTACATTTACATGTTTCAAATGGTTGAATTGCTGTTGAATTTGTTGCCACGAACTTTGTACTTCAGCTTATAATGTATTCAGCTCATCACATGATGTTTTGTTTAGAGTCTTTGCAAATATATTTTCGAATTGATAGTGAATGGACTAAGCCATCCCAAGGGGTCAACTGTTTGAGAGACGATAGATAAAACGCTTCTCTTGGTATGAGCAGTGTTTGATATGTCAGCAACCTTAAATGAAAACGTATCATCCTTAGAGTTCCAGTATAAACCTAAAACCTTTGATTTATGACTATCGACGATGATTTGCGACCCGTCAGGTGTGTCCCTTAAATGCGAACTATTAGATCGCCATTTTCTTAGAGTAAACCCCGACTCGGCTACCACCCTTGATAGTTCGGTTTTTAGTAGCATTGCTTGGTTATCATCATCTGCACCAGTTAGCACATCATCGACATAAAAGTTTTTACGAATAGCCGTAGCTACATGCGGATATAGATCTTCACAATCACTTGCGATTTTAATAATACTCATAATGCTAGAAATGAAGCAGATGCAGTTCCATATGTTACAGTTACTAGTTCGTAATGGTGAATAACGTCAGAGGATCAAAAACAATACGCAATTTAGTTGTATCAGCATTTTTTCGCAACACGCCATGATGTGGTAGGTAGAACATCCCCTTGCTGCTATTATTAATTTCATCTGAAGTTACTTTTCTCATGTGGTCGAGTTGTTCATATTCTCGCATGAACTCAATATAAATTCTGCTAAGCTCTGGATTGCGGTTTACATTCCATGGAATTTAATCGCTGTACAGAACTGTTATGTGATTGTCCTATCGTGGTTGCGTTAGGTTGTAAACTGAGGTTGTCGATTTGTAAGTCTGCCACAAGAGCGTTTAACAAAAATATGTTGCCTTTGACAGTTAATTCAATATAATCGAGCGTAAATGTGATATGATTTGGTCGTGTTGCACTTGATGACACTCGCTTGATTGTTTGCGTTTACTCAAGATGTTTCTTTTGGTCCATGCAAGAGTCAGAATGGGCAAAGTAGAAGAGGATGGTAATCTTCATGACGTTGTATCTCTTCCTATTGGCAATCCCGCTGAATAGCTGTTAAAAAGTAACTGCAACCTAACCGAAAGGCTAAACTCTGATGAATTCGGCTACATCAAACTGAGTCGTTGTTTGGACTTTTTGCACGTCGTGCAGTAATGCGTTTATTTTTTCACACACTCAATAACAGCAATCAAGTTATTGCGGGAAGTTGTGAAATCGTTTTTTGGTGTAAACATTGATAGTCAGTCAATGGAGACCGCATCAAAGGCATAACACGTGACAACGCCAGTCTTATTCGATGACCGAATAATGTTGTTACTTCAAATTTAAACTGCATCGATTCATATGTGAATCAATTTGCACTAGCGGGTTAAGTCATAACCATTCATCACGTAATATGAATTCCCTTTCCAAGTTTCTCAAACATTACACAAATAATAAGTAGTGCAGAAGCTGTGGAACTTAACGAGACAAATTTGCTTCAGATCACAATATTCTTTTCGATGCCATGTACCGAGCTTTAAAAATTTTCCTTTCAATAATAATTACTCCGATCATTCGGTAATATACTCTCTTTCTTAAATCGTTCTCTAAATTGTCATAAATTTTCACAGTAATTGAGTTTTCTTTGAAAATGATTAAATATTTTTATCAACAAAAAAAAAAAAAAATAAAAAATAAATTCAGATATAATTGAGGAAATTATATTTTCCACTTAAAGGATATAAATAATCGAATTTTCACAAAAAAATTATACGGAACCAACAACAATAGCAACATGAAAATAAAACGAAAAAAAAAAATTTAATTTCAAGGGCTTTTAGTTTTCGTCTCAGTTGGTCACACTTTTTTTTTGCGTTTCGTACCGTTTTGTTGTTGTTACTGTTCAATATTCCCTTCATCTTAAAATCGAGTCAAATCATTTAGCCTCTAATCCCAAATTGAGATTTTTCTTTCCTTTTTTTTCATGAATTTCCTTTTAATTTTGTTTGCTGTATATGAAAGATTTTAAGATTAAATTCTCGCTCTCCCAATTTTTATTTTAACGATGATGCGTTGTTGTGAAAATAATGTTGAATTACAGAGAAGAATTAGAAAATTTGGGGAGGATGGTGCGATTAGGTTAACGCTTGATTTAAGTTGATATACGCACTTATATATACGAGTAGTATATGTACATAGACATAAAATGAGTGTGTCAAATTTGATTTAGCGACTAATTGATTGATTTTTATAAATATTCGGTTAAATTTTCGTTCGAGGAGAGAATATGGGCGAACAAAAAAATGTGATGGTACTATATGGGAAAGATGAATATCAGGTGTAATGTACACATTCATTTGTTAAATTAATGAGAAATCAATTGGAAAATTAATTTTTCTTTTCAAAACTCATACAGATATACACTATATACAGTGCGACATAAACATGTAATTTTTGCTCTTGAGTAGATCAATGGTTTTTTTCCTTATCTCGTACAGCTCATCTCAGTTTGGATTTTCTTTCGTTTATAATTTTCCATTTACTGAGAAATACATTTATTTTTATTTTATTGCTATTAAGTTTAACATCCAGATAATTGGGTATTTGTTAGATAATGAATATATGTACTTGGGAAATGTATTTAATTGGATATACGGAATAGTAGATATAAGATTAAGTGGAGTTTAATTTGAATGGATAGATTCGGAGAAATATTCTGCCATTTTGGAAAAGGAGACACCTGAATCGGAAACGAATTTATATGCTTATCGAATGTTTAGTATATATAGTTGTATAGTATATATAGTTTGGGCTTTACACCACAAATTTGAATATTAAAAAAATTAATATTGTGAAGATTTAAAATTAGGGGACACCCGGGTTTGAACCGGGGACCTCTCGATCTGCAGTCGAATGCTCTACCACTGAGCTATATCCCCTGTGTACGTTTAAGACTAGAAATTATTTATCAGAAATTAATGTATCCATTCATTTATTATAACAGCTTACCCTCTTTAAACGCCGCACAATATTTAAGAAGCTGTTTTGTGTTAAAAAGTTCAAATTAAAAATAGCAATTTTGATAAAACCAAAAAATAGGAAAAATAAGATCGAATCTAAGGAAGAAAAAATTGTTGGGCAAAGTACGGACTGACGCTGTACGAAGTAAGTCTGTGCTACATTTAACAAAAATGCTGATTCAATTTTATGTGGGAACGTAACAAAATGCTATAAAAGTTAAATTTGGGTGCCAAGTTAGGTGATGCAATATTTTTAACTTGCTATCTGTATTGACTCATTGAGTGGCAACATTTAACATGTCAGGATATATTGAGATTACTGAGGTCTTATGTAAGAGGGGTATAAATGCTTTACTTTAAATTAAATTAAATTAAAGATCTGAAAGGTCTTGTAAAAGATCTCAGTAAGGGCCAACTTGGGCCTGTTGATTTTTTAAAACATATATTTAATATACATAGGAAACACCTAGGGCACGAGAGATAGCAGTAATATACAGTGGTCGGCACTCGAAGTGTCACCAACTAAAATAGCTATAAATTTGTCAATTTTTATTTTTTCTATTTCAAAACTTCAGTATATCGTTAAAACATTTCAAATTTATCAAAAAATATGTTATTGTTCGATGTAGCCACCTTTAGCGCGGATAATAGCATCGACTCTTAAATAAAAACGAGTAGTGAGCGTCCTATGGCAGTTACCACGGCCCAAACCATCACTGATACAGGCGGTTGATTTTGCACCGCATTTTGGCTGGTCTAAATTGTCTTTTGATTTGCAAAAACACGACCGGTTTTTTGTTTACATATTGCTGATCCGTAAAAAATTTTTCATCAGAAAATTCCAAACTCTCAGGCTTGTCACCAACATGCAAGTGTTTTAACATCTTTGCTTTTGATAGGCGAACTTCCTTTTATGCAAGTGTTAAATCTTGCACTTTTTGTATTTTATAGGGCTTCACTCGTAGCTCATTTTTAATAGGCGCCCCGTGCTACGAGCAGATACATTGAGATTTTTCGCCAATTGATCTGTGCTTTGTCGTGGATTACGTTGAATTCTGGCCTTCACCTTTCAAAGCTCCATGGTGGTTTTTGATGCTACCAATTTCATTGTAACGTGTTATAATTTGATACACAAATATTTTGCTCACATGTAAATGTCGCAGGTCATTAACAATGGCTGGTTGCGATTTTCCAGTCAAATACAAAACAATAACTGTTGCGTTTGAATTCCATTTCGATAACTTTTTTACATGCGATGTGAAACGACTGGCGTTTGTTAAAAAACGAGCTTGCTGTCAAGCGCTGTTCGGTTGCTACAGCAGCGTGAAGGTAGTAACATTTCGAGTGCCGGCCTCTGTGTATTAATTACAGGAAAAATCTGAGAATCAAAAATAATATTACCTTTATTATTATATTATTATATTATTATATTATTATATTATTATATTATTATATTATTATATTATTATATTATTATATTATTATATTATTATATTATTATATTATTATATTATTATATTATTATATTATTATATTATTATATTATTATATTATTATATTATTATATTATTATATTATTATATTATTATATTATTATATTATTATATTATTATATTATTATATTATTATATTATTATATTATTATATTATTATATTATTATATTATTATATTATTATATTATTATATTATTATATTATTATATTATTATATTATTATATTATTATATTATTATATTATTATATTATTATATTATTATATTATTATATTATTATATTATTATATTATTATATTATTATATTATTATATTATTATATTATTATATTATTATATTATTATATTATTATATTATTATATTATTATATTATTATATTATTATATTATTATATTATTATATTATTATATTATTATATTATTATATTATTATATTATTATATTATTATATTATTATATTATTATATTATTATATTATTATATTATTATATTATTATATTATTATATTATTATATTATTATATTATTATATTATTATATTATTATATTATTATATTATTATATTATTATATTATTATATTATTATATTATTATATTATTATATTATTATATTATTATATTATTATATTATTATATTATTATATTATTATATTATTATATTATTATATTATTATATTATTATATTATTATATTATTATATTATTATATTATTATATTATTATATTATTATATTATTATATTATTATATTATTATATTATTATATTATTATATTATTATATTATTATATTATTATATTATTATATTATTATATTATTATATTATTATATTATTATATTATTATATTATTATATTATTATATTATTATATTATTATATTATTATATTATTATATTATTATATTATTATATTATTATATTATTATATTATTATATTATTATATTATTATATTATTATATTATTATATTATTATATTATTATATTATTATATTATTATATTATTATATTATTATATTATTATATTATTATATTATTATATTATTATATTATTATATTATTATATTATTATATTATTATATTATTATATTATTATATTATTATATTATTATATTATTATATTATTATATTATTATATTATTATATTATTATATTATTATATTATTATATTATTATATTATTATATTATTATATTATTATATTATTATATTATTATATTATTATATTATTATATTATTATATTATTATATTATTATATTATTATATTATTATATTATTATATTATTATATTATTATATTATTATATTATTATATTATTATATTATTATATTATTATATTATTATATTATTATATTATTATATTATTATATTATTATATTATTATATTATTATATTATTATATTATTATATTATTATATTATTATATTATTATATTATTATATTATTATATTATTATATTATTATATTATTATATTATTATATTATTATATTATTATATTATTATATTATTATATTATTATATTATTATATTATTATATTATTATATTATTATATTATTATATTATTATATTATTATATTATTATATTATTATATTATTATATTATTATATTATTATATTATTATATTATTATATTATTATATTATTATATTATTATATTATTATATTATTATATTATTATATTATTATATTATTATATTATTATATTATTATATTATTATATTATTATATTATTATATTATTATATTATTATATTATTATATTATTATATTATTATATTATTATATTATTATATTATTATATTATTATATTATTATATTATTATATTATTATATTATTATATTATTATATTATTATATTATTATATTATTATATTATTATATTATTATATTATTATATTATTATATTATTATATTATTATATTATTATATTATTATATTATTATATTATTATATTATTATATTATTATATTATTATATTATTATATTATTATATTATTATATTATTATATTATTATATTATTATATTATTATATTATTATATTATTATATTATTATATTATTATATTATTATATTATTATATTATTATATTATTATATTATTATATTATTATATTATTATATTATTATATTATTATATTATTATATTATTATATTATTATATTATTATATTATTATATTATTATATTATTATATTATTATATTATTATATTATTATATTATTATATTATTATATTATTATATTATTATATTATTATATTATTATATTATTATATTATTATATTATTATATTATTATATTATTATATTATTATATTATTATATTATTATATTATTATATTATTATATTATTATATTATTATATTATTATATTATTATATTATTATATTATTATATTATTATATTATTATATTATTATATTATTATATTATTATATTATTATATTATTATATTATTATATTATTATATTATTATATTATTATATTATTATATTATTATATTATTATATTATTATATTATTATATTATTATATTATTATATTATTATATTATTATATTATTATATTATTATATTATTATATTATTATATTATTATATTATTATATTATTATATTATTATATTATTATATTATTATATTATTATATTATTATATTATTATATTATTATATTATTATATTATTATATTATTATATTATTATATTATTATATTATTATATTATTATATTATTATATTATTATATTATTATATTATTATATTATTATATTATTATATTATTATATTATTATATTATTATATTATTATATTATTATATTATTATATTATTATATTATTATATTATTATATTATTATATTATTATATTATTATATTATTATATTATTATATTATTATATTATTATATTATTATATTATTATATTATTATATTATTATATTATTATATTATTATATTATTATATTATTATATTATTATATTATTATATTATTATATTATTATATTATTATATTATTATATTATTATATTATTATATTATTATATTATTATATTATTATATTATTATATTATTATATTATTATATTATTATATTATTATATTATTATATTATTATATTATTATATTATTATATTATTATATTATTATATTATTATATTATTATATTATTATATTATTATATTATTATATTATTATATTATTATATTATTATATTATTATATTATTATATTATTATATTATTATATTATTATATTATTATATTATTATATTATTATATTATTATATTATTATATTATTATATTATTATATTATTATATTATTATATTATTATATTATTATATTATTATATTATTATATTATTATATTATTATATTATTATATTATTATATTATTATATTATTATATTATTATATTATTATATTATTATATTATTATATTATTATATTATTATATTATTATATTATTATATTATTATATTATTATATTATTATATTATTATATTATTATATTATTATATTATTATATTATTATATTATTATATTATTATATTATTATATTATTATATTATTATATTATTATATTATTATATTATTATATTATTATATTATTATATTATTATATTATTATATTATTATATTATTATATTATTATATTATTATATTATTATATTATTATATTATTATATTATTATATTATTATATTATTATATTATTATATTATTATATTATTATATTATTATATTATTATATTATTATATTATTATATTATTATATTATTATATTATTATATTATTATATTATTATATTATTATATTATTATATTATTATATTATTATATTATTATATTATTATATTATTATATTATTATATTATTATATTATTATATTATTATATTATTATATTATTATATTATTATATTATTATATTATTATATTATTATATTATTATATTATTATATTATTATATTATTATATTATTATATTATTATATTATTATATTATTATATTATTATATTATTATATTATTATATTATTATATTATTATATTATTATATTATTATATTATTATATTATTATATTATTATATTATTATATTATTATATTATTATATTATTATATTATTATATTATTATATTATTATATTATTATATTATTATATTATTATATTATTATATTATTATATTATTATATTATTATATTATTATATTATTATATTATTATATTATTATATTATTATATTATTATATTATTATATTATTATATTATTATATTATTATATTATTATATTATTATATTATTATATTATTATATTATTATATTATTATATTATTATATTATTATATTATTATATTATTATATTATTATATTATTATATTATTATATTATTATATTATTATATTATTATATTATTATATTATTATATTATTATATTATTATATTATTATATTATTATATTATTATATTATTATATTATTATATTATTATATTATTATATTATTATATTATTATATTATTATATTATTATATTATTATATTATTATATTATTATATTATTATATTATTATATTATTATATTATTATATTATTATATTATTATATTATTATATTATTATATTATTATATTATTATATTATTATATTATTATATTATTATATTATTATATTATTATATTATTATATTATTATATTATTATATTATTATATTATTATATTATTATATTATTATATTATTATATTATTATATTATTATATTATTATATTATTATATTATTATATTATTATATTATTATATTATTATATTATTATATTATTATATTATTATATTATTATATTATTATATTATTATATTATTATATTATTATATTATTATATTATTATATTATTATATTATTATATTATTATATTATTATATTATTATATTATTATATTATTATATTATTATATTATTATATTATTATATTATTATATTATTATATTATTATATTATTATATTATTATATTATTATATTATTATATTATTATATTATTATATTATTATATTATTATATTATTATATTATTATATTATTATATTATTATATTATTATATTATTATATTATTATATTATTATATTATTATATTATTATATTATTATATTATTATATTATTATATTATTATATTATTATATTATTATATTATTATATTATTATATTATTATATTATTATATTATTATATTATTATATTATTATATTATTATATTATTATATTATTATATTATTATATTATTATATTATTATATTATTATATTATTATATTATTATATTATTATATTATTATATTATTATATTATTATATTATTATATTATTATATTATTATATTATTATATTATTATATTATTATATTATTATATTATTATATTATTATATTATTATATTATTATATTATTATATTATTATATTATTATATTATTATATTATTATATTATTATATTATTATATTATTATATTATTATATTATTATATTATTATATTATTATATTATTATATTATTATATTATTATATTATTATATTATTATATTATTATATTATTATATTATGAATTTATTATATAATATAATAATATTTAAATATATTATAATATAATAATATTTGTATTTTTCAGCCGAAAACTAATGCAATTTATTACAGACTACGGCTTGGAAAAATTAACCTATAAATCAATTTTTTAGATAAACATTGCAGATTACAGATAATTAGTTGCAGCCTGGAGATGCTGATCTTATTAAAATAAAATTGTACTGTCATATGCATGAATACATAATACTAGCTATTGGCCGCCAAGGTGTTTGTGACCCGGTCGATCTCAATAATATATCTAAATATCTTGTCTTACCCTTTCAAGTATATGGTAACACGAGTGTAAGGTCGACCTCGCGGTTTCCGAGATATCTACAGACATTGATTTCTACATACATTGTCTACACTTGAAGACAATCATGTAATTACGCCATGTAGATTACGTGGCACAACACTGATGTCAAGTTCTTATCCACACTGCCAAAACATTTTTAGAAATTCTGCTTTAATAACTATAACAGAATTAGACTGGTTTACTCAACCACTGAGAATAGTCAAAATCCAAAACGTCGTAAGAACTGCTGTCTCCGGTGAAGGTTTTAAGCAAACTTAAGATATATGGTGGCTGTAAAATTCTAAATGTGGAACGCCGAAAATACAATTAGATTCCTTTATTTGGAGATCGTAATCAGCAAGTCGTTGTATTACTTGTTGGAAATAACATTTGTTTTCCTCTTCAGTTATAAATCCCACTAAAAAATTGTCAATGATTTTGACAGAATTAGTATTTCGAAGACCAACATAAATTCGATTGTATTCGAATAAACCAAACGGAGTAGTAATTGCAGTTTTAGGTACGTCTTTGGTAGTTACAGGTATTGCGTGATATGCCCTGACTTCGATTTTTGTAAAAATTGTGCACCCATGTATAGGTGCACTGAAAAATTGTGAATGTGCGGTATCGGATAACGATCCATATTGCGTTTAGTCGACGGTAATCCACATGGACAATCTGTTTTACATTTTTTTGAAACCATCTAGAGAGGAGAGGAAAGCGGAGAAGGAAATGGTTTGCTTATGCTTAATTTAACCATATGCTGAAATTCGCCGCCATATATTTAGTTAGATCCAGCCAACGTAGTTTTGCATATATACGAGAGTTGATCTTTTGTCGACACAAGTCGACAATTAGACCGAATTTGGTAAGGAAATCTGCACCGATAATTGGACCAATATTAACCGAAAGTAATTTGATCCCGTAAGTATATTTATGGATGTAGCATTCACTGCAGAAAGATACAAATCTGGATCAAGAGATCGACGTTTTTGAAAATATGTAACTGAAATTACAGAAACATCTGCCGCAGTATCTACAAGAAAAGAAAAGTAAATTATTAGCTTGATACCTAATGAAAAGGCGGCGGTTTATATAATTTTAACGTTCGGCAGCATTTATATTCGAATTTAGTCGTTTAAAGAAGCTGAGTTTGTGGATACCTTATTGTTGGCTGGATACTTGCATGAATTTATACATTTATGTGCTCTAGTGCAATATTTATAGTGATACCAACAAAAGACATATTTATTTCGAGATTTGCTGAAGGTTCTCGGTCTAAAGTGTGGCTGTCTTAAAGGCTGCAGGCTCCTACAGCGACTGCGATTGCTGGTGAAAGAGCAGTACTGGTTTGGAGCTTAGAAATTTGCTGTTTCAGCAGAACCTGCAATTTCAGATTTATTCAAGGTTATTCAGATTTTCAAGTAATTCTTTTCCAGAGTGAAATTGACTGCCATGTAATCTATATATAGAGTATAAAACTAGTTGCGGTGAGTATTAAACCAAGGTGCCCGAAATAGTGGTTTATTAACTTTTGTTTTGAAAAATGGTATATAACTTTTGGTGAAACATATCTTTCGATACTAGTCATATGACGCTCCTATAATAGTTACTCATTGGCATAAAATCCCAGCTTAAATAACAGCTTAAATAAAAATTCATACCGAATTGCAGAAACATTCATTCAGTATCGTGATTTAGTTGCCTGATTGGACTCATAAACAGGTAAATATTGATCTCAAGTGATATATACATATATATATATATATATATATATATATATATATATATATATATATATATATATATATATATATATATATATATATATATATACTTTTTTTATATTAAATTAACAATAATTATAACTGGAAAACGTTAAGTTTAAGAACCACTCTGTATTTTAACTCTTCATGTTTATTTTGATGATATACGGAAAGTGTTAATGAAAATGCTAGACTATTAAATGTTACTTTGTAGCAGTTTAAAAATTTGTCACTTTAACTAAAATGTATTAAAAGATCATTCAATTTATTTTTGAAAAATTAGTTCAAATTATAAATAAACAAAATATTAAATTTTATTATTTGTTAAAAACAAGTTTATTAAAAATTTAAAATATATATATGTATATATATATATATATATATATATATATATATATATACATATATATATATATATATATATATATATATATATATATATATATATATATATATATATATATATATATATATATATATATATATATGGCACATTTCCTCTAAATTATTAATTGTTATAAACAATTTTTTTACTATCAGTCACATCATCATCATCAACACCATCCTCAAAACTCTAATTTAGAATTAAGATTTATATAATTATGTGTTTTACCAATTCTAACGTAAACGAAATGAAAATCCCCCTCATAAATATTCAATTTCTCATTAAAATATCTTAACACCTTGCAGCAATTTTGTTTTTTCTTGTTCTAATTATTTAACAATATTTTATTATTAAAATCATTTTGTCTTCTTATTCTTATTCAATTTTTCAATTAAATTTCTAGCTTTTTTACTTTCGTAAAATATTTTATTATTTTTTATTTATGGTAATTTGGATAATTTTCCACCCACATTCTATTACCCATTCGGTTTTAATTTCTTTTTTGTTTAATATTAACTCCGATTATAAAATTTTGATTCGCAACTGGAACGATCAATTAAAATTTAAATTACCCATATTTACAGGGTAAGACACCTAAAATGATACATTCGAATAACAATTAGTTTTTAAACCTTTACTTTTTACCACATAAACCGGTTCTGCTCACAATCTAAACATATTTTACTCTGACGTTTGTTTTCTGAGATATCAACCTTTTCTGAGGAATTGAAAAACATTATTAAAAAATCAATCAACCGTGCTATGATTATTGCAGTTGTTTCTTGTTCGAAGTTTGCGTTGATTTTTTTATCTTTATAAAATTTAATTACTTTATTGTGTAAGGAGTTCGACATTCAATCAATTAAAATTATTTGAATTACTGGTGAAAATGTAAAAGAAATTTTATATTGCTGCTATAAAAAAAATTAAAAACTACTCTAAAAGGTTTTCATAATGGAATTTATTGATTTGCGGTATTTAATTATTGTGATTTGAACTATGCCGTGGATAGATTCCATGAAGTTGTCCTCAGTGGTATCAATTAATTCCGGCTAGAATTTGTCGCGAAATTAAAATGAATCGCCGGTTGGATTCAGTGCTGCACACATTTAATAACAAAATGTTCGATTACTAGCAAATTTTAAGCATGATTGAAATTCTTCGAGCTATTTTCAGTTTTAAAGCGTTTGGCCGGAAAACTGAATCGATGAAAGTTTCGTTGAATCAATGATGGTGATGATGGAATTATAAACGTGCATAAAATTTTTTGGACATTTATTAATTCCAAACGAGTAGCTCAAGGATCTCGTGGAACTTTTTATTTTTCATTGAGTTTTATTGTACTTATGATATTTTCAATTTATTTTCCTGATTTTCCTCGTTTAATTTACTGTCTTTCACTATAAATTTGTAAAAATATTCAATTTTTAAGTACATGATCAATGAAAAGTCAAATATTGAGTTGTGTGTATTGAGAGTGTAGGTGGGTCATTTTACTGTTTTTTATAAATACTCACCAAAAAATGTAAATCAATTCAATTTTCTTCTACTTACAATGACGAGTTATGTCTGTTAAACGGTTATTTCATTTAATTTTTGAGATATTTTTTGGTATCTTCATTTTATATACATTTTAGAGTTTTGGGTAATTTGTAATTTGCAGGCGAAAACTAATGTCATTTATTGCAGTCTACGGCTGAGAGCAATTAGTTTATTAATAAATTTTGTTTTTAGGGAACCGCTGCAGATTACAGTTGAATGGTGGCACACTGGAGTTGCTGTTAAAAGATGACTGAATGCAGAGCAGTTCATTATAATTGTGACTGTCTTGTGCTAATAGTAGTTTGAATATTGGCCACTGGGAAACTGGACCGGAAATTATATACAGATTTAATTTCCTTTCTTTCCCCCACAAAAGCGTTCATTATGCATAGATTAGGTTACTGGCTGACTAACCGCACGAGGGCGTATCTATTTCTGTTGTAATAATATACTAACTACTTTATTGATGGGATTAACAACTGTTACTTTCTGGAATTCTTATAATGTCGATTACAGATACTAATATCTTAAAATTTAAAATTAGTTAGTTTAAAATTTTTACAAATTCTGGTATGGAACAAACTGATGCATTTATGCATTTGTTTGTGGATTTTAACTAATAAAATCCACAAACAAATGCATAAATGCATCAGTTTGTTCCATACCAGTTTTTGGAAAAATTTTAAACGTCAAAACTATATGATTTACAAAATCGAGTAACTTTGTTGTTAGTGTTAGTGCGAGCGTATGAGCAAATACAACAAAACCCAAATATTTCCATTTTGTATTGTTCTCCGAAGAGTTAACTTTTACAAACCATGGAACAGCAACACAACACTACATGCATTACAGGAATTTTAAAAATCCACACTGGCTCCGCCAAGTTGATCATCAGCATCCTTGGACGGTCAACATTTGGTGTGGAATAATTTGAGATACCGCACGTGAACTAGTTACTTTAATAGTCACCAGATCGGCATAGAATGTGTCCGGTAACAACACGTGAGAATATGATTTATTTTAATTGAATGATGATGGGGCGAAGGGCTGGAAGGATTCAGGGTTTTCAGAAGGAGAAAAAGAAATGTTAAATTGGATCGATTATATCTTATTACATCGAAAAAATATTTAAGACAAATTGTTTTAGCTGGATTCTAAAATTATCCACACCTCACTTATAAGGAGGGACGGAGTCGAATTAATTATTCCACGGAGTAATTAAATTTTGATTATGAACATTTTTTTGTAAAATGCTTATTTTCCAAAATATTTGAAAGTTTCAGGTTATCAGGTTACAAAAATCACCCTGTATATATATATATATATATATATATATATATATATATATATATATATATATATATATATATATATATATATATATATATATATATATATATAAATATCTTCTTATACATACTTAATTGTGTTTTGTCTATATATACTACATACTAAAATAAACACGGAATAAAAAAACACAAAATTGGGAGCTTATCGCGGATGCACAGTAATTTTTAATTTGCCATTGTTTGTTTTTTTGTTGTGCTATCATCGTCTGTATCGTTCCTCCCGCCTTTTTAATCTTTCCACAATTTATAAAATAAATATTACGAGAGAAAAGTCATTTGATATATTGTGTAATATTTTCATATAATATATATATATATATATATATATATATATATATATATATATATATATATACAGTTACCAATCAAAAGTATATACAATAAGGGAAAACGTTTAAAAGGAGGGGCATGACAAATGGATGACATTTACAATAATTGTGGTACCCTTTTGTGTACCACTACAATTACTGTAAAATCGTAATTTCCAATTCTAATTCTATATAGTACGTATAAGGATTGCAATATTTTTTTGAAAACCTATACTAGTTCAATTTTAAAATAGTGTCTAGTTCTGTGTGCCTCGATTCACTTTGCAAACTAAACTTTTAAAATTGTTTAAGCTTCCACTTTTGTCTGATAGATGGTAGGTGAACAATTATTTCCGAGATAACTTTTCATTATGTGCATGTGAAGTGATTCAAAGCCACATTTATTAATAATATTAAAGATTGATATTTAAAATTTGATTAAAATTTAGTTGGCAATATTTTTAATAAATAAAAAAAAATTATTTTGTTTTTGTTAATTTTGTTATTATTTTTTATTTTGACGTTTGTTCAAGTTTAGTTTAGTTTCAAGTTACAGCTAACGATTTTTTTAAACTGATATACATTTTGAAAGTTCCACTACTGTAACATAGATGTCAACCGAAAATTCAATTAAACAAGTCAAAGGTTACATTTCGATGCCTTTTTATATTAGTGTAGATGTCAAAGGCAAAAACGAGGAATGGTATAGTCATAAGTCATAACAGATTATATATTCATATTGAAACTCACGGGATTCGCCCTTTGGAATCCGGAATCTCACCTTTTATTTTGTATAAGATTATTGTGCGAAAAGTCCTTTCGCTGAAAAGTATTTAAAGAATTTATATATTATTTATTTTAGTTTAGTTGAAACATAAGCACTAATAATGACTTTTATACTAGTACAATACTATTGTATAATATTGTTAGTGTATACTACTGCAAATTCCGACTTTAGTCTAGTTGAGGAATTTTGTCAATAGCAACACACAGTATAATACGTAAAATATAAATGAAATTAAATCGAATCCAGAAAGATTTTGGGGTGTTGTCAAAGTTATAAGGGTTAATTTAGGTTGTCCACACACTATCAATAACGGGAAAGGCCAATGTGCTATACTTTCTCAGTTAGGTTTGACGACAGAAAAAATACTTGCTTCGAGATAGTTTAATTGGAATCTAATTTATAATTATTTTTGACCAGCTTTATTTTATGGACGATGAATTGTTTCCTAAATTTCAAGTGCTTACTACGAATATGACTAATTGCATATATATTAGTCAACCTGATTAGAACCAATATTTGATTAATAACATTTTCTCGCATAAATGATTTTTTTTAAGAACTAAAAATAGCTATAATAAATCCAGGTGTTATCTTGGATGGTCTTGCTACTGCTAAAATCAACAATCATTTTATTCATTTATCATTAACTGATCGCCATTAACTGAATCTGTAACATTCAGTTAAATCTGTTTATAGGGTGAACCACCTTGTCTGTTATATTCAAAATTGGTTACCACCTACCCACACATACATAAAATTAAGTTTAAACCTATCATCAAATTAATTTTAAATAACTAATTTTAAAACGCGTTGTTAATCGTACGGCGGTACCAAAACAGTAACACTTATGTACACAAAGTATTTGCTCATATGTATAGCAATAAAAGTGTCAACTCGTCTTAATTTGTTTCAATAAATGCTTGTCAAATTTTTGTTTTTCAACCGATAACACTTTGTTTGAAGTGTGTCAACATGTTAAAACAAAAACTCATCTTAAAATTATATTTTTAAGATGTACGACTATCTATTTATAATATGTACCAGGTTTTCCATTAAGGGCGCACCAACTTTAATTAAAAAAAAAACAACGATAAACAAATTGACCAAATGGAAATATTTCTCTCGTTAATTATTATGTTGTCGCACAATAATACTAAAATATTATTACGGAATTCTAAGTGAATTGTCAATTGGGTATTTTAAATAACGCGTGTTTAAGATTATTTCATATGCAATGTGCAAGCAAATTTTCCTTATTTCAGTTGAATAAGTTTTTTCTTACGTTTCTCATAGTTATTTTGTGGAATTCTCAATTAAAAAGCGTCAAAATACAATTAATTTGAAACATTTTTTACAGAAAAATATTTTTGGTAGTTTTCATCATTTATATTAATTTTAAGTTTATTATAACAAGTATATTTACAAAATGTTGGTTTAAATAATATTATAATAAAGTCAATATTGAAATTTTTTTAGAACTGAAAATGAAAAACCCTATTTTCGAAGAAATACATACAACTGGCCTATGATTGCCTATTGTTTATACCACCAAAAACTGTGGATTCGAAAAAAGCCTTCTCAGCTGCAGGAATAATCTGTACAAAAATTAGATCACGATTGAATGAGAAAGCTTTAGACGAGCTTTCATCCTTATTAAAATATATTTTATATTTCTATTTCGAATTTCTTGAAATTAAATCGTTATATTTTTTGAATTTGTTAGTAGTTAAAATTATTTTCTGAAATACCGATTTTAAAACCGGGATCACAGTTTTGGGAAAATTGAGTACTGAAATACCCGTATTGCTTTGCCAAGAAAATATTGCAATCGCTAGTATTTCGTTTTAATATATTAATATACATAAGTATTTTTTTATATCTTCTTACAAGGTTCTGGCCACTGAAAAATTAAGATAGTTAATACGATCAGGAACAGCAATAAAAATAATATTGATGTTTTGTAATGACCTATGTTAATATATTCATATAAGCAAAAATAAATATATGTATATTTCCTTAATCCTCACGTGTTGTAGTATATTCCACTTTGTATTGTACTCAGTTTCCACTATCCCGATACTTTTCTTGTATGAATAGAATTATCGTTCTTGCGTAACTTATATTTTATCGTGTCAACTGTGCATTTGAAAACAACGATGGCCAGGTATGGTGATGAATCTTTAGAGTTCCATTCTTTAGATTGTTAAGTGATTATTTGGATTGAGTGATTCTGACTGTAGGTGAGATTCTGTTCAGGATGATCATTGCGAGTATTCTTTTTTGCGTTGAGTGTGGAGACATTTCTTGTATTCTCATAGATCACCTTTCTTGGGGATCTTCTCAAGCCTTCTTTCCATTTTTGTAGTATTCTACCAGAGTTCCATATTGGTTGTATATTGGTACAATTGTAGATGTATTTATTACCTGTGAATATTTCGGTGGTTAGTTATCTATTCCATAGCAGCTTTATGGTTCTTTAGATACTCTAAAACACTTTTAATTTTAATTTTTTTTTACTGTTCTTTAAATGCCGCTTACTAGAAAATAATGTACTACAGAATATTGACCAACTATAAGAAAAATCTGCAAAACCATCGCAAATTTTAAAATGGTATCACACACCGGGCTTTTTGTAACATAATGTTTCTTATCAATATTTTTGACGAAGTAAGTTGTGCTTTTCAAAATATGTACTTACAAATTTCAAGTTCTAATTTTAGAACTCTAAAGATTCGTCACCATACCTGGCCATCGTCAGCTATTTAGCTGCTTTGTCCGAAATAAAACAAAATGAATAAAATAAACTTAGTTTTTTATAATTTTTAATACTATAACAAGTGTTCGAACTGTCCACAATTTGTAAAAATACATAATCTTATTTAATTTTGCTTAATACGTCGAAACGATCGTTCGTTATTTTCAACAATATTTAACGCTTCCATTATGCGTTGTCGTTCCTCCTGCTTGATATGGATTACTCTTTCATAAACTGGCTCTTTATAATAATCCCATAGAAAAAATCTAAATGATTTAGTTCAGAAAATTCGCGGTTCTTCCAATCCAGCGGCTTTGATATTTTACGTTGAGGTGCTGTTTCACTAATAGTACATGATGAGGGCAAGCTCCATTATACTACCCACATATTTGTACGCGTTTCTAGAGACATTCAAGTAATTCATCCAACTCGTGTAAAAAGTTAAGATAAATTTCCCCGTTGATCCGATGTTACAAAAGTGCAAATTATGGATATTAAATATCCCCATCTTTTTAAAACGTGTTTCGTCGCTCCATAATTTGGGTTCAACGCAGAATTTTTTAACAAAACTGGGCTCTTATTTCATAGTCAGCGAGTAAAAGGTCTTGAATAAGTTGCATATGATATGGATGTATCTGATTTTATTTAAAATACGTAGGAACGTGGACCGTGGCACCTTCACGTGTCTTGATAAACAAGATGGGTTCTCTGTCACCATTAGATGGGCCTCTGTTACCATTCCAATTATTCCATCTTCGTCTATATTATGTTGACCGGGTCCTTGAAATCTTCTCGGATGACCAAGGACTTCGCCTGCACTGTACACTAGACGTACATTTTGAAAAATTCTCTAATTAGGAAAGCTTTCCCGATTTGGGTATCGTCTCTGATATTCTTTTACTGCAGCTCGTGCGTTGTCATTAAACAACCCACAAATAAAATGCATTTCTGTATATTTGCGGTGGGAATAAGGCACACGGCGTATTGACATTTTAATTATAAACGGCAGAGTATGCGTATGGAATCACTAGTATGAATTATCAACTGTTTTATTTTGTATATACAATAGTTTTTGTTTAATTTTGTTTAGTTTGTTGAAAACAATTGTTGTACTATGTTTACCATTGTGTTCATCATTTTGTATATTTTGAAAAAACTGACTTACTTTGTGAAAAAAAAAATTATGAAAAACGTTCTTTTCTAGAAAACCCTGTGTGAGATGTAGTGGTGCCACTTAAAAATCTAGAAAAATTTTTGAAAAACAAAAAGGCCTCACACATCCATTGTTTTTATGCTATAGCTAATACAGCTTATAAAAAATAATTTTAATGGAAAAATACATCGTTCTAGATCGTTCTAAAAAAGAAACTTTAACAAAGGAACTCTTGCTTTCTTTTAAATTATTTATTTGGGGAGTGTGTATATCGAATACACACTCCCCAAATAAATAATTTAAAAGAAAGCAAGAGTTCCTTTGTTAAAGTTTCTTTTTTAGAACGATCTAGAACGATGTATTTTTCCATTAAAATTATTTTTCAATAAAAAACACTAAAAGTGGAATAAATTGTGAACCATCATCAATTCGAAATAATTTGACTGTTTTTGTTGGAAATGGTGTTTTTGGACACCCTATATATATATATATATATATATATATATATATATATATATATATATATATATATATATATATATATATAAATATAAACATGTATGTGTGTGCGTATGTCAACATTCATTTATAATTTTAAACGACCAGTAAATATATACACATTACATAACCATGCAAAATATAATATTGAATTTGTGGCCACACATTTATCTGTATCTATATATATTTACTTTAAATATTGAAATAAATTTAATTTTAGTTTCCCCTAAGTTTGAATTTACTGAACATACCTTGCTCTAAATAAAATTCTCGTATATTCAAATGTTTATACTTGTATGTCAGAAAAGTCAACAAATTTTAATTCAATTCCGTTTCTTTATTTACATTTTTGTTGGATTTGGCTAAGCAAATACATATTATAGTTTAAATCGAAAACTAGTAAACGCATTTTAAATTCGTAGATTTTATTTAGATAGAAAATGTATATGCATGGTTAAATTTGATGTCTTTTAAAACTTGGTAAAACCCAGATAGGTAATTTATTTTAACTTTGCTAAAGAGTTTGGAAGATGATCGTGTTTACATAGAACAAAGATTTGTTTATGGCAGTTGCAACATTGGTCGGGTCCTTCCAATAAGACTGATTTGACTAAAATTTGTTGAAAATTGTTAATATATTCCACTTGTCTTAATGACAATGTTTACTCTAATTAGTAATGCCTCCAGTATGACTTGACCACAGATTACGTGATAAATTTTTGAAACATTTCTAATAATAATAATGATATAATTTTAATTTATTGTTCGTTAGAATATGAATTCTATTATACCAGAGAACACAAGTTTATCAAGTTTGGTAATTTGAAAGAGCCAACTTTCCGACCGGTTAGTCACCGAATATAACCAAGTAGAAACCATTTACCTCAGTCCATAAACTTCTTATATTTTGATAGTATAATTTAGCAAATGTCCACAAATAAAACTGTCAAATATTATTATTTTTCAAATTAAAAAACATTTTAACTCTTCAATACACGAAAGAATAAAAGCTATGCTATCATGATATTTAAAATTACTCAAAAGTTTAAGAAATTTAATGACACAAATGTCAAATGAAGAGGTTTATTCAATCAAAACAGCTTATAGTTTACTATTTGGATATTAAACTAATAAAGTGAAGCTGCGATTGTTCAACGACCAAATCGTTGGCATCTTTAAAAGAGTTTTTAAGCCTCAGAACTGCTTGAGTAGCAGAGTGAGAGGCACGAAATCCAAATTGTTTTTCTGGAATGTAGGGTTCTAATAGAAGCTGGAGCCTGTTAAGAATGACTATTTCCATGATATTAAATTATTCCGTTCAGGAGTGATGTTAAGTGAGTTTATGCTTTATACTATATAAAAGGGCTTTTCTGGTTTAGGATTAGGGATTTTTTTTTCGAGTTTCAAAAATTCTGGAAAGTAGCTTATATTTAAGATACCGTTAAGGATATCGGTAAGTTGTGATATTTTCACAATTATGTTAGGATCTATGACTGTATTAGAATCTTTAGCTCTTGAAGTAATAAGTAATAACATTTTGTTTTTATCTTCCGAATTTCATTGAACAATTCCATAGAATTGTCGAGAGTTTTAGGCATCCCAGTTTTGAATTCGGAATTGCTTAGTTCGCTAAACCAACAGAAAATCATATTGGAATACAAATTAGCGTCAGATTTCAAGATATACCCAGGGTATTTATAATAGAGTCGACGCATTCGGTTGCGTAGTTTAATGAGTTTTTGGAGTTCTGCAGGAATCTTTAAGAGGTTTTTGCTCTGAATGAGAGGTATATTTTCCTTAATGGCAAGTTTCATTCCGTTAGTTAACCTGACCGTATTTTCCTCAATTTGAGCAGCGTTAGAGATTTCAGAAGCTAATGAGAGTTTTCGATGGACATGCATTTTAAATTGCGGTAGAGTAATTAGAGATTTATTTTTAGATCAAGAATTGAGTTTTCTCTTGGGAATGTTGGTTCGTTAGGAGGATTTAATTTAATTGGATATTGGTATTATTGCATAAATTAAGAAGTGCATGCCCATTCTGGTTATTGTTTGGGCAACTCCATGTAGTGTGGCGTGAATTGAAGTCATCTGCGTCAGTATAATTTTGTTACTGGAGCTAAAGAGATGTTTCAAGTTGAGCTTCTTGACTTGTCTCACGTAAATAGAGCAAAACGTGTAGTATTTGTTCTGGGTACCAATATTTAAACAATATTTACAAAAGTTTTGGTCATGAAGTGTGGAATGCCATTCTGGATTAAGATGGCAGTGCTTCTGGATTTGGCACTTATTGCATCTATCTGGAAGGTGGTATTCCCAACAACCTGAAATTTATATCGTTGGGTCAGATGGGTTTTGGATAGGAGAACTAAGTGAGGCTTCTGACAGAAGATCATTTTTTCAAGTTGTTGTCGCCGATCTATAGTGAAACTAGACTACTGATATTCAAAGAACTGCAAAGGAGCTGTTCTAGCACGAAGGGCTTGGAAGTGAGGAAACGAATTTTTACAGGCGATCCGTTTTTCAGTGATACTAGTTGATGGAATCCGATCGTACTTAACGAAAAAGTGGTGACATCTAGCTTAGAGGTCAGGAAGGTTTATACCAAATAACTGTTCGCAGTCTTGAAGTAAGCAAGAAAAGATGTTCGAAGAGGTGGTTGGTCTAGAGCCGTAAAGGTTGCTACCTATTGCATAAGCATACGAAACCCCTATCTTTCGTGAGCCAAGACCGAATGGAAATTGGGTAGGACCTGACTTTTTTCACCTGACACTGGCTGTAGTTTGCTGGATGTTGTTCGCTGCTGTTAACACATTTTGCGGGTTGCTGGTTTCCAGTGGTGTTCTTGCAGTTTCCTCTCTAATGGGGTTCCTTGCATTTTATGAAACGGAAACTCCTGCCGCAATTTAACGATGTTAGAGAGAACTTTCGACAATTGAGGCATTGAATTACCTGGGCGCGGCCCCGTTTTTTCTCTTAGGTGGCTTTGTCATGGCTTATTTGATAAATTGCCAGTAGTTTTTCGATAGGCCTTGGCTCTCAACTGGTACGTTGTGCAGAATGATTGGCGGTGTTCGTTTTTCAGTGGCAGTTTTTGCAACTCGTCTGGTATTCGCAGAGCTTGTGCTAGAAAACGAGTGGTCTAGCATAGCTTTTATTTCCTCTTTGATCTTCTTCGGCTTTTTGGCAGCTCTTTTAGTGTAAATTGTTCAGTAGCGGTTGTTTTATTGATTTCTTCTCCGCCAGATTCATGGCCTCGTTTGCTCGATAGCACTTGTAATGTTATTGAATCTGGCTCATTTTTATTAGATGATGAATGAATTTTTAGCTGGCGAGGAAAGCTATTCTGAATCGTGCTGCCCATCATTTTAAGTCGCTCTCGAGATAGTCAAAATACAGCCGCGCCATAATTTTCCTTCGCACGGAATACAAATTACTATATCTTGGAGTATTAGAAGTAAACATTAATAAGAAAATTTCGTCAGTTTTTAAATATTTCGAAATCTCCCTAGGTCACCAGAGTTTATTGGATATTCAACAAGAGTACGATTTTATTAATCGGAAATTTTTTTGATTTGCTTTACGATACCTGGGTATAGTTATGTAGTCGCAATATTGTGTTAAAGATGAAAACAAGCTTTCGTTAAATCACATTAACTCCATTATTGCCATATACTTTAGTGTAGCTGTAGGCCATTCTTGAACCGTTTTGTAGGAATTGGAATATTAGAACTCTATAACATAAACATCAACACTACTTAGCACAACAAGATAAGATAATGAAACGTTATCACGTGAAAATTATATCCTTATTGAAGTCAGACACCATGCATCAAAGATGCAGATGAAAAAACGAAAGACGAATTCTATAAGCTACTCCCATCAACAATACCATAACGCGCTGTAATTGACATTAAAGTAATACAAGAAGATTTAATTGCAATCACTGGACGGCAGAATTAAAAATAATGGCTGCTGACCACAACGCTAATTTTACCAATTGAGTGTAAAATCGTTCGTTGGGCTGACCTCCCTACAACGATCACCAATTGTAAAAAATATGGTTTGAAAGATCTTGTAAAAGACACATCACTAGAAGTTTCTAGAAATATGAGAAGCTCTTCTTATAGCGATCATCAACTGAGAATAGCACTGAGAAATACAGCGCGTCCAGTAACAAAATATGAAGAGAACACTCTCTACACCAGGGCGTGTGATAAGTCACTGAGAAAATTACCAACCTATTATACCTATAAGCATAAGGAATACTTCTTGTCAACTTTTTACAACTTATAGACAGATGCAGCATAGTTAAAGGGATGGAAAAAATATTTCCAAGAACATGCGATCAACATCAGTATAATGCTACTATCAACACATATCCACCAACGAAACAGCAAGTTGACCGCCGTCGTTATAGTGTCATAGACACGCTAAAGAATAAGAAAGATGCTGAAGCGGACAACATAACCTCAAAAAAGTACAAAGGAAATACATAAAATATGGATTTCCAAATAAAGTGCCTCAAAAATGAAAAAGAAGCTTGACAATTAAGAATCTTAATAATGGTGACCAATAAGGGAGTGCAAAAACTATGATATGGTATTTCCCTCTCCCACACAACAATAAAAATATTAGCAATAAACATCCTTTACAGAATCTGTCCTATCTGAACATATGACTTACGGGTGCGCCATATTTTTTGTCGGTATGTTAACATTGAATAACTTTAGGTATTTTTAGTCAATTTGGACCTTTGCAATTTATTTGGACTAATTAGTCCAAATAATTAGAAAGTAACATCAATTAAGTGGCCACCTCTATTGGCAAAATGTGCCCTTGTTTCTAATACCTTTTCGAGCATCTCGGCCGGTATAGCGATGATTGTAGGTTTAGCCTTAAGCTCGTCAATGGTCTAAGGCCTTGAGCTCGTCAATGGTCAGTCGCCTCTTTTTGTTATCAGACGTCCAGGGAATTTTCGTGGCAGAAACTGAATTGTTTGATTTGTAGTGTGACATGGCGCACCGTTTTGTTGAAACTAGTAACCGTCAAGACCTTTTTCACGCATTTGCAGGCAAACATAATGAGCCAACATCCACCGATATCGATTTCCATCGATATCAATGATGGTTTTTGGCGCAAACGCCGGCCGACACAGTCACTTTTTGGTCATATATTAGTGTTTCATGGATTTCAAGTTTAGTGTTTCATGGATTTCATGGATTTCATTCTCCGTTCCCTAAATGCGGCAATTTGTTAACGCCGCCAGAGAGTGTGAAATGGGCCTCGTCGATAGTCAAAATTTGCTTCCAAAAACAGGTTCAGTGTCAAACATTCGAACGATTGTTTGGCCGTATTTCAAGTGACGTGGATGGTCTTTCGACAATATTCATTGTGTTAATTGCACTTCAATCGGAAACAAATGCAAATCATCCTCCAAAATGCGCAGCAAAATGTGTTTTCACTAACGCCAAAATGCTGACATAAGACACTTTTGTCAGGCGGTGTCTGAACGACTATTTCAATGTACAACGTCACAATTTCGGCGAGTTGTTTCGGTGTGAGGCAAATAATGGTGAACATTGTACTGAATTGACGTTTCAAAAAGATGTCTAATCAGGTCAATCGGTTGACAAAATGTCAAAAGCAACCTGTAATATATCTCTGTTCTGTCCCGCAAGCACAAGATACTAATGTTCATCTTGTGTGTAAAACCAGTACTACTGTATAAGTTTGTGAGATACGGAAACACTAAAATAATCATACATAAACATTAAACTGCAGATATTCGTAAATAAGTACCTTCGACGAATATTGAAGTGCTGCTGGCCAAATACCACAACAAACACCGAATTGCACAAAATCGCGAAACAAATAGACGTTGAAATCATCGAACTAAAGAAACGGAAACGGAGATAAATTGGTCTTACCCTAAGGAAACCTCTAAGCAATATAACAAGAATGTCATTAGACTGAAATCCGTAAGAGAAACGAGAGACTAGCAAGTCTTTTCCAAGTCATGGAAAATAGCATGTTATTAATTAGAACATGTTTTTAGAAAGGATTAAAGTTATATTAAAGCATTTAAATTGTTGGCACTTTTCGTTAGTTGTCACTATAATAGCTAAAGAAATTTAACTTATTATAAATTAAATTTTCCAAAAGATAGCGTTAATAAATATAGTAATGCAGTTTGTTATAATTTTTTTGTGTTTTTCTCTTTTGCCCACTCAAAAACTCCTATATTAGAAAGACTAGCTAATTTTTCGCACACTACAATAAGGTAGTGTTGGTACCTTAACAAATAAAAAAACAAAACTAACATAAAAAACAAATTATTTAGTGACGTTAGTGAAAAGTTTTTTTTGTTTTTATTTTACGCTATATCAAAACCAACACAAATGTATATACAAGTCATGAAGTTGCGATACTTATGCAAAAACGTGACTACTATACCTAAGTATAAGTATTGTGAGGTAGTATAATTTGTATATACTTTTATTATATGCTTTGGTGTAAATAAAAAATGAATACGAATGATGGAACAACAGTATGTTTCGCTCTTTATGACAAAGCAAAAAACAAATTTATTATTTAACGAGAGAGAGAAGTATTGTTATTATTATATACTTCATTATAATACTATAAAGTATAGTACTTTATACTATGAATTTAGAGCAGAATGGAGAGAGCAAAATATAAGTTTTGTTTCGTTTTTTTTTGTAGAAATGATATATACTTTGAATTTAGAGGAGTATGGACAGTGCGAAATATAATTTTTTGTTTCGATTTTTACTGTAGTCAAATTCACTAACACATAGCCAATTAGTAGTCATAATATGTTTTATTTAGTCAAGCTTCATGGCTTGTATCAAAAACGTCTCTATAGAAAGACCAACTATTCAAAAATTTAAAGAGACAAAGCTCCTCTTTGATGTAGTATTGGTTGTGTACAGATATAGCGTAAAACAAAAACAAAAAAATATTTTTACTAACACTAATATAGTTAGTTTTTTTATGTTATTTTTGCTTTGTTATTTGTCTGGTACCAATACTACTTTATTGAGGCGGATATATAGTAGTATTAGTGTACGAAAAAATGAGTTGGTCTTTCTATATAGAGACGTTTGCTTGTATAATTATACAATAGTGTTGGTTTTGGCTATATCTGTACACAACCAATACTACATCAAAGAGGCGCTTTGTCTCGTTACACTTTTATATAGTTGGACTTTCTATACAGGCGTTTTTGACTTACTATACACCACTTTTGTATAAGAGAGTAAATAATCCGTTATTGATAACTAGGGACAAAACGACCAAACGACTATCTATGGTAATGACATTTACCAACCACGTGTTATATTTTGAACAAAGGCGTTATAAAAAAAAAAAATTGTGGCGGTAAGGATTAATGTATTATTTTGACTGTGCAACATGACATATAGCATATTTATTGGATCGTGAATAATAGTTAGTTATAGCTTCGTTGAAATTTATGCTAAACATATCTCTAAAAGTCAACTATTCAGTAGTGACAAAAATTGAGAAAATAATCTTTTCATTTGTACTTCGCTTTGAAATTAAGTCTCTTTACTACCTAAACCTCTTCAAATCTCTTTCAAGACTTTAGCATCAAAGCCATTTTAGGACGGCTTTGGTAGCATATACAATTTTAATAATTCACCAAGTAACTGTTATTTGAATTCAGAAATTAAATTTTTTAATTAATAATTTCACCCTTTTATGGTGAGAAAAACCAAACATAATGATGTACGATGTACCTTGTAAAAAAAACGCATCACAAGATAAATATATATTGTATTATTATAAATATAAATAAACTTTTTTGCTGTTACAATAGTTAATAATTAATTGAGGTACATGAAATACAAATCCACATTTTTATCAAACCTCAAATGAATTAAAAAAAAAATAAAAATAATGACTGAAGCTGTAATAATTTCCCAAACGATAATGATTATTATTATGACAGTGTAACTCATATCAGTGAACTGATACGACTATATCCATATACTGTAATTTAAATAACAGTATTATACTGTGCGGTTTATAATAATAATAATAATAATAAAAAATGCAAACCCTCTCTCTTCCTCCCCAAAAAATAAAAATATAAACAAAAAATTATGCACATAATATAAATCTGTGGATTTTTTTTTAACAATCATCTGATATCAACTAGTTTTCATCACAGATTTATCAATTGATGCGACAAATATTTTTTTTTTTTATTCCATAATGATAAACAGGAGTTATATGTATAGTATAAAAAGATCATCGAATAAAAATAAAACTATGGTATAGAGGGTAGATTTCTATGATTATTTATATTTTTTTGTTTAGCAACCCCTAAATTGGAAACATATCGTAAAAATAAAATATTAATGAAAGAAAAACAATGTTGTGAAGAAGACAATTTATTCTTAATACCAAAAATATGACAACAGTAATAATCTTTGACAAGGAAATATAAAATTAAAATGTAAAATCAGCAGGGTTACGGATATTATGGTTATATTGTGTACGCAGTAGTTTATTGATGGATTTATTTACTGTTATAGCGTGAGTATATTGAAGCACCGTTTTATGACAACTAAACATTTTAACGAGGTATAAAGTGGAGGAAATTTTGAGGCAAATGATAATAAATCAAAATTAGTCGAACATAAAATTAGGTTATATCATATTATTATGCTGAATTAATGTTGACGGTGGAAATATGATAAACTAACGAAGCTAATTAAAAATAAGTTATAATAAAACACATGATCAATTAGCAAAATGATAGAACTCAAGCAAAACCTGTATCGTTAAAGTTTCCATGGTTGTCTTTACTTTTATCGATCGTAAACATATATTTTGTGGCAGCTCGATTGTATTCGCTAGCCACACATCATTTAAACAATTTAGTAATCAGAATAAATTTATTTTATCAACTGATAAAATTCAAATTTGTTCTACACCATGTATGCTTAATGTTTAGTAACTCACCCTGGTCTCTGCACAATATAATTTGAAATTATATCGTTAGCAAAGACACGAACCGGTCATTAGATATATGTAATAGCCGATTTATAGCCGATTTACATTCAACAAATTTTGAAGAAGAAGTTGATCTTGAAATCAATTTAGTAAAATTGAAATAAAAACATAAATTGCAATAACATTTCGTTATTATTTGTGTGAGTAACCAAAACATAGTATATTAGACTAATTTTATACATTAAACTAAAAAGATGACATTAAACTAATTTTATTGTCATCTTTTTATATGTTTTGCTACAAAAAGATAAAACTTTTCATCTTGTAAAAAACAAGATCATCTTTTAATACAGTTTTTGGGTTTGGATCTCGGGTTTCACCTTTTATTTTTACAAGAGGAAATTTTTTCTCGGTTTGGCTAGCATAATTTTTCAATCTAGTGTCGGTTTTTTTCAAGATGAAAAATTTGTTCAATGTAAATCGGCTATAAGTTCGAAAATAAGAAAGTTCGGCCGTGGCATCGCGGGAACCGCATGAGAGATATATAAAAACAAAATTTAAAACAGCCATTAGCAACAACAACAACCACGTGGCACCTTACGCTACGGTGGCAAGGCCGGGCGTGGCATCGCGGGAACTGCAGAAGAACCAGAGAAGGGACACCATCAATAACAGATAAAAAGAATTAATTATTTTTTTTTAATATTTTTATATTTTCTTTATTTTTTTTCTCTTTATTTCTTGAAACACAGCTTTTGTAATTTTGTACGCCACTTCTTCAGAGCTGGCACAAAGATAAAATAGAATCAAAACAAAAAAAAAATTATTTAAGTTCCTTCTTAATATTATTTCACTATCTGGCCAGTTACTTTTGCTCGGGTATTAGTCACACGGTAGCCATATTTTTTTTGGTATCTCAATATATGGTCGATAGTTTTTTCTCTTCTCTATTCATAATATTTCACATAACAATATCACAATACCATGTCAGACGACGACAATAAGATGGAAACTAGTGAGCAAAATAGTGTGAACCAGGAATCTATTGGGATTAATTTGCATCCATTTTGGCCACAAAATCCGAGAGACTCGTTCAATGCCGCCGAGATTGTGTTCCACATAAAAACAATTAATTCTGATACAATTAAATTCGGTCACGTTATCACATGCCTCCCAGCAGCAAAAATGTCACAAATAAGTGACATTTTACAAAATCCGCAACGAGAGAACCGATACGAGTTCGTTAAAAAGGTTTTGATAGTTAGATTAGCTCCGTTTGACGAGAGACGTATTGAGACACTGCTGGTTGGACAGGATTTAGGTGAAAGGCGGCCACCAGATTCCCTAAGATATATCAGACCCAGCAATTCCATCCATTTGGACTCGGCAATTACCGGAGGTCATTAAAATGATAAAGTTAACCTAAGCTGATGATGTTGTGTTAGGATCGATGTCAAAATTAGCCGATAAATTGCATAATGCAATTAGACCCTCAGGGCAGCTGTCAGCTTTTTCACGGTCGCGCGACACCACGTCTAAGTCGTCCCTGGTTTTCAAACATCCCGGTCTGAACATACAATCAAAAAACCAATCAAATTCGATTGAGGACCGAACTAGAAATTTAAAATCCAAAATGTCCTCGATTTTAAAGAAATTTGTCTACCTTCGGCATCACCCGTCTCTAGTCCTCTTCACTTAGTAAAGAAAAAAGATAATGATTGGAGACCGAGTGGAGATTATCGTAGGTTAAACGCCATTACGATTTCGGACCGTTATCCGATCTCTCACATTCATAATTTCAACATGCAATTGCATGATTGCACAATTTTTTCTAAGACAGATCTCGTAAGGGCTTATCATATTATTCTTGTTGCAACGTAAGATGTAGACAAAACTGCCTGCGATTTATGAACGAGGTTGTTCGAGATTTATACTTTGTTTTCGTTTATATCGACGACATTCTTGTTGCTTTTAAAACTGAGGATGAACACAAATCACACCTTGAACAATTATTATTTCAACGGTTAGTTCACTTTGATATTCATATTAAACCTTCCAAATGTATATTTGGAGTCGATACTATTGATTTTTTCAGTCATAAAGTTACACCCGATGGAATACTGCCGTCACAAGAACGAATCAGTGCCATTGTGAATCTCCCAGCTCCAAATAATATTAAAGCTATTCAGCGTTTTCTGGGTTTGGTGAACTACTACCATAGATTTATACCGAAGATTTCACATATACTCGCACATATACATGGTCATTTGACAGTTTTATTGCGTAAGCCCAAAACTTACAAGAATTTCTCTTGGAGTGACGAATGCAATACAGCATTCTTGTCATTAAAGACCGAATTTGCGAGATTAACATTATTATGCGACCCAAAAACAAAATGATAATCGAAGAGCAAAAGAAAGACAGTGAACTACAAATTGTATTATCTGGTTCTAGACGTCATTAGTCCGTTATGAGTCTGGAACTTTTGAAACTGCCTGGGTTTGAGGTGGTGTGCGAAACATCACTCGGCATTAATCGCCCATATATAGGATATGATACAATTTTCTGCCGTATTGGTTCTGACAAATTTTATCATATCCTGGTGTACGTGGAATACATAAATTGAAATTATCTCGTTATTTCGTGTCTAATTTAAACAAGGATATAGCCCATTGGACTCAGTCTTGTATTGCTTGTCAGAAACCAAAAGTTCAGTGTCATACTAAGTCACCACACGGTTTATTTGAAATTCCACCTGGTCGTTTTGAGCATATCCATATTAATATAGTAAGACCACTACCACCAACAAATGGATATATATATATTTATTAACTTGTGTTGATCGGTTTACGCGGTGGCCAGAAACATACTGCGTGACCAATTATGTCAGCAGCAACTATTGCGACCACGTTCGTAAACAATTATATATCTTGGTTTGGTGTACCTCTTCAGATTACAATTGATCAGGGATTTACAATTTGTATCCAATTTAAAAGTTGTGTGCCGTCTTCGAATATCATTTGTTATACTAAAAAAGACAAACAACAAACTAAATATTTCTATTGTTAGATTAACGCCAGCTTACGGTTTACAAGATACATCCATAGATGTTAGATCAACTAGATCTGTACGTATATAGCTGAGTAGTTTGGATTAATATTAATTTTTATGGAGGGGGTATTTACTCGCAGGGGAGTCCTGTGGCAGCACATTGATTAAATTATTTTTTATAATTCATGTTTGTTAATGGAATCATGAATAAATAAATAAGAATTAAACGGAGCAAGGAAGACCTACAATTTGTCGTAAACAAAATTGTAATCGATCGCTTGCACAGCCTATTGTGTTAACTTTCTGGAAAAGCATAATTTTCTGTCTCCACTTCAATTCAGGCTTAAGAAGAATAAGAACTCAGAACGAGCAATTTTACCACTTCTTGAAAAGATTAGCTCTGTTCATCAACATGGCTAAACCTTTTGATAAAGAGGAGCATGCGACTCTTTAGAGGGAGCTTTATTGCCTTGTTTTTGGAAGAACAATCCACAGCTTGTTTTGCTCGGACCCAGGTCACCATCTAAAAGAGTAACTTCCTATAACGGCTGGGGTTACTCAAAGGTTAGTGTTGGGAATTTTGTTATTCTTGATGTACAAAAACCGAAATTTCAAACTATTGTGCTGGATCCCTTTGCAGATGACTTAGGATTAATCTTCATTAGTCAAAGGAAACAAGCTAATAATTTTCGGTTAATTGTCTTATAGCCCACAACTTACTTTTGAGTGATAAAACCGCAATGATATACTTTAGGGATAGAGTTCGACACTGTATCTCCTTTGGCTTGTTTAATGTAAATGTCGTTAACATCATCAAATAATTTGAAATATCATACAGCGGCTCTTTATCTTTAAAAGATCGTTTCACTATTTATTCCTGATCAGTCAATAGAATACAACCGAACACACATTTTAATCCGATTCTTTATTTTAAAGTGGCCAATAAATAACAATCATGATCCTTCTCTTAAAAGCCGTCAGTCATCTTTTATCGTTTTACTATACTAATCGGTAGTGGCCAGCAATTCCATTCTATCCATCGAATCCAGGTTGTAACCATCGAATCCGGTTGTCCAATTTTGACTTGTAGGCACTTGTCTGTAATTAGTCTAGAAATTAGTTGTAGCGGCCGTAGATGAAATAAAACTTAAATGACAGTCAAGAAAACCATCTTTGATATCACCTTTATTTAGACAGATTATAACGGTTTGTGTTTTTAAGGAAATGAATGTAGCAAAAGGAAAAATACATTCAATTTTTCGATTGCTGAAATGAAAACAAACATATCCGTATCCTTTTTTTACCCAGTGATAATGGTTTGACCTTATTTGGGTCCTAGGTAAAGTTTAAGCTTCGATATCGAAGTGATGAATAACCGAATGTGAAACCACCGTTTTCTTCAACATTTGAAGATTTTAAGGAATACTGAATCTCGTAAGGAAGTTGTTATGGCCGTGGTAGTCTCTTTGATAAACCGATGCGCAGATGTCGGTGAGCACTTGTACGATAGAGCTAGACTCCGTTGTGACTCTCTGGTAGCTAAAAATCTAATAAAATATTAAATTACGTATAGTATAACATGACTAGCACAAAGAAAATCATGACGGTTTACCTTAATATTATTGCCAAACGACCATTTACACTTACGAGGCCCTCGTATAAAAGTAACCTTTGTAATATAGCTCCCATCGAATAACATTAGCTCTTCCATTTTGGTGGACACATTCTCATATAATTATGGTTCAGTTGTTAATCATTCTAAGTTTTCAACTTCTCAACTATTGAGCTATGAGCACCACTCTCATTCCCCTCCTTGTAGAAAGGCCGAACCAAATATTTCACCTTTTTTTTTGTTTGAAGGAACATATAGAACTGATTTATTTTAAATAGTAAAATATATTTTAGTTGGTAGCAACTTTTTTGTTTGTCAAGTTCGTGGGTTTTTTTTTTGTTTAGAAAAAACAAAAAATTGTTATGAAAAAAAAAAATAGAAGTTGAAAAATGCTGTGTATGAATAATAAAAATAATACATATATTAAGTGATTTTTAATTCAATATATTGCAAAAAAAGTGAAATTCAAAAATGGGAAAATAACCGAATTGAAGAACATCGTGAAAAAAGAAAGCGTAAACAAAATCGACGATCTTCAGAACTGCATATGATTTAAAATCTAACGTTACCGCGAAATTTATGTTCAATTGCATTTTGCTCAGCATAGTCAAAATGCAAAAATCACTGGTAAAGGTAGATACGATCATGCTTAACAAGATCGTCAAGAAAAAGTTTTTAGAACTGAAATGGGTATTTCCCAACATTTCTTGCGAAGAAACGGATTGTGAATGTTTTTATGGTAAAGCATATAATTTCCGAGCTGAAGTATCAAAAAAAGGATAGTACTTGAGTTGTTGCAGATATGGCAAATTCAAGTTTTTTTAAATCTATACTTTTACAAATCTACAACACCTGTTTGTGTTGGCCAAACGAGTCGATAAAGTGATTTCTGCTAAAATACCTATATGGGGTATGTTATGTTGTCATGAATATCTGGCATATCGTCGAAGTTTCGGTGAATTCGTTCAAGTTAGAGATTTTTAGTACCTTACTATGTTCAACTCATACAATTGCCATTTAAATGTTGATGTTATCAGTAAGATATGTGAAATACATTTACTATTAAGTACAAGAGGTAAGATTCGACTCGTTTAGCCGTTCATCTTGAAAAAGTGTCAATAAATGACAATACAATAAATGACAACTACATCAAAGCAAGATATGTTACTGGTGCAATGTGGAGTATTTTAGAGTATGAAATGTATAAACGTTCACATGCTGTAATTAGAACTCCTGTTTGTCTTGAAAATATGCAAAATGTTTTCTAAATAAAAATACATTTTTTTAGAAAAAATTCTAAAAATCGTTATCATCAAAGCAGTGCCTATGTTTTTATTCTATTAAGAAATCATACAAAAAAATTGACGGAGTTTTCGTCACTGAAAAGGGCACTAAAGTTTTCTCATTAACATTGGTGTTCATTAAGACTCTACATGTTCATGCTGTCACATTTAACTGTAGGAAATAATTCTTAAATTTAATGTACCGTAAAGCCGATTATTAATTTTATTTTACCACCAAAACTTACAAGCCTAAGCCGTTTCAATACTATAAACAATTAATTTTTTAAACCAATCAAAACAAATTTAAAACTTTTCCCCAAAAAATTACAAACTACATAAATGTTTTAAGTTAAATTTCAAAAATTAAAAATAAAAACACAAAAATAATAGATTATATTCTATAAAGTTGAGTTATAAGTGTAATTAATACAATTTCGTTTTGGTTTTTTTCTAAACCGCGAGACAACCATTTACCATTAAAAATCTTACATTATCATCCCAAAAAAAGTACCAACCAAAAAAATGTATTGTAATTTAATTTTTAATTTAAGGGATGAAGAAAAATTATTTAATTTTGTTTTTTTTTGTAATTTTCTCATTTATTTTTATTTAGTTAAATTAGAATTGTGTATGTATATATAATAGAGCTGAAGACTATATAGTAATATAATGGTCTTATCTTTTTTACCTTTTTTCTATTCCATTTCGGTAGCATTAGTTTTTATAATTATTCTTGTACGTCTCATTTACCATCACCTACCATTATTTTGTGTTTAGAATTGTTTTTGGTTCTGTTTTTAGTAGATTTGTACTTAAGTAGATATATATATATATATATATATATATATATATATATATATATATATATATATAAATACAGATAGCCTCTTATAACACGATATTTCTATACGACGGTTTTGTTCTAGCTCGAATATTTTTTGACTAAGTAAGATGACACTAGAAAATGTGTAGTTTGTGATTTAAAATATTGTGAATAATAATTATTAACCCAATTGTTTGAAGCCATCTATTAGAATTTTTCTGCGTAACACTTTTTTTTACATATGTTTACAGTATAAAATAAAATAATAACTGTAATTACGATTAATTAACAAAAATTTAATGTTTTTTAATAATATCGTAATATTAACAATAAAGAGACATGATGCTACTTGAAAAATTACCGTATCCACTTAAAAACTTTGATGTGTAAATGTCCTCGAATTTATATGTCGATTCAAACAAAACTTGAACGCAATGTCTTTCAAAATGGACCATTTTGTGAAAGCCATTAAAGAATTTATTTAATTTGATAATTACGTTTAGAATAGATCATTACCAATTTCAAAAAGTTAACATACTGGATTATACTTTTAGAAAATTCGTAGTAAAAAGTGAAATTTGAATGTAAGTAGTAAAAAAAAACAAAAGGGACCATCAATTTTTTATTTTTATTTTAATTTTTGCGTGTTGTTGTATCGATAGCAAAAATTAAAATTAACATAGATTTAATGCGAAAAATAATTGATAAGCGGTTTGTTGTATGCAATCCTTTAAGTTAAAACTTATATTATCTCAATCTTAGATTGAAATCATCGAAAACAAGTCAGGTATTCCACGAGTGTATATGAAATACAACATTACAACAGCTCGCGTCCACACGCATATGCAACAATATTACATTTTTTAAAATTGGATTTTGTATGTGTTAGTAAGTTCATTGCTAAAATGAATGATAAAAATTTAACAACACAAATTTCTCCTCTCCAATCTAGTTTGTTGACCTAATACAGTACATTCTCGTTTGGAATAGTTGATTTCAAAATCAAAAATGCCTTTTGCGAATCGTCAAATAACAGATGAGTTAATGTGAGTGAAACTAGTAGTATGTCACTGTAATTGAGGGGCACTCTTCCATACCTCCGTAAAATAATACTAAACGATCCTTAAAATTCCACCACGGCCTCCTTGGCTTGTCATAGGAGACTAAACAAAGGTTGGATCGATCGCTGAGCTGACTAAACGCTGAGCTAACAAAATGAAATATGGATACCGCCAAAATTATACCAGCGTGGGTGCTTATGATAACGGATAGTCAGTTTAGGATTGGTACATGGAACATTTAGTCGCTAAGACAACAGGCACGTTTGATGGCAGTATTTCAGCCATGAAAGAGTGTCGCTTGGAACTCGTTGTCCTCCAAGAAACTCGATGGCCCAAATATGGAGACCATGCATCCCAAGACTATACACTGCTTCACAGTGGAGATGACCTCGGCAATCTTGGTGTTGGTTTCCTTCTTGGGTCCGAAGTGAAAAAGACTGTTTTAGATTTTAAAGCATAATTTATAATCGTAAGTATCACACACACATGCGACTAACCTACCTGCCAAGCATTTGTGTTCATGCGCTCATTGACGTTAGGTATTAGCCAACCCAAAGATAAAAACTCATGTTACAACAATTTGGATGATCTGATGGAATCCACACTCGAGCACGACTTCAGAATTGTGATTGGTTTAATGTTAGAGCTGGCAAAACCAGACCACCTTATGTGAAAACATAGGTCCGTATTCCCGACATGATCTAGCGACCGGTAATAAAGAAAGAATGATGTATTTTGCGATCGCGCATGACCTTATTTTGACTAGGTAACTCTAAATATGGTAACAATTAAGCTCAAAACTAAATGGTTTAATGAGAAGTGTCGTTTGGCTGTCGAGCACCAGAATATAGCCTATAAAGAAGCCCGAATAAGTTGCACAATCGCACGGAGGAAGAAAGACGGCCTTGCTAGGAGAACCACCAAGCGAATTTGTAGACGGATTAGATTTGTTCCTTTCCTTTAAAGGACTCACTGAATTGTACCATACCTTTAGACCTAGGTCTATCGCCATTTGAGATCAGGAAGTAGTGCTCGACATTTGGAAGGCGCTTCTCTGGATTTCGTAATGTTCAGCAATTATCAAATGCTGTATTTGAAAGTTGTCACAAATAGACTGCGGAGATATGCATGGAGGACCCATTCTACAAGGAATTCATATTGGCTATGCAGAGACTAAAATGAAATCGTTCCCCATGACTTGATTGTATTAACTCCGAGCTCTTGAAATCGTGAGCTCTTGTAAAATTGCATTGTGCCCTATCTTTAAAAAAGGAGTTTACAAAATACGAAAACTATAGCGGCCTAGCTTGCACAGGATACCAATTAATGTCTTACAGAATATTGGAGAGAATCACTCTCTTGACGAAGGAAATTGTAGGTGACCACTAAGGAGAATTTTGTCCGAATCGGTCAGTCACTGATCAAGTTTTTTCGAGGTTGATTCTTTCTACATATTACGAGACATCTCGTGATGTACATCAGGTGGTCTTGGATTTGCAATTAACCTATGACAAAATCCACCCGAATAACTTATGGTTTGCTTTGCGATGTCTAGGAATACCTGACAAATATGTGCGTTTGTGTAAAATGACAGTAATGCAGTCACAATGTTGTGGCAAAGTTAAGAACAAGCTACCAGGAATATTTGCAATTTCATCTGGGGTACGGCAAGGAGATGCTCTGTCTCCGATATTCTTTGATCTCATATTAGAACTTATCTTTCGTAAAAGTGCAACACCTCAGGACAAAATCTTGTACCGTCAGTTCAACCACGTTCCGGCATTTTCCAGAAGGGTGTTGATCAGACCCGTTGTCGTGTTTATGGATGTAGCGTTCCCCCTGATGGATGAGTATGAAAGATGGTTACTGACATTTGAGTGAGGAATCATACGCATGATATATGGCCCAAACTAGACGATGACGACACTTACCGAGTTTTGTTTAACCACGAGATCATGAATTTAATGAAAATTCCTGATCTCGATCATGAATTAAAAAGACGGCAAGTACGATGGCTTTGTCAAATTCTGCGAACCGATCCAAAACGCATGGTGCAGCGATCTCTGATAGGAGAGGTGCCATTTGACAGATGCAGAGGTCACTGTCAAGTATAGCGAAGAGTAAATACATCAAATCGCAGGTCATTCATTTTGTTAAGATCAGCTGTGCGTCTGCAAATTTATAACAGAAATTCAAACAGACAAAATACAAAAGGTTCAGAAAATTATATGTACAGGAAAAACAACTGTTTACCAGTGATGCTGATGAAGTAATTTTCTGGTGACAATTCTACTTAAGTAGCAGCTTTCTATAAACGTAAGAACTATATAACTCTCTGGCTATAATAGGTACTTTTTATGATCACAGATGATTTCGGTTTTTCATTTTTGTCAAAATTTGCACGGTAAATTCATTTGACACATCATGAAATTGGTTAATGCCTCGCAACGTAACTCTTGTAGGCTCATTATGAAAATGTACTAAAATGCAGTTCTCCTAGAATCAATTCTTAATTGATCCAATGTATACCAACAATTTCCAAAGTATGCTACATCTAAATTTTCAAGATATCTGATTGTTAAAATGAAACCTTTTTATTTGTTAGACCAGTTCCATATAAATACTTTTCACACTTGCTGCAAAGTTCTTAATGGCCATTTCTAAAAATAGATATGTTATTTGTGAAATGCCCATAATTTTGTAAAAAAAATGCATAATATTTTTGAGGTATCTGGTAATTCAATACAATATTTGAAATTATGTGAAAAAAAATTTAGAAAATATTTTATTAAAGTTGCTTTACATAAAATGTCAGATTTAGGCCTTTCAAATTTTCTTTTGTGCTCAGAATTTGCAATGTAAAAATTGACATACTGAGCAATTTACTCAGATTTCGCCGACCTAAAATTCGATAATTATTCGAGAATCACTTGAATTCAATTGGTTTGAACATCACGCGCTTAATTTACTGTAAAAAAATCGACATCTGTAAGCCGAGAAACTAACCGAAAAATGATAATGTCGATATCAAATTTTATAGTTCAGGTTGTGAATCGTCATCTTTTTTTATAAACAGACTGCTGAATATAAAACATTATGATGACTAGATTGCACTGTAAAAAATGTATAGAATCTCATTTAATTTATGAAAAAAAAGTTTATTGTTTTTTAAATGAAAAGGAGAACCAAATTGCCGGTTAGAATATATCTGCATATCTAAGATTCTCCAATTTTGTATAATATATTTGAAACATATTATTCAAAAACAAACGAGGTTATATTTTTTTTGGAAATGTCAAAATGAATAAATTATAAAAATCTGTTTTATTTCTTTCTCATATTTTCCATAGTATTTTATTTCTCATGCTATCTCGTTTTAAATATCTGCATCTTGAAAATATCGGTGAATGTAAATGACGCAGAATTATTATATTTTTATTATTAATATTTTTTCGAACTTCTCGAGTGAGAATATATTGAAAATAATTTTTCAATACATTCCTCTGTTCTAAAATTCTTAAAATTACTCCCTCTAATGCTACTCATGCGAGTCATCGGATTGCAGATGTTTTTAAAATGTGTTTATTTGTGTTTGTTTATTTAAAGAACGCTTAAACCCCAGCTGCCAGGCCCATCATGGCGGATGCATTATTCGCTCCAAATCCAATCAAACTTTCTAATAGAGTTTGAAAACAGAAATAAACAACGTATTTAAACCTAACAAATTTAGCAAACTTTTTTCAGTGGCTCAATATCTCAACTTCTTTGTAAGTGCCATGTTGTTTCCATGCTAAAATCTATAATTGTTTATATACAGTTTCGTTGGACTCAGGATTTTATGGAACCCTACCGTGTTATACGAGGTTTACCTATAAAAACAAATGAATATATGTATACACATATGTTTATATGTACCTATTGAATATTAGATTAGAAATCTCTTGGGTCTTTCGGTTATATTAATCGTAGATACGGTTATATTTTGATATTAGTTATTAGTCAGAATTAGAAAAATTTACCAAATCCATAAAATACAAGAAATTTTATTTATCGCACGAGTCACGATTAAATGTGATTTTCCATTCTCGAACATGTATAAAAATGTTTTGGTCTATATTTTCGTCGTTTATTAACATTAGGTATATCCACAAACATTTTATTTCAACTTAATTTAACTTAAAAGTAAAGTAATTTATTAGCAACAACAAAAACAAAAACAAAAAATTGTATATACGCTTAATTTAAATAACAAAAATCTAATTTAACTAAATTTGATGAAAAATTAAAAAAAAAGAAAAACACAAACCAAATCATGATAAAAATCATGATAAAAGCGACAATGAAAAGAAGAAGCGGCCCCCACCAAGCCAAATCTAATATTATAAATGGAAATTGTTTGAAAATTAAAGTTGAAAGGTGCTATTGAATGTATTTGGTAGGTGGAATACCAATAGAATATAGAATATTTTGTTGGGACGGCGGTGTGTATATAGAAAAAAAACTTTTCTACTCTCCGGTTTTTAGTTTTAGTTATAAAAGACAGATTTTTTTTTTCATTTTGTTTAGTTTTGGTCGATTAATTTTCAAATTCTTGAAGAAAATAAAAAATTGTTAAAGTTTTATTTTTATATTTTAATTTAAAATTAAATGCATGTTGGAACTAAAAAAAAACTTTTTTTCATTTTTTAACACACCAAACAAATGCTTCCAAAATAAAAGCACAGTAAAAGTTTGTTTCGATGTTGTGATGTGCTCGGTTAGGCAAAATGTATATACATTTACTAGTCGGTACACCAATATTTCGTTATAATTTTTAAATTAATTTTCGTTTTAAAATTAATCCTGGTCAAAGTTAATTTGGTACTGCCTAGGCCTTATCTATTTTACATATTCTAATTAGACAAAAAATGATTATTTTTTTACGTTCTATTTGGGTTTAACGAATCGTGAACCACACTACTGTTTCCCCCAAAGTGTATTTTTAGTTTATTTAGATTTCAATCTGGTGAATTTCAAAGTCGTATACGCCTTTGCTATCAAATGGCTTAGTCATTTCTATCACAATGATCCGATTGACAAGCTTTGTCTTCTTAAACAAAACTCGGTTTTGGTCAAATTTGACTTTTTTCACCATTTTTTCACCAGCTAATGTTATTTATGCATTTTGTCTTAAGAAGTGTAACAAGCACTTTTTTTGTGCCTACAAATATAATTTCCAAACCAGTTTTTGGTTTGACAATAGATACGATCATTGATATCGATGAGCCTATATAGTTAGTGTCATATTGAAATGCGAAATCTTACGTCGAATAATTTTCCAATCCTGTATAAGAAGACTGGAGCTGAAAATTATTAAATTTAATGGGTTATGAAAAGTCTGCACATTATCAGTCAAGATTCTTGATTCTTTGGGTCTCAGTTTTTGTATAATAAAAATGACAACGGTTCTTGTTCTTAATAGTGATGTGTGTATCATGTGAAAACCATTCTGTCTAGATGTTATGACTAAGATCATCTCTTGTAATGTACAGACACATAATACTGATGGTGTTACGTTCGGTTTGTACTAAATAATGCAATGTGTTATCTTCCAATTAAATCCTTGTATCAGATATATTAATTAACGTACTACCTAACACTAGTAGTTCAGTTTTAACATAACACAAATATTTCATAAAGAATTTTGCCTTTTTGACTTTGTTCAAAATTGAATTCAACTGCAAATATTTTAATTTAGACTGTGTCCGAACCTATGATAAATATTTGTGAATACAAATTTTTGAAAAACAATAACTCAAATTATCATAATTATGCTATGATTATTTTTGACAAATGCCAAAAGTTTCTATATTAAAAACTAAACTCATCGCGTAGCACACTCAGATATACAATAAAACATACAATTCACTAGCTGGTTTTGTCATTTAGTACCAATCAAAAAATATTTAAGGAAAATTTCAACTTTTTCGTTGCTATGACAATTTCAATAAACAATGTTCACAATTAAATGTAAGTTTTCTTCATAGTTTTTATACGTCACAAAAAATTTGTTTAAACACTAATAAGGCGGTGAAATTTTTTTAATCAACTATGTTAGATGCTTTTTGGACAGCGTAATAAAAAATTGGGAATGTAGGGAATATTTTTTCTAATAAATGTCAAAAATTTTATTCACAAATATTTATCATGGGTTTCGGACACAGTCTACTCTTATTTTGCAATTTGTTTTTTTTTTAAAGTTTTTATTTTATTTTTTATGTTTTTGATTATGTTAGTTAAAATTTATAAAATATGTATTCATAAATTCTTATTTACATTTTAAGTTTTGTTTGACAAGAATGTTTTATTATTTTGGACCCCTCTCTAAAATTTTATGAGTGCGCGCTTTATCAAGGTTGATGATTTCAAGGTTGTTGAAATCTGCCCCAAGAAGTTCTAAATTTTTTTTATATACTTATCAATTTCAATATATTTTGGTAGTATAAGTTCAGTTGGTAGTCTTCTAACTAAGACCCATTTCATCTTTGAGCTAGGCTAGTGGATTTTGAAGAGAGTCGTAGGGACTTGGTAATGAGTATCTAACGTTGCTTCAATCAAATCACCTTGAACTTCTTTAAAAAAGATCATCAGCAATATTATATGTACATATTGCTAGGGCTTGGTATATATATAAATCTCCACACTTTGGCAAAAGATGGTGCCAACAGTAAGTTATGTTTAAAATTACCCTATATAAAACGTATGTCCTAAAGTTAAAAATTTGTTAACAACATAACCTCAAAATATTATCGATTTTGTATCAGTATCATATTTTTTTACGAAAATATTGAGTTTTCAGCCGAATATAAGCGTCATTTGTGGGATATTTTGATTTAATTCTTAAATTTGAAGAAATCTGCAAATGAGGCGCATCGATTGTTTTTAGAAAGTAATAGAAGTTATAGAGCGTGATTAAAAGACAAAGAATGTAGCGGAAAGATGAAAGTGTACGACGATGTGGAACTGGAAGCATTAGGAGCAATTAAATATCGTTAAAATACTTAGTAATGATTCAAAAGCAAGGAAATTGTTTCCGTATAAGAACTGATGCCAAAAAACGTTGAAAGTAAACTTTTCTCAAGAGAAATTATGCTTTCCGGGCATCACCGAAAGCGTTCCTTGCATTGTATAGTCATTGTTGTTGGAAAAAGAATTCAATTTAATAACCCGTTACTGTGGCTCTCTTCCAAACACAATTAACGAGTTTTACCCCACGTGGTAACCTAATACTTTATACTACAAAACCTATTTAGGAACAGTCAATTGGGAAGTTTTATCCCAGCTGCCGTGTTCACCTGACATTACCCCGTATGATTACTTGTGTTGATTGTTGACACATGGCGAGTCTGATCAGCATTTCATATCATATGAAGATACCAAAAAACGGGTTGATTCATGGATAGCAAAATTCATGGATTTGTTTAAAAAATGAAACGTTCTTCCGACATGGTATTCGTATGTTACCAGAAAGATGGGAAAAATAGTGACTAGCATTCTTTTACAATAAATGCCCAATTATTGGTAAAAAACTGCGAAGAATTGTATACCTAATAGAAAGAGCGCTTCCTGCTGTGTCTTGAATATCAGCAAATGTCGTTTTAAAATCTTTTCGTCTTTTTTAAAGAAGTTTACAGTCTATAATAATTGACGTTTAGTTTTTTTTAAATTCCATGCCATCTTCATAATATGCCACATCTACATCATCTATGACACCACATACTTCATTAGCAATATTTCCTACTATGTTTAGAGCTTCTGTTCAGTTTCTAACCGGGATTGCTTACACGGCGTTTCTACTAGAGCTTACAAGATATAAGTATTGCTCATCAAGAGTAGGAAACAAATTGGCTATATTGGCTAAGTAGCTTCCCATTTCCCAATTTGTTGGTAGAAGGTTTCCATTTTCTGCTAGTTGGGTCTCAATACTCTAATTGGCTCTTTATTACAAACTTGGAAAGTAATCCTAAGAGGTTTAGGATTAGGGCATCGTATTTGTTTTGTTTTGATTTTTAAGCTAATCCAAATGCGAAAATGAACGATGAACTGAAGTTGACCACGATGAATCGTCTAGGTCTATATGCAAAAAATGAAGAGAACGCTATGCCAAATGAACAAGTCATTAAACCCAGGCACTCAGCCAATGAAAGTCAAAAGGGTCTTCGAATGCATACCATGAGAAATCTTTTGGAAGAGACGAATCCGAACCATTGCAAATCTTTTTAACCGGAAAACTTACAACCGCTTTACGGAAAATGATTGTTTTTGTAATTTATTCATTACATGTGCTTTAACGAGCAAGGCGGCTGAGTCCATAGATGGCACGACTATGGACACACCTTTCTTAAAACCTCTTTATCTAAAAAGATGCGTCTTTCGATTGAAGTCGTTCTACAGTTTCGGTCTCTCTTTAAATACGTTCGCTGTGTTATTATTGATAAAGTAAGCATGATGTCAGCGGAACTTTTACAACAAGTTGATTCGCGACTAAAGCAAATCACTGGACTTAATGTTCCATTTGGTGTTCCATTTGGAAACGACGTGTTTCTGATCGGTGATTTGAGACAGCCATCTCCATTCAACGCAGCTCTAATTTACAAGCAAACTATAGGTAGTCCATTGTTGGTCCTATACTGTAGTGAGAGCTCCAATTTTATGAACAAAATGAAGTCATGCGAAAATCAAATGCCGCATTCTCACAAAAATCGGCTTTAATCAGAAACTCGATCATTCTGAACAGCATCTTATCGAGTCATGTTTCTTTACGCAAGAACGTGCAAATGTGTTCTGTCTACATGGCTTGAGACTATTTTGGCGCAACAACGATTGCGACATATGCTGCGATAACTTCGAGCAGTTAGTATTCGTCCATCAAAAGACCCATAAGATGAGCATAATGACCACAAATGGTTTGCTGTACGAACTTTCACTGGTCATAGGTCGGCCTTACTTGATCAAAACCAATGTGGACGTGACAGATGGACTGGTGAATAGAACTATGGTGACGAGAACTATCCTGACGAAGACAACAAGAACAATGAAAACGTCAACAGTCAAAATATCAAACGACTCTGGATGAATTTCGGTACAAATTAACAAGTTGACATGAATGTTAGGCGGCTTAAAGCTGGATGAGCACAGAAAAATAATACCAACCGATGTTTGGTGCCTAAATAAACGCGAAGTGTCGAATGTTTGGGTGAATGCAAGTGCAGTTCGATTTGACAATGGTGCTCATTGCGACATCTGTGTTGCATTTGATCTTCATTTGTTCGAACTCGAATCAAGTTCCATCAATTTTTTGTCAAAATTGTGAAAACCTTGCTGCTGTTGCTGTTTATTCTATTTCTGCTGCTGCAATTTCAGGAAATAAAGGCCTTTCCTGTTTATTTAGTACCCATTTATGTTGTTTATCAAAACAACAATCGGACAATTAATGATAAACGTAATTATTTTCCAGCCGTACCTGCATATGCCACCACAATCATGCATCACAGGGTGGTACCTATATAATGAGGTAGTATGCTCTTACGAAAAAAACACAGTCTACCACTTGTGTAAGTTGTTTTATCACGAGTTACGAGTCTCGAAGGGCTGTCCATCACATCGGCTATCAATGATAATACTTTCTACCTTGGACGTAAAAATTCAACCTCAGTGGGTCCTTTTCCAAATGAGTTAAATTTATTGGCTTTAAAAATATGTTTTATTTGTAAAACTAGCGGGTCTTTGGGTTGATAGATAGGTTAGAGAAGGGAGACAATTTCCAATCTTTATTCCAAATTCTGAAAGGTTTTTTAAAAATACTATTTGTACAGTTGCACCGGACATACAAATGTATTGTGGCTATATCTGAAATGTACAGCCATACCACTACTGGTCTTTTTAGTTCAATAAAAAGTCTTAACCTAAACCATATGGATTCTTAACCAACTTTTAAACATCTAATTTAGAACTTTAGTTATAGTAAGGACTAAAGGTCATATTCGCAGAGTCCACTGAACCAACAAAATTAAATACCCGAAAATAATATTAATTTCATTTTACCGAATAGCTGACCTGCATACGATAAAAATCTAAAATTGATATGATTTTAATCCTAAAAACTATTTATCTTCAAAGAAAATTTAAGTTATTTATTTAAAAAAAAAATCCTTTAACAAATTAATATTGATAAATCTCAATATTTTTTATCAAAATCTGGAACTAACTTTTCAAAAATGTTTCATCTTTTTATAAGTATAAAAATTAATTTCAATTTTGATTATTATTTGTATTTATTTATTTGACTCCTATACTATCGTTTGTTTTTTTCATTCATTTATTTAATTGTGTAATTGTCGTACTTGTTTTTAATTTTCCCTGCCGTTTTTCTTTTATTTTTGTCAACCCAAAAATTAAAAAAAAAAAACATAAAAAAAAAAATAATAATCTGTCTGTTTTTAAATTAAATTGAATATAAAAAGGGTGGTTATTTTTTAATTTACTTTTTTAATTGGAAAAAATGTTTAAAAAAAAATTAAATGTTTTTCTCGATCTATTTTCATTAATCTAATACATAATAAATAAAATTGTATTATAGAAAATAATTTAAGTCCTATTTGATAATATGAGAAAATTGTTGTAACCTAACCAACTATTATCAATTATGTATTTGATTAAAAGCTTTGTGGTATATTAAAATAAAGTTTAGAGGATGGCACGAAAGTTCAAGTTGAAACCACATTAGCTTAATCCCGTTAAGGATTAAGGTTTTAGTAAACTTTAGATTATTTCAATGGTTGCATGATAACTCTTGAACCTCTTATAATTAAAGTCATACAGTAAATTCGATCAATCTTATTAGTTATACATATCCGAAGTGTCAAGTTTTCACGGTAAAATGCCTTCTTGCAAAAAGTGTGACAAGGTCTGTGTGACTGTAAGTTGGGGGAATCCTAGTGCAATGTAAAAGATGCCAATCAATCTTCTATATTTCGTGCAGAGCTGTGGGGATATGCTCAGTAATAATTAAGGATGTGCCTGAAAACTCTGGCGATGGTGAGCATTCCACTAATAAATTAACATCAAAAACCAATTCTTCAGGTGCTACTTTGGATGATGTTCAAAGTAGCATTATTGAGCTGATCAACAGATTTAAAGGTTTGGAAGATTCGCAGATTTTCATTTCGTGTACTATGGACACATTAACTAACGACTTAATGAATGACAACGTTGAATGAGTTTAAAATCCTTAAATCGCATATTGCTAAAACGGAGAATGAGAGTAAAGACCGTGAGAGTAAAGACCGTGAGAGAGTTAATCAATTAAAGGCATCAAATGACGTCTTATTACAGAAGAACATGAGTATTGATACTCTAGTGTATTGATCAGAGGAATCCCGCCTAACAAATATGATAACAAATAGTTAGATATAAGTGTCTTGTTTAAAGTTCATTTTGAAATTAACTAATAATACAACAACTTTTCAGATTTATATTGTAAAGCGGTCCTCGACTGACTTAAAAAACGTAATATGTTACAGAGCATCCCCAATGAAAAAACTTATGATTTTTCACTTTTTCCTTTGGCTTTGTAAACAGCATGCGCAATGAATGAAGGTGCTTTTATGGTTGCTTTCGTTTGTTCGTTCATTCGTTCTGTATTTTTTTTCAAACCAATCACATTCATTTAAAATGTTGTTATTTTCGTTCTGTAGTTTTTTCACCAAGATAACCAACTTTTAACTTTTTTATAGAACAAACATGGAGAAAAAGAGACAAAACCATACAAATGAAAAAATATAGCAATACTTCATACAAACAAATTATGACAGCGGCATTAAAATTGTTTGCTTCCTGATAAACATATTTTTCAGTTAAATTAAAAACCATTTTTTTACCTCCAAAATAAGTTTTATATATTGTGTATGAACAAAAAGTTAAAAGCTTCGATTTCTATTCAATAGGTGGTGATAAAATCATTCCGCGATTTTTACATCAACCTTAAAACACCAAAAGAATTTTACCGAATGAATGAACGAACAAACGAACACAACCATAAAAGCGCCTTGAGGTAAAATTTTATTACAGCCTACTTTATTATAATATGTTGTTTATAAAATGATTTGACAAACATTATTTTCGCAAACATCTGATTTTGAATTGTGTTAGTTTTATTAATATAATTATGTAATTTTATTTATTATAATTTAAAAAACTTATTTCCAATATGGTTGAACACCGGGCCAAATATTATATAATTACATTAAACTACACACACACACACACATATATATATATATATATATATATATATATATATATATATATATATATATATATATATATTATATATATATATATATATATATATATATATATATATATATATATATATATATATATATATATAAATATATATATATATGTATATATATATATATACATATATATATATATATATATATATATATATATATATATATATATATATATATATATATATATAAATATATATATTTACAGTGCGTTGCATAACTATAAACCCACTCGTTTTTTTGATTTTTTAAAATAACGGATTTAAAAATTTCAAAACTTTTAATGCAAAAAGTTGCGTAAGGATGAAATATATAAAATACAAAAAAAAACCGTTGCAATATTAAATCGTTTTAAACAAAAATAATAAATATTTGAATTTGCCTTGTTGCATAACTATATAACCAGTAGGCCTTTTGATGGTTTTTTCTCGCTGTTTTATAAATTATAAAAATTTTAGTATTAGTTCACCTTGCTTCCTTACAACTACAATCTAAGAAAAATAATGCCACCTGGAAAATATTTATCGAACGAAGAAAAAGGCAAAATTCTGGCCCTTTCCGAAGAAGGTTTTTCGTTAAGACAAATCGAATAAAAATTAAACCGCAGCCATGTTACCGTTGGCAATTTTTTAAGAGATCCGGTTAATTACGGGACAAAAAAAAACGGAGGGCCAAAAAAAAGATGAGTTTACGCGAAACCCGTGGGTTGATTAAAGCCGAGAGTAATACTTTCAAAAGCCTTAAGCGCCTGAAAAGCGACCTTAAATTAAATGTGTGTCGGAGCACAATCTGTCGGTGTTTGAAAGTTGCTGGTCAACTGAAACACAGTAAACCGATATCAGCGCTAAGTTATTGCCACGGCACAAATCCGCCCGTCTTCAATTTGTTAGGGCAAACATGAGTCGCGACTGGTCAAAAGTAATTAAAAAAATAATTGTTTCGTTGTTATGAAAACTACGCGATTTTATCAAAACTAACCCATTAATCAATTACAGGTGATTTTTTCCGATGAAAAAAAATTTAATCTTGATGGTTCGGACGGCACTCAGTACTATTGGAGAGATATGAGAAAAGAGCCAAAATACTTTTCCAATACTTTCTTGTACATTAACCAAGATGAAAACTGGATTTTCCAACAAGATAACGCTCCAGTACATACGAGTCGGAGTACAAACTCATGGTTTGAAACACACTGCATACCAGTATTAGATTGGCCCGCTTGTTCGCCAGACCAAAATCCCATCGAAAATCTTTGGGGAATATTGGTTAGAAAAATTTACGAAGGTAATCGGCAATTTGACACTGTAGAGGAATTAAAAGTAGCTATTCAACATGCCTGGGAGGAAATATCACCCGAAATTATCCATTCGTTGGTTAGAAGTATGCCGAATAGAATTTTAGCTATAGCGGAAAACAAAGGTGGACCAACGAAATATTAACATTTTTGTTTTTATTTATTTTTATTAGTTTTTTATTGAGTTAAAGTTATTGAAATAAAAGTGGTTATATAGTTATGCAACAAGGCAAATTCAAATATTTATTATTTTTGTTTAAAACGATTTAATATTGTAACGGTTTTTTTTGTATTTTATATATTTCATCCTTACGCAACTTTTTGCATTAAAAGTTTTGAAATTTTTAAATCCGTTATTTTAAAAAATCAAAAAAACGAGTGGTTATATAGTTATGCAACGCACTGTATATATATATATATATATATATATATATATATATATATATATATATATATATATATATATATATATATATATATGTATATATATATTATTTGTAATTCATATAAAAAAAATTTAAATCGGTTGTTTACGAAAACAATATCTTGACATTTTAATTTATAATGGTATTAGTTGCTTTCCAATCGACCACCGCAAGTACTTGCAAGCACTTGTGATGTGTCTCAGCTAAATGGTCGATTGGAACGCACAAAAAAATTTAAAAAAGTAAAACTTAACCTACAATTTAATAGTTGTCATTTTATGCCAAAAGCAAAAAAGTTTGGTTTTTGTGCGTAATAAATTTAAAAGAAATTAAATGTGATATTTGCCATAAATTTATTAATAAACAAAATATAATATAACCTATAAAATAAAATAATTAAATTCATAAGTAAAATGACAGAAAAAACAAAAAGAAATTGGTCTTTTGCCGAAACCAAAGCTCTTATTCATGTGTACGGAAATAGACAAGAATATTCCACAACATTAAAAAAAAACGACCTTGAAGCTATGGACGTATTGGTAAGTGCAAATTCATAATGCTAAATGTTTATAGGACATATATTAATAATTATTCTATTATACATTTTAGGAACATTTAACAACAGCTAAACACATAGATATAAAATGGCGGCCTCTATGGCATTCATATAAAGGGTGATTTTTTAACTATTTTCTTTTTGGCAACACTATAGTTTTGACAGGTCACGTATGTTTCGTGTTTTGTGTCACTGTCAATCATCTTCAGTTTAGTCTATAATTTAACCATGAATCGTCTTACAAACGAACAACGCTTGCAAATCATTGAATTTTATTATCAAAATGCGTGCTCTATTAAGAAAGTTCATCGCGCGCTTCGTTCATTTTATGGTCAGTTTAATCGAAACACTGAAGCGGCTATTCGGGCTATTGTGACTAAATTTCGCACCAAATTTACATTGTTGGACATTAAATCACCAATACCCTTACGTACAGTGCGAACTGAAGAAAATATCGCAGTTGTATCGGCCAGTGTTAGTGATGACCATCAATTATCGATTCGGCACCGTTGGCAGCAATTGGGCCTCTGTTATCAACTTTTTTTTGCCCAAAATGGAAGAGCTTGACTTGCATGACATGTGGTTTCAACAAGACGGTGCCACATGCCACACAGCACGCTAAACAATGAACTAAATGAAAGGCAAGTTCGGTAAACTCTTTATTTCACGTTCGGGACTGGTCAATTGGCCGCCTAGATCGTGCGATTTAACGCCTTTAGATTATTTTTTGTGGGGCTATGTTAAGGCTCGTGTCTATACTGACAAGCCCGCTTCGATTGACGCATTGGAAGACAACATTGAAGCATTTATTCGTGAGATACTGGCCGAAATGTTGGAAAGTGTATGCCAAAATTGGACTAAGCGGATGTTAGGTGAAACCATTAAGCCGGTTTACCCTTCCCAAGTTGTCTCAGTGGAAATAGGTGACGAGGATAATACAATGGTCGACAAAAACATTACAAGTCCATTACCGAAACCAAAGAAAAAACTAGCAGCGACAAACTTACCGAAATTAAAATTGCTTACTACGAGGAAAAGATGAAAGCATCTAGAGAGAAGATGGACTTGTTTAGAAATTATTTCAAAAATAAAGAAAAGAAAAGGAGTAAATTATTAAAAGATAAGAATTAAAATAAAAGTAGATTTAATGGAAATAAATTAATTTGTTTATTTTATGTAGATTTATTTATTTATGTTTATTGAATGTAGACCACTTGTCACGAAATGGTAAACGTTGTAGTTGGTAAGTAACACCCGTTTCGATTAGTACCAGAACATATTTCTTCAAGTAACTCTTGCCTTCTATAATCATTTTCTTCAATAATTAGATTTTTTTCAAAGCAATCATCACTTGTTAGCCTTATTTCTTCCTCTGCAACTATCACATCGTTGTTATCGATGCATATGTTGTAAAGCACATAAGCAGCAATGGTAAAATTCACAGCAAAGTCGATAGAAATGTTGTCAAATTTTCGTAATCTCCTAAACCGATTTTTTAAAAGCCCAAATGCATTTTCGACTACCACTCTAGTCGCCGAATGTTCTATGTTTAATGGTTTATGTTGGTTGGTATTAACCAAGTGAGACAAGGATATGCAGAATCTCCCAATAAAACCCGCCTTTCTTTAAACAGTGTTTCGTGGTTTTCGATACATCTTTTATGTAGCTCGGACTTTTTAAACATACGACTATCATGTATGCTCCCGGGTTCTCCTACATGAATGTCGTAAAATTTGTTTAGGTCCAACGACTCCCTGTAGTAAAATACTGTAATATTTTTTTCGGTAGTAATAATCGTTCGAATTATATTTAGGTTTAGGTATTTGTATGTGGCTCCCAACAATACATCCTAACACATGAGAAAATCCCTTCATTTGTTGAAACAACGTAGAAACACTCGCTTGTTCTTCCTCTAGAGTTGGTCATTTTATGTGGAGGAGTGCACATCTAATTAACCAATGCGTAACACGTGTTACGTACCTTTGTGCGGAACTATAGCTAATATCAAATCCCTACCATACAAAAATTTACTATCTATTGACTGTCACGGTGTCTGCAACCGGGTCGATCTCAATAATTAATTAATATCCTACCTTATCCTTCCAAGTATATGTAAAAATGTATGGTAGGCCTGGCAATTTCTGGGAGATCATGCTTAATGCTTGGTCCTACATTCTAAATCAAAACTTCAATCAATCAATCAATCAATAAAAATCATATAAGTGAAAAGTAAAAGGTTTTGCACCTTTATAGTCAAAATTATACAACGAAGCAAAACAAATTAAAAGGCAACACAATAAAAACTTAACATAGACTGAGCAAAATTCTAGACAAGTTCAAAATACAGCCGAGAATTTGTAATAATAATTTACCTAATTAATATTAAAATACCATTTAATTAAATAAACATTTGGGTTCTATTAAACTCATAAATTAGCCAAAAAAATAAAAAATCAACATAAATTGAGATTCCGATATAACACAATAATATAATTATTTAAATTAAAATGATATTTTAATACGACAAACCGCATATGACGGCAGGAAATAATAAATTAATAAATCACTCATCAACCGTAGTTATTAAAAATGTTAAAAATAAATTACTTACGAGTAAAAATTTTGTGTCTAAATTTTATTTATTGTCATCTTAAAATAAATAAAATTTTGTGTTTTTTCTTAATGATGACGATTTGAATGTTTTAAATTGTTCCCTCGTAACAAATTTCTAATACAGGTTTATTACTTCACTTACGAACAAGATATGTTCGAAGGTTTATGTGAATCTACATCATATAGTTTTGGCTAACTGCATCTTCTTTATTTTTTGTACATTATTATTGTCTAAGGCTTGATACAACTACAAGTACGCGGAGCACAATATTTCATGCTCCAGTGAAAAAGTTATAAAATTTGAAAAGTTCTTAGCCTTATTGTCAGTAATTGTATTTGTCAGTAAAAGTATTGATCAGCTAGTGAACTCAAAGCCCCTTGAAGTTTAATTACTTCAATACTTTTTTTTCATTAACACAAATTCATTCAACCCTCACACAAGTACAATATAGCCCATCTGCGCATTGCATAGCTCAATGTCACTCTATACAATGACATGAAAGATGGATGCCCATGAGTTCTGCACACCAATAGGGCTCAGAGTTGTGTTTATCAATATCACCGATCGTACTCATGTTAAAAATATCCTTTTGCATCCTGCCTCTATTGAGATTCGATCTCGGAACTTCCCGCTCCAAGCGCCGCCGCTCTAGCCACTGTTAACTTTTCTTAATTATTGAGATTGAATTGAATATTAAGCACTTTATAACCGATTTTAAACGAATTTTTCATTAAATAAAACATTAGATTGAAAAATTATGCAAGCCAAACGGAGAAAAAATTCTTTCTGGTAAAATAAAAAGACGAAACCCGAGATCCAAACCCACGAAACTGTTATAAAAAGATGACGTTGATTTTTACAGAATGAAAAGTTTTATAGCTGATTTACATTCAACAAATTTTGAAGAAGAAGTTTATCTTGAAATCAATTTAGTAAAATTGAAATAAAAACAAAAATTGCAATAACATTTGGTTTTTATTTGTGTGAGTAACCAAAACAAAGTATATTAAACTAATTTTATACATGTATTGTCATCTTTTTATATGTTTTGCTACAAAAAGATAAAACTTTTCATCTTGTAAAAATCAAGATCATCTTTTTTATAACAGTTGGTTTGGATCTCGGGTTTCATCTTTTATTTTTACAAGAAGAAATTCTTTCTCGGTTTGGCTTGCAAAATTTTTCATCTTTAGAAAAACCGAGACACTAGATTGAAAAATTATGCAAAAAAATAAAAAGATGAAACCCGAGATCCAAACCAAAAAACTATTATAAAAAAGATGATCTTGTTTTTTACAAGATGAAAAGTTTTATCACAGATCTAATATACTATATTTATCGGTATATTTATCTGTGGTTTTATCTTGTTGTAGCAAAACATTATTTATGGATATGACTTGAAAGACCATAGTTGTAAATTAGTAAAAGTTCTCTCTTGCTTAAGGCACAATCTAAAACTGCAGCCAAAGAAATGTAAATTTTTAAAGAAATAAATTAGCTATCTATATGGCATACTGTTACTGATATGGGAATTCAGCCTGCTCTGTCAAAAACTGCTGTAATTAAAGATTTTGCAACACCAAAAACTTCAGAGGAAGTAAAATCATTTTTAATATAAATAAATATTTTAAATATTTTCGGATTTTGCAGAATCCTCACATCACTTTTTAAAAAAAATATTTCATTTGAATTGTCAGCTTTCTATCAAAAAGCTTTTATAAAATTAAAAGATGACCTAATGAATCCTCCTTTATATCATATCCAGATTTTACAAACACGTTCATTGTTACGACATATGCCAGTGATGTTACAATTGAAGCAATTTTACCGCAACCGATGTAGACCTTCCTATTACTTGTGCTAGTAGGTTGTTGTGCAAAAAGCAGAAAAAACTATGCGACTATCGAAAAGGAACTACTTGCAATCATCTGGGCCTTAAAACTTTTCAGAGCTACACAAGTTTAAATCATAATAAAACAAAGAAATATATTTTTATTATCAATAAAAAGGGCTTTATTGGATAGACAATTTTATGACATTAATGTTTAAATATGATTTCGGCTATGTGACCGCCACGGCTGGCGCGTACAAGGAGCAATCTGGAACACCAGTTTTCGCAATTTTTCTGCAGGATTAGCGGCTGTATTTCGTTAATAACTCTTCAAATATTGATTTCCAGGTGTCCAATTGTCTCTGGTTTATCGACGTAAGCAAGTAATTTTACATAACCTCAAAGAAAATAATCCAATAGGGTTAAACTACACGATCTTGGTGGCCAATTCATTGGACCATTACGCGAAATTATTCTTTCATCAAAAGTTTCTTTGAGTAAATCAATTGTAGCGCGCGGTGTGTGGCATGTGGCTCCACCTTGTTAGAACCACATGTCAGCAAGGTTATGCCAGCTAATCGAGGTACGAAAAAATTTCTAATCATGTACCTATACCGCTCACCATTGACAGTAACATTCTGACCATCATCATTTTTAAAGACATATGGACCAATAACCCCGCCAGCCCATAGAGCGCAAACAACAATTTCTGTAGATGTAAGGGTGTTTTGACTAAAGCTTATGGATTATCCTCACTCCAAATCCGACAATTCTAGTTATTTACGTACCCATTCAACCAAAAATGGACTTCATCGGAGAACAAAATTTTGAATGGAAATTCAACATCAATATCAATTTGTGCTCCAGCCCATTCGGAATTGGCGATGGTCGTTTGGCTTTAATTCCTGCACAAGTTGAATCTTGAAAGCTTTTACGGCCAAGATCTTTTCGTAAAATCTTCCAAAAAGTGGAAGGACACAACCCCAGTTGCTGCGAATGGCGACGAATTGATTCATTTGGATCTTCTTAAATGCTTTTTAAACGGGATGCACATTATCATTAAGAGTAAACGTGGTCTCAAAACGATCTATTTTTATTCTAATTAGCCGCGCTGAAGGACTATTATGTACGCCATTATATAATTTCTATAATTTATAAAAATAGTTTGAAATCTAACAAAATTAACTTTAACATAATTATTGTACAAATCAGCAACAATGAGTGATGATTTAATTACTGGAGGCGGTTTTTTCTTAATTTTTATTAAAACAAAAAAAAAAAAACAGCAATCATTAATTTAACTTAATTTGTCTAAGATAAACAACATTTAAATTACGATTAATCAGACTTTTTAATTATTCAAAAATTTTCGAGCAATACAAAATTCAAAACATCGTTTCCCTTTTTTCCCGGGATCATTTTAAATAAATAATTTAATAATAATTTTCACAAACAATTATTTACAATAATTTTAAACTACAAACATTTTTTTTTTTTTTTTTTTTGTTAAATGGAAATTGATGTTCAAATTTTTAATTTATATCTTAAAATCAAATACAGCAAGCAAATTAAATTTGTCTCACCCTCAAACGGTTTTACATTATATGAACTCTTTGTACATAGGAAGTAAAAAAAAATCAAATCAACCTTCAGGCACTTTTGCTACTTGTTTGTCGAACAAATATAAATAAATAAAATTTAAGTGAAAACTAAGTACATGAAATTCTGATTTGATTTGATTACATCCTATCAACAATATTCTTTACTATTATCCAATTTTATTCCGAAATCCCAGAGGGATGATGAACAAAAAACTGACCGCACAATCTATTCAACTTAGAAAATAACAACAACAACAGCATCAGTAAAAAAAGGATATTTTTTCCTATTTTATTTCCTATACATATTATGTGTGTGTATACGTTTTTAGTAAGGATATTATGAAACTTCGAACCCTATTTGTGTGAGATACACAACATTGTAAAATGAATTGTAATACATTTTTAACTATACTTAAGGATTTAGATTTTCAACTCATACTTTTTAACACTTTTACGAAAATATATCTTATTTTCCCGCCGCATTCTTCCGCTTCTACTACTTTCAAGTTGTTAAGTATTTTAGAGTTTCATTTTTCTTGTTTACAATCTTTTTATGCTTTTATGGTATTACTGATTTTGATATATATATATAGTATTATTATTGTTGGTGGTGAACGATCCGGTTATTTTCTTGAATTTATTAGGTATGGGCATAGTTGGTTTTGTATTTTCTACTAGCTGTCATTTCTTAGTGTAACAAGAATTAAAGTTTTAAATTGATGCACACAAAAACTCTATTGGGATATTTTAGTCCTCTTATAAATCATAATGTAGGTTGGAAAATTACCAAAACTTGTAGGTAGGTCAGGTCATGATTAAAACTGTTACATCGACCAGGTATTCTTTCATGATTCTGTCCTCGTGAAGGAATACCTGGTAGAACCATGTCTCATGCTTTCGAATTCTTTCCCCCAGCCATTTTCCATGACATCTTAAAATGATTATGATCTCGATTTTTTAAGAAAACTATGTAAAAATAACTCTGTCTTGACTGTCTTGATATGAACCAAACATTGGTCATTCGAGCCGGATGAGGCAAAATACAGTTCACAAAAGGAAACAAAATAAAGAAAAGGAATATTCTACCAGAAAAGCTTGGGAAATAAGGGCATCAAAATCACAGGACAAATTCACGAGGACAAATTACACGAGGAATAAAGATGAGTATACATTTTTATTATTTACAGTATGTATATAAGCTTTAAAATTATATAAGCATTTCAATAATTATGCTAGCGATACAATAGAAAGCAACATATGGTAAACGCGTTCATCAGAATATTTATAGAGCAACGTAGTATCGCCCAAGCAAATTCTCAAAACATGCGGGTAAACTAATGGATACATCCGATGAAGTTCTTCGGGAACTCAAGCCGCTATAGGAGCCAGGGAAACTGAGAGAGATCCTTGGTTATTGCGCATTTTAGTCAGCAAGCTAGACAACGACAGCAAGGCCCAATGCGGGCACAAGAAACAACAGATCAAGACTTTCCCTCAACGGAATAATTTTTAAAATTTATAGGAAAGCGAGTTGATGCTTTGGCAGTGGTTCAAAACTTCAATGTTCTTTTTGACATCGATGAAGGTAGAAAAATACAGACGAGGAGGAGAAATGGGAGAACTTTTTCTGTAAGACAACGATACGAGATAAAGATAAGATATTCACGCTTAGACTACCGTTTTGTCATCACTTTCACAATTTAGATCTTCGCAAAACCTTGCAATTAGTAGACTAAGAGCCATAGAGAGCCGCTTTCAAATAGATTTAGAGTTGCGTAATATGTACACACAATAATTCATGAAAGAATACGAATCATTAGGGCATATGCAGTTGGTCAAATAACCAAGAGCATATCCAAGAGCTTTATGCTAAAGCAGCTATAAAAAATGATATTTACGTCGATGAATTGATGACCGGTGAGAATACCAGCATTACAAAACTGAATTTGCCAGCATTACAAAGCACAATGAATCATTTTATAAAAGGTTTGCACCAATTTGGTTTTAATCTACGAAAGCTGCGATCAAATGACAGTTCAATGCAAAACATGTTCAAAAAAACTAATAACAAAGGCATTGATAGCCGCAAAGAAATATCAAATGAAGGCGACATCACAAACATTCTCAAACCTAACGTGGAATTCAGTAGTTCATGAGTTTACACAAAAAGGGCGTTATTGTCAACAGCTAGTATGATATTTGATGCTTTGGGATGGTTGTCACCAGTAACAATTCGAGTCAAAGTGTTATTTTCAAGCTTGCGGGCTGAAACGATTGATTACCAAACACAGTTCTAGCTAAGTCCATCATACCAGATTTGCATCAGTTGCACCATTTTGCAGGAGTCAGCTTATGAAAGAGTTTGATTAGTGGAATGAAAGAGTTTGATTAGTTGGATCATTCGTCAAGTAAATGCACAATAAATGCGTTAAATGCTTCAAACAAAACCCAAAACGGGAACTGCAAATAATGGGCAACTTACCTGCAGAAAGAGTTACGTTTACTTAACCATTTCATCAAGTTGAAGTCAACTACTGTGTAAATGGTCCACAGTAGTCGACTCCAACTTGATGACTTCACTGCATGTAGTACGAAAAAGAGGCCAGCAGCCAATAAAGGGTAATGTTTGCATTTTTATTTGCTTAACCGCACGAAGACAATTCACGTGGAAATAGCTGGTAGTCTGTCAACAGACAGCTTTCTTGGCGCTTTCAAAAGTTTTATTTTAAGACGCGGAGTTTAAAAAAAATGAACTCACAGAACTGTTCCAATTTGTTGAAAGAAATAATAATGAGTTTTATTCATTTTTACTTATAGAAATAAATATATTGGAAGTTTAGTCCACCAGCAGCTCCACACATGGATGGTATTTAGGAAGCAGCCGTAAAATTGGCAAATATACTGTTGAGTCGGATTATTAGTGAAGCAGTACTTACCGTTGAAGAGTTTATCACGTTGATGAAGCGATAATCGAAGCGATAATCAATTCGAGACCACTTTGCGTTAACACAGCCGAAGCAATTGATGCACTCTAGTCCAGCTTATTTTCTTATTGGACGCATCCTTACGGATATCCTCTAGGTAGATTTCACAGAAAAAAATTACCAACTGAAAGATGGGAACCAGTAGCACAAATTAAATATGACGATGGACATTTGACGATGGCATAGTTAGAGTTGTGACAAACAAGGTTGGTCTGTCCGGAAAAAATAGTCAGCGGCCAATAAATAAAATTTGAAAATTATCAGTATATTAAATTGAATCAAACGATTCAAGGCCGGCAGTTAATGGTGAAGCAGTTCCACTCTATACAATGAAATTATATTTTTTGAAGATATAAAATGGCTTATTCATTTGTTTGTCAATTGTAATTTGTATAAAGTGCAATCTGTTGTTCAGTAGAATAATTATTTGTAAATAGATCTTTGTAATCAGATTAGGCCTAATGTACAACAAATATATTCTCATTCGATTTTCAGAGCTTATGTCAGAAGAAGTCAAAATAAAACTACTAATAAATACTTTATTAGAGAAATATTTTATAAGTCACATTCAGACGAACTCACATAAATACGAGTACCTACTTTACTTAGTATAAGTATAGAAGAAATTAGTTTGGGTGTTGTACCAATATATAATTACGATCCAAACAGCAAGCCTTTACAAATTTACGGAAAGGAATAAATAGTCAATAACACAGGTAATAGTGGTCTGATTTTGATGACTGATACCTTAATCGAAAGGTTTCGGCATCAATATTAATAATGCTTTCAAATATTCATATATTTTTACAAATCAATTTCCAACAAAAAACTTTCGGTAAGCGGTAAGCCTTTAAAATACGGTATTCGGTATTCGGTAATAGTGGTCCGATTTCGACGACCTATACATCTTAATACTGTTCCAAAATATTCATAAATTTTTCCAATTCAAAATTTACAAGCATTTTTATTTTATTTTGGTGCATTCTTCAACTAGACTTTTCACACGGCATTTTCACAGATATTGTTGTTGTTTTTTTTGCTGCACACATTGATACTTTGATTTTTTTCCATTTTATTTCTTTTTATTCGAACCGATTTTCACACTTAAATTCACTTAATTAAAAAAAAACCTTAATAAGCATACCACCGTGATCACATACATTACCTTCGCACTGTTTTTATTCCTTTTTTCAACCCTGCAGTCTTTTCTGGGGCCGAAGGCCAACTCTTTCGCGGTTAATTTTTAACGTCCTTACGCCGTCACCAGCCAAAACAAGGACGCACGAATACAGGTTCTATTTTAAATCCATCTGCACATTGCATTGCTCTAGTCAGCCTGTACTGACATGGACGATGGTTCGGCCCATGGATTTTGTACTACAACAGAGGATCATAGTTGCCTTTAGCTTTATTATTGAATCTTTCCAGCTATTTAGGAAACTAACAAGATGTAATCAAATCTTACAACTAATTAAATACAATTGATTAAGTCTTAATCCAAGTTAGTTCTTAGTATTACTATGCACTTAGTAATTTACTCTAAATTAGCTAGCTAGGTCCAAAGGATCTTTTTTTAAGTCGCTAATATGTGTGCCTTTATAAGATTTCTCTTGCTAAACCGGATGTTGTTTTAATTTCAACCGGTACTTTCTGCTGTGCTGCTTGATTGTATCTGCTATTGTTTCGATGCGTAGATCCCGAAGTATATTTGTATTACGTACATATCAGGGTGCATTTACCATTGGTCTTAGTATTTTTGACGGCATTCGTTCCAATTTTATTATATTAGAAGCAGAAGCGGATCCCCATTGTTAAATGCCATATATCCAAATAGCTATAAGTACCATTTTATACAGCAAAAATTCACACCCCAGGCTTAAGTTTCAATGTTTTCCTATTAACCAGTTTATTTTGACACATCTTAATTTGTAACATACCTTGATTTGTTGACGTTTAGTTTCGATATGTTTTTTCCAAGCGAGCCTAACCAGATAGTGTTCATTAAATGTCAATCTAAAAACAAAAGATGAAATTGATGCGGCAGTAGAAAACTTAATAGATATTTTAAAACAAGCTGCAACGGATGCTACATCCAGAAGCTCAATTTACATAAAGTTGCAGAAACCATTGCAAAATATTCAGCAGCTCCGAAATATTTAGTGGCAACTACATAGATCACCTACTCTTAAGTAAAAATTAAACAAAGCGATAAAAGATCTGATCTAAATAGCCTTGTTAAAAGAACGCAATAAAGAGTTTCAACATTATCTCAATGGACTCATAGTGACTGAAGCAACTGAAAGATTACTCTCTGTGAGAGACCCTGAAATAACCAACACTATCATGCCCACCGATCCGTCTCCCTGATGAAAACTGGATAAGAAGTCATTCAGATAAAGCAAACATATTTGGCCAACATCATGGTAGAGTATTTATACACCTAATGAGCAAATCGGAAGCCCCGAAATGTTATCTCATGATGCAGATGCATTAACTTCGAAAATCTAAACAATTAAATACAAGTGGCACCCAGTACAAAAAATAATCAAGGAAAACATAGATCCATAATAAGCAGCAGGGCATGATCTAATCAGCGGAAAAGTAATCAAAAAACCCTTTTGGAAAAATGTACCACACTAAGAACGTACATTTTCAATGCTATAATTCAAACGGGCCTACTTTCTTGAAACCTAAAATTTCACAAATCATAATAATTCCAAAACCCAACAAAGATGAAACAAATGAAATTGAGGCCAATTAGTATGTTAATTCGTCAGGAATCTAGGTGATGATAGTTTTAAAACTTGCATGTTAAGTGATATTAATACCGGTGATTGATCAGAATATAGGTTGTACCACGTTTCAACTATTACCAGAGATCTAGATATATCCTTTGTTACACAAAAGTCCAGCAAGTTTGGAATTTTTCGCTTTTCAGTTGGCCAGTAGGTTGGGTGACGAGCAGATATATGATCCAGTTTTTCATTTTCTATGCATTCCCGCAGTTGTTTTCCTTTCGAGGACGTTAACTCGAGCCCCATTGGATATGTTTGGCGTTGTAGTCACCTCCTGCAATAAACTTATCTTCCATAGGGTTTTGCAACATTCCTCTAGGCATATACTAGTTGCTTGAAAATGCTCACCATATTTTTGGAGTTCAGATCCACCTTGTGATTTTCCGCTAGGATGCTTAGTATCATAAAAAGTGTATCTTTGATTTTGAGATGACTCGTAGTCGTAAAATGTGATTCAGAAATCATCATAATATCGATTTTATATTCAATAAGAAAATTTTGTACTTCTAGTTACGTTGCGCTAGCCCATTGGCGTTCCAAACAGCTAATTTAAATTAATTCATTTTTGGTTTTTGATTTCATGAGTGCATTCATATTTTGAAGCATGAGACTCATACTGGTCTCCATCATTTGCACACATTTTTTCATTTATTCATTGAGGGTATTTATTAAGATGTAAATTCCCTGCTTGTTAATTCCTTCGTCCTTTGAAGATGGATTAAGATTACCTTTGACAACTTCCGCACATAATGTTTTTGGATTAATTGTAGCAGACATTTCCGTCGCATTGGTTTGTCTATTGAAAATTTGGTTTAGAGCTTGTTGTTCCGATCTTTGTCGTGAAGTCATTTTTTTTCTTAACTTTTTTCCTTGTACACCACACATCCTTTATATAGTTTACGGTGTGGTTTTCCTGACAGTTACTGCATTTTTGAGCCTATGGTTGGCTTTTATCTAGCTCACGTTTGCTGGTGTCATGTAGTTTGCCACATATTACACAAAAAAGCTGGTAGTTTGCAATAATTTCGCGATTGTCCATATTCTTGACAGTTGGTACAATGTAAAACAGAATTACGTTTATGTGGATTCTCCACTACTATTTTGCGATACAACAGAGACCTGATATTATAGATCGCGTGTTTGCCTTTAGTTGTTATTACTTCAGGTTTGAGCTCAACTTTAAACAGTGGTTGAGGTTTCCCTCACGACTGGGAAAACCCTTTTATCACGACTGTGATTCCTTTCGTGCTCTTCACACTTCAATGATAAACTATATTACATAGTCCGCTACAGTATATCAAACCCACATTTCCAGCTAAATCTGTTTCACATTTTTCCCATTAACCAATCATTTTAAAATATGGAGTATTAATAGTATAAAATATTTACCTTGAAAATGTTAAATCACTTCACATTAAAAGTCTTATTGTTACGTGAAAAGATCATTCTTTCTCTTATCTTGTAACTTTTATCACATTTATAAAATTATTCTTTTTCTGAATTTATAAAAACGAAATAAGGAACCTTGTTTTAATAAAAACAAGGAATTCCATAAATCTCGTTTAGATTTAAAAATTAAGATTATTTTTAAAAGAGTAAACTTTCGTGTGATAGTAAAAAAAAACTTCCATATTTTGTTACCCCTTAAAACTGGGTTATCGTTTCTCCTTGTATATTTCCTGTTACAAACAGGGCTTGAAATATTATCTGTTTAAGATGCCAAGTGCATGACTGCAGAAGCTTTGCGATCGCTGGATGATGACGGCAGCGAGCTAAGTTGCATACTCTCTAGAGATAGTGTATACAGATTATAATATTCGCGTTATAAGTTTTAATCACAAGAGTTACAGTTCAATTTTACAAATCGGGCAAGTCCGCAGTAGATATTCTGAGGGCTGTAGATATCCTGGTGACGTCCTATACTTATAATCTTATACTAACACCAGCCAGTAAATGAACTTAATTTATTCTAAAAATGGTTACCCTTCACATTTAAATCACCTATTCCACACCATTGCCAACTAATTCGTTTAATTTTTGATAAAAAAAACAACAAAATTTTGTGTGTATCTAAAGATTAGGTCAATTAAAAATATTCAAATTCCATTCATTTAGAATAAACTCTAAAACGCACAATAGTGTGAATAATTGACGAATAATAGAAATTTAATTTCCAAATCCAGTTTCCAAAAATTATATTTCCCTTTTTAAATTTATCTGTTTTTGAATCATTTGACATTTGTACGTATTGTTGGTAAATATCAATTTTCAAACACTTTGAGCTTTTATTTAAAATTATAATTTCCTATTTTTAGTTTGTATGTCTGTGTATATTATAATAGTCGATCACCCTTAAGTGCATAATAATATATATAGATTGATTTTTTATTTTGCAAAATGATTTTCCAAATTATCTTTTATCGTCTATACGAATTTTTAATTTGCAATTTAAATTTTAACGAACAATTATTAATTTTCCACCTTTTATTTTTGGGTTAGACAATTTCGGGTGTATATGCTGACTGCTACTCATGATTATGTATATAGGATAGTTATGTTGTTTGTGTATAAATTGAAATTTTTAGATAGCGCTTAGGAGGATACGAGTACAATGATGATGACACACGACCAAATAAGTCAAGTGTAAAATTTTAAATTTGTCCGTACTTTTCACAAACAAAAACATTCAATTATGTGAAACGAATTTTATTTAATCCGATTTTATGAATATATGTATGTATATAATATCGGTTCTTGGTTTACTATATACATATATGTGTACGAGAACACATACCTATTATTATGTTCGGATGTTATTATTTATGCAGGAACAACAATGTGTGAAATTTTTAAGAAGATTTTTTCTTTATGTTATTAATTCGATTCAAATAATTGCACCCTTCAAATGTATTATTACTTTATGTCGCAATGTGTTATAATCTTAATGGATTTTAAATTAGAGTTGTAGTATATATTTGAAGGGATTTATTTTAATATTTAAGATACGAAATAATTGTTATCTGAAAGAATTTCGAATGCAAATTTGTAAACTGATCAACACACAGATGATGTTGTTTATCAGCCGGAATCCAAGACTGATCTTTGTATAGTTCTAGTCAATCAGAAGAAACCTTATAATCTGAGGCCCCATCCAAAATATGAAAGTTCTCCTTTCAGATATCGCCGAACCATCTTTGTAGTATTATCACTCTAAATATGGCCAAACAATATCGTTTAGCTGATGAAAGAAATAAGTAATTTTCAGCAAATCCTAAAAATTGTGATTCAAGGACTGACGTTCTACCTACTACAACGTAATCTGATCGGCTTTTTTAAGGTATAAATTATACTAGACTGCAATTTATTATGGAAATTTCTTCCATTTTGTCCTTAAAACCGATCGAAAAGGTAAAAGTTTTAACCCCCTAAAAACGCCTTAATTTTTCAAAGTTATCAGTCGATAAATAATTGAGATATTGGTCATAGAACTGTTAATTCAATTGTTTTGTTATGTTTAATCAATTGTTTTAAAATCTAATTTGTATTAATTTTAAAGTTTTGTGTCAAACAAAGTGTATATAAATTAGCTCAGATAAAAATTATTTCAATTTATTACAGACTACGGCTAAGAGCAATTAGTTCATTAATAGATTTTGTGATCATGGAACCTTTGCAGATTAAAAGAGAAAACAGAAAGAGATGATAGAATGCAGAGCAGTTCAGTAAAAATGTGATTGTTTTATAGTTTGAATATTGGCTCCCGGGAAACTGGACCAATTCTGTCACTACTATCATACCTTTCCTTTTCCTACCCCTACAAAAATTTACTAACTATTGACCGCCAAGGTGTCTGTAACCGGGTCGATCTAAATAATTTAACTAATATTCTGCGAGGTATATCTAAAAACGGGTGTACGGTGAGCCCGGCGCTTTCCGAAATATCCTGCTTGATTCTAGGCCCTACATTCTAAATTAAAAAAATCATAAAATTCGATAAAGAATTGAGTAATCGAACATAAAAGTTTATTAAAGAAGCGCCAAGTCGACAAAAATATCGCGGTGTATGGTTAAACTAAAGTATTTGTATCGGGTAATTCTACAATTTGTTGTGAATATATTTTATAATTCACACTGTAACCTTAATTTTTCTTTCAATAGTAACATGTGTTATGCCAAATTTTTTCTTTAAATTCCTTTGCTCCTAGCAACTCTACTTTTCCAATAACATCTAGGTGGCACGTACATCACAAAATATCTAAAGTTTATCGAAAGCAAGCATTAACCGTACCAATATTAATGTCTACCAGTAATGTTTTAGTTTGCACCATGACTACTTCAATATTTATCAACATTACACACTCATTTTTACTGTCATTAATTTCACAATTACCGATTGCGTCACTGCTATAAAAAGCGTTTTCGAATGAGCGAAAAACAGTTTGAAAAAATATTGCAAATGGTCTAACCATTTCTGGTTAGACAGAACACTACCATGAGGAAATGCATATCTGTTCACGAAAGCCTGGCATTAACTCGGAGATATCTTGCTACAGGAAAAAGCTTCGGAGATCTGAAGTTTTCGAGTGGTGAAGTTCTTATTTATGTCTTGCAAGACTATATAAAAGTAAATATTGCTGTGTATAAGGTGTATTAAATACGAGTTCAGTTTTATTAGTTATTTCAATGTACATAGTTATATTATTATTACATTATAAGTATTTTATAGTTGAAAATTATTAAAATAACTTCAATACTGAATGACTTGACTGCAACACTGAATTATTAATGTTGGTGATTGGCCGGTTGTTTATTGTTGATTTATTTTGACGGAATCTCTTTTAAGAGTGACAATGCTTGCTGCAAATAGCATATCGTTAATGGCTTTTTCAGCCAAAAGACGTTGGTTGGGATCCAAACCAAGTAGTTTTTCGTCCCAAGCCTTACATATTGTAGGTATATTATCCTTTTGTTCCAAATACGTACAGACTTTGTGCAGAAAAGAATAGCGTTTAGCGGTTTCTTCTTTAGGCGTAGTGTTTTTTGTTTGTGGTTTTGGTGGTTGCAGTAGGGAAATCTTGATGCAAAACTCCCTGGTATAGGGGATCGTGTATCGCCATTTTCGTTAGCCTAAAAAATAAATAATTAGTAATAAGCTAATAATTGGTGATAAGCTATAATTTTTTTTAAATTTTTGGTTTATTTTCAGTTTCCTAAAACTTCCAAAGAATGGGTTACAATTTTTTAAGATTTTGCAAATTTGCATAATTTTTATAATACATCGGGGGCAATTAACAGGAAACATATTGCCATTACAAAACCCCACAATTCAGGTGCTATGTATTGTAATTACAAGGGTTTTTATAGCATTGTTTTATTGGCTATAATTAATGCTCGAAAAGAGTTCATAATGGTTGATGCTGGTATGAATGGTCGACTTTCAGATGGAGGCGACCTTTACTATTCCAAATTTGAGGAGCTTTTGCAGCAAAACGCAATTAATTTATCACAGCCCAGTTCGTTACCCAACATAAACGAAAATTTTTTATTTTCGTTCGTAGGGGACGAGGTAGTAAATGTTATGAAACCATATGCACAGAAATATCTTTCTGAAGCTCGAAATGTCTATAATAAGAGATTGTCAAGAGCTCGCGTGGTTGTCGAGTATGCCTTCGGAATTCTAACATCCAGATTTGTGATTTTTCAAAAACCAATATGCCTTAAGCCAAAAAAAGCGGAAACGATAACAATGGAATGTTGTTATTTGCATATTTTCCTAGTTAAAGGTAATAACGAACTATACTTGGTACACTTTGCACATTGGAGTTCATCGGCTGTTTAAACTTATCAAGAAACTGGAGCGCAAAAAACACGTACGATGTAGGTTTATATACCTTAGCCGTTTCACATCCCGATCTTTTAGATGTCATTATTTGCTTAGCTCCTTTCGATAATTTGTGCGCAAAGTATTAATTTTTTTTACGGCGGTACGAATAGATTAATTGGCTATTATTGGCTTAATTTTTTTTTATTTTTTTAACAAGACGTCTAGCGCGACATTTCGTTTTTTTTTATAAATAATTTGAACTTGTTGGATTCCATAGTTCAGGCAAAGCCTCCATATTTTTCCATAAATTAAAAAAGACAATTTTCTTGGAAATTGCCCTTGATTGCGGGTTCGAATTCGATTCCCGATAGTTCCATATCGCTCACTTCAATATTATCGTAATCGTACGAATCCTTGCTTATTTCAGTCATTATGGAATAGGTTTAATTTAAAATTAATAAAATCGCTCGCTTTAATTTGCAAAAACTAAAATAGAACTATTTTATAAATATATAATTATAAAACCACGTAATGAGTTGTGAAAGTAAAAGACAAATGACAACAAAGTATTGACGAATATTGATGCAAAGCCTAAACACGGTGATTAATAATTACAATACCCCCACCATGTGTTAGTATTGATGTTCAAAAATCATAAAATATGGATTTTCAACATTACCGGTCATCAATATTAAATTACACGATCAATATTATTATCATTCGAACAGTAATGACATTAATATTGATCCGTCTAATGCTTGCTAATCATATTTACTATGTATTTATTTGGTTTAAAAGCTGGGTAATGTAAATGATTATTTATTAATGTTTTTCAGGTTACGGTCTTTATCACCGCTAAATGGCTCAAATAGAGAAAGAAATCTAAGTAGCATAGTTGTTGCATTAAGGTAGCACATAATTAAGTTTAAATCTTATCGAATTCTAATCGTAACGTTTTATTATTATTAATTATGTAAAACTTTCTTTTCTCCTATTACATGAAAAGCGGGCTATTGTTCTTGATAAGGTTATTGCACGAGTATCGGTTACCTTTGAGTATTTTTTCAATACCTTAGAAATACATATATTGATAGTGATTCAGAAGATTATTCTGGAGCTAAAAATTCTATGTTAAAACCATGGATAACAATACACTTCGGCGTAAAGTTTTGTATAAATAATGTTACGAAGGAATGTATTGTAATATGGAAACATCTTGATAAACATTTGTGAATACAAATTTTGACATTTACTTGAAAAATATTCCCCTACATTCGCAATTTTTTTACGCTGTCCGTAGTATAATAATTGATTGAAATATTTCCCCGCCTTATATGTTTTTAAATTCGAATTTTGCGAGGCGTAAAAACTATAAAGAAAAATTACAATTATTTGTTTATAGAAATTGTCATAGCAACGAAAATGTTCATATTTTCTTATATGGATTTTGAATGGTACCTACTACTTACAAAACCAAGTAGTGTGTTTTATTGTATTTAACCGAGTGTGCTACGCGATGAGTTTGGCCTTTAAAATTAACATAGCAACTGACCATGATAATTTGGGTGTCTTCGATTTTATCAAGTAAATGTCAAAAATTTGTATTGACATTTATTTATCATCAATTTCGGGTGATTAGTGACGAATTAGTGACCAATTCGTGAATAGTTTTAGAAATCAGAAATCGCAATAATAATTTAAGTAATTGTTGGTACAGCAACAACAATAATAAATCCTCAAGTAACAGCAGTATGTTTATGTTTCCAACTACCAAAAATGGATTTGAGTTACTCAAATTAAAATATCTCTTAAATAAACAGACCAGTGGAACGGACAGCATTGACATAATTTGCGTGAAAAATATGTTCCGTTTTATTAAAAATCCTTTAGTTCATATAATTAATAGAAGCTTTCTTACTTAATAGCAGTTTTAAAGTGTGATAATTTGGTTCCTTTTGTTTAAAAAGAGAGATTCTATGCAATGTAAAACTATTGGTCAATTAGTGGTTTATCAGTGTTTCCAAAACTGCGTTAATTATCGACTTTAAAGCATTATGAAATAGATTGACTTCATGTCTATAGAAACACAGAAGGATCATCTAATTTTGTGCCTGGCAATGGGCGCATCTCTACAAGTCCATCCATCTCTACATCCAGCATATGTAGACTCTACAAGTCTACATATGCTGGATGCAAAATTCTCAGGAAAAATATGTAGACTAAAAATATGTGTTTTAGTGAGACTAAAAATTGTAGTCTACATTTATATGTAGATTATTTTGCAACATTAACATAGTTGCTATGCTATTACTTCATATTTATAATCCTAAAAAAAAAAAAAAAAAAACATGGAGGATAACATACATTTTGAATATCCTTATATTTTCGATAATGATGGAGGTAAATATAGATGTGAAATGTCAATTAAATTTATTACGTAATTTCAACAAGTTATCTAAGACAAAAACCAAAATGGATACGTAAAAATGTACATCCAGCACAAGTAGAGTCTACAAATGAGATTAGTCTACAATATAGACTATCTCAAATGTAGACTCTACGTGTGCTAGATGCGCCCAATGATTATAAGTCTACAAATAACTCAAAGTATTGTGCAACTAAATTCGTAAACATCAAGCTTTTGAGTTACGACTTTTATTATGCAGGACTGTGCTAATAAATTCTTAACTTACCATCTGCATGTGCATTGCAAATTTAATCGTTATTTGCATATAAATATTATTTTAATTCTTTAATGTAAACTGTTATTCACATACATTTTATAATTTTGAGTGTATTAAATAGACAGAACACGTCACAACACTTTCATTGTGACGTGTTCTGATTATTTAACAGTATCATTTAATTTGCATGCTAAATGTTTTTTTTTTAAATTTCTATTTCATATACATTTTAGAGTTCTGTGTGTGTTAAAGTAATTATACTGTGATTAACTCATCAAATTCATATAAATTAGACATTCTTTTAATTACTATGACGCATTTTGTCTATTTAACGGTTGTTTCATTAAGTTTTTGTGCTAAATAATTTTTTTTTTGAATCTGTAATACATAATATACATTTTAGAATTTGTGTGTATTGTAGCGCTTGGTTGACATGGCCTGATGAGATGACAATTAATTTTATTAGTTTAATTTGGCTACGCTTAGCGATTATATCACTCGGTAATGGCTCACGACTACGATTTGTTGTTTTTATAGTCCCGTCATTGGGCCATCTGTAGTAATGTTTTTTGAAGTTTGATTCAAAATTGGCTATTGTTTGAGCTACATAATCGCATATAATCGCAATAATTTTTTTTGAAGTTAGATTCAAAATTGGCAATTATTTGAGTTACATAATGACACTATAATTTTTTACAATTTTATATTGTTACAAAAACGCTTTTTCTATACAGGCGTTTTTGTAACAATATAAAAATTGTAAAAAAACTATATACAACTATACTTAAATTTAAAGGGACAAAGCGCCTTATAAGTTTTCCAAGTTCATTTAATCTATTTTACCACCATCTTCTTCCCTCATCATGATCGTATAGCATCTCGCATCTATATAAATATTTATAGTTGAGATGTTATTTAGCTGCTTTTTCTTTCACGAATAAATCCCTTTTTAATTTGGCGACCACTGGTTAATATATAAGACGTTGTTATTGCCCCCATCAAAGGATTTCGAATTTAAATTGATTTTTCGCGAAATATTATAATAATATCAGATTTAATTCCTGGAGGTCTATTATGAAATTTATCCGACTCGGATTTTTTCGTTAACGGAAAAATTCGATCCGACATCAATTATATTATATTGTCGAATTTCTATACAAACCTGAAAACGGTTAAGTCTGAAGCTAACAAGATAATTTTTTTTGTAAGTTTGAGGTTAGAATAATATTTTTAATAGTTAAACAGCTGAAATTTTTTATTATCTTGAAAAAGTCTTATTCAGTACCGGATGCTGAAAATGATTTAATTTTAAGCATCTTTAATTAAAAAGATAATTTTTTGTTTTTTTATATTGTTAGTATAATGTTGAATTTCATCATATATGGAGGTTTGTGAAATTATTACGGATTTCGAAAGAATGTTTTAATGTAATTATTAACCAAAAAGAGTGACATTTTACGGAACGTAAAATTAGCCGTAGACATGGACATTTTTTCAGCGATTAACGCAGATATAGTTGGTTGACTATATCTGCGTTAATCGCTGAAACCCTTGACATATTATAGTCAGCTATGTGTAACCATTACGTTAATTTTAAAATGTCCGAGGAAGAAAGATCCAAATCGAAAGATGTTTTCTTCAATAAGACTGGTTTTCCATCGTGTCATTGGATGTGGAGATGGCACTCATATTAGCATAATCCGGCTAGATAAACATCAACATCATTTCTTTAATGGAAAAGAAACAACTTTTCAATTAGCACTTTTTTTAGATAGCCATTTATCTTTGTCGACCTGCAAAGTGTCTCGTTTACATTTTAATAAATTTTTATTTGTATTTCGAATTTCTTATAAAATTCTTATTTTAGGGCTTTAGTGTTCTTCACAAGTATTATAAAATGCTTCTTGCAACTTAATTTGTTGCTTGAGAAGCATTTTGTATGCCTCTTTGTTTTTTTTTCGAGTCGCATTGGCTGTAGTATGTTGTTAGCGAGTAGTTGGTAGGGGTGTAGTTATTAGAGGTAAAATTTCTAAATTTATACTTTTAGTTGCTCTATAGTTTCCATTTCGTCTGTTGGTATTTACTCGCAGCAAGAACGACTCGCGTTGATTTCTTCGATATTCCCTCAAAGATCGAGGGCTCAAGAGTTTTTTCTTACAAGATTTTCTTCTTGTGCCGCTATATGATATTTTGTTGGTCCGTAGTTTAGCTTCCACGTTGTATTTAAAATCATGCCAAACCTCACTAAAATATAATATACAATTATATAATTTTGAATTAAAATAAATGTTTCTTAACCTCGCTTTTTTCCAAAAAGCTACAGTTTTTGATGGAAGCCCTCGCCGTTAGGCTGGATAACAACATGGTTTCATAAATCATTTGTTGTCTCCTTGCATTAAGGTGCATTTAAACATTTTTTGGCTATCCCCTCTTACGTTTCCATAAAAGCAATTAAAATATCAAATTGATTGATGATTAATAAATTAACAAATTCACATTATTAAATTCGTTGCATAAATGTTAATTGTTGGATTTCACTAATTATTTTTTTTGAATTTTTTTTAAATATATTATTTTGAAATCGAGATATGTTTTGCTTTGGTATAATTATCTGTGCTTTAATATAATGAAAAGTTAAATACGATCAATTGACAATAAAATACGTGAACTAAAAAGCAGTCGGAATTTACTTGTGCGCTTTGAAAAATCCGATTCGATTTTTCTTTTTAGTTTCATTCAGATCGTCCAAATTCGTTTTAAATCAAATTTGGCATGCTGTGTGATGCATAATATATGTGTTGATCGATTTAATTTTTTAGAAGACCATGTAGATGCCAGAAACAGTGCTGAAGAAGTTTCGGATGCATATTTACACTATCACATGATTATATTTAATGACAATTACGTTAATATTACATTTGTGATTCCTTAAATTTAAGCCTTAAACTAACAAAATGTATAAAACCATTATTATGAATCATTAGGTTTATTAAGTCTATTGTCTCTAGGAGTAATTCCATATTTCATTTCCATGAACTAGAGAAAAACATCCGAAACATTCATCACAGCATTTCTTAATTTTTTCGCGTTGTCGGATGCAGGATACTGTTTCAGGGTTCTTTTCGTTCCCCTTGTGGTCAGACCCCTATCGCTCGATGTTGTAGTATGTTGTTGTGTTGATGCTGTATTTGTAGATGATATCAGATGACTTGGGTAAGATTCAGTTATAAGCGGAGGACTTATGTTATACTTAGTTGATCCATATTTATGAATAATGTCAAAAAATGGCCAATTATTCGCCATCTCACAAGGACCTTCTGTGCCCGAACTCTTAGGTGGTTGAATTATTTTCTAAATAAATTAAATTAACATATGTTTGTTGTAACTTTCTTTATGTTTATCCATTATGTTTGACTATCTTTTTTCTAGCTTTTGCCACGGTTCACTTATCCCTGCATCAACGCCGACTGTTCTACAATATAACATTATAACATTTTAATATTTGCAATTTGTTTAAATTTAAAGTGTGCAAGTTATTCCCATGGATCTATATGGTTGAAAAATTTTCCATTTGTAAGTAATCCAACATTATTTATTTTCGTATTTAAAAAAATCATCGTCATTTCTTCTGACCCTAGAAATACAATAACTTCAATATTGTGCTTTCATAAAATAATTAAAAAGATTAATAATATGGACTTACAACGAATTGAATAATTTTTTGACAAACTCACAAAAATAAATCAAATTTATTGAAATAATTACGAATTATGAATAAATTTTGTTTTGAAAAACAAACCAAAATATCAACGCTTGCTTATTTTTATAAAATGATAAAATGATTTAAGGTAAAACACAATACATCCGCTCCGCTTGTCAAAAATTCAATTCATAACAAAAAAATATGAATTATGAGGACACAATTCAAGCACCGGATGAGTTGCACGGATTTATACATCTTGTATGTAATTTAAGATTTTATGGATTCAACAGATTCATCTTTTTAAGTTATGTGTACACTCGATTGTTAATTTTTCTAGTGTCTCAATGACTATGTGAGGTTACGCAAAAATTTGAATTTGAGTTTAGTGACCGCTCCGTTTTTTTCTCCTCCGTTCATTGTGTTTACATTTTCGTTTTTTCATATAAATTGACTATTCTCATAAAACGGAGCGGACGGAATGGACACATTCTGTTTGAACCTTTAGTCGACTCGAACACTTTTGACTTGTGCGTGACAGTGCTGCCTCTTGCGGAAGAATAATGAATATATTTTAGAATAGTCGATTTACACGGAAATATTCGTTCCCCCTGCATTGTTGAAACGATCTATCACTTTACCGGGTTTATATTTATGGTTCTCAGTTTTACTTCTGTGTTAGATATTCTTTCAATAAACATTTTGTTTTCCTCAATCAATTTGTCAATACGCTCCAAAGCTTGATCCAGACTATTAAATTTTTTTTCATTGTAAGAGAATTTTTTTATTTAGATATACAGCTTTCAATACTGGAGATGGTTGAATATCCAAGTTTGGATATTTTTTACTACAAACAAGGACATAAGACGATTATTTTTTATTGGATAGCTTGTATTTTTTTTTGGTAATTCTAAAGATACGCATAAATAGTGTAAGCTTACTAAAGGATTCTTATCAGACTTAAGACATTTGGAAATTTACAATTTTTGCTTGTTAAGAATTCATTAAAATTTTAGTGTTTTTATGCGAAGATCAGTAGTTCTACCATTCTATTGAAACATTCTGTGAGTTTGCGGTTTGAATCCGTTAAACCAGTCTCCCGTTGAGGAACTCGATTAAGAAGTTTTGTAGCTCGCGTATCAACCGTTGTGGTACTTTATCGATTTGTAATGTTCATTGCAAATTTACTGATCATTAAAAAGTTGTTGTAGATCTTGGAGAGGAACTTGATTTGCATAATTCCCGATGTTTAGCAATTTTTAATTTAAATATAAGGCTCAAATAATTGCTGTCTGTTGTAAAAATTTTGGTAAAGTGCGTTTGAAATGTTTTATTCAAAACAATTCTAATGGGTATTGCATACCAAGTCGTCGCAGTATTGGATTACCTGTCGCTATTGGTAAACATATATATTTAAATAAAAAAAATTAACAATCGAGTGAATGCGAGAAAACGAGTAATTCCTTAAGGAATAGACAAAACATTATTTCCACCAAATTATTCTACCATCAAATAAATTAATATTTTAGAATAAGATGTTTGATTAAAATATATTATTACTGTCTTCATTAAGTTGGTATAATCTGGTATGGAAGAGTAATGTAGAACGAAGAAGACCCCCAAATAATTATAATGTACATTGTATATGAACGAGTACCTAATTTATTTTCATGAACATATATTTAATAAAGGTACAGTAGATGTATGTTTATAAGCTCATCAACTCGTACTTAATTTTTATTTTATAGTTTGGTTAGATTTTTTGTGAAATTCCGATTTTTTTTTTTTTAAATATACTCGTATTTTTCTACTAAAACGAAGGAAAAACCATATGACAGTTTTCCCAAACTTCACTTTGTTCAGTGATTTTTATTTTTATTTTAGATACATATATATCTATTTTAAATAATATTATATGTCTCACTCCTTAAAATTATAAATTTTTTTTTTGGTGTTAAGGATTTTCGAGAAAAATAAAAAATTGATGTGTGTTTTCTTTTTAAAATGGAAATACATATAAAAATTGATAGCAAAGTTTTATTATTTTTATTTCGTGTTTGGAGGGTGAAACAGAACAACACATACATACACGTATATAAATTCTGACACGTTGAAATTATTCTGTTTAACCGAAAAAAAAGAAAAACTGGAGGAAAATTATAAAATGATTAAGTGTTTCGTGTACGTATACAAAATGAAAATAACGTACGGTTCATATAAAAATTGAAGGAGATAAGATCACAGTATCACACTATAAGCGAGTAATTTTTTTTTTTTTTTTTTTTTTTTTTTTTATCAACAGTGATTATGAAACAAATGTATAAGGATTTTTTTGCGAAATGTGTGGTTTCCATGAAACGAAGAAAAGGAGGAAAATAATTGAGAGAGAAAAATGTTAAGGTATTATATGGGTTCAATTTTTCCATTTTACATTGCTCGTATTTTTATATTACTTTGAATTTTTTATGGTATTTAAATTGAGTGAAACAACAAAGTTATTATGTATACAGTTTTTTTTAACGTTTTCACTAAGTTTATGTCGTAATATTATATATTATATATGCATATATATATATATATATATATATATATATATATATATATATATATATATATATATATATATATATCCGAAGGAGTGTTTAACTGTTATTATTTTACGGGTTGATAGATGTTTGTTATCTACTTAACGTGATAAGTTTTATTCGCTAAAAGTATTTATAAATTAGTTTGTAAATCAGATAGTATGAGGTAATTGCATTAAGATGCTGTTTACTAAAATATATCAACCATAGAATTGGTGAACACACTACAAATTAAATTATGTATTTGGCTTCTATTAAAAATTGGTGAAACTGCTCAAATTTTTTGAACTTTATGATGCCTCACTTGTCACTAGGAATCACATTTTTAAGAATCATATTTTTGCAATGCTTCTGAACTTTTGACACTATTTTTCTTCTGTTCACCTATACATAATCATATTTTCAGTTTGACATATTGATTACAAAATCTGCTAACTTTAGATTCTATTGACAACCGACGAGTTGCCGATTAGCCAATAAAAAAATCAGTCATTCGGATTTTTGATGTGAAAACAACTAAAGCGGCAGGAGTAACTAAAAAAGTTGTATAGAAAAATGTAACAGAAATTTTTTGATTGATTGATTGATTTAGAATGTATGGCCAAGCATTAACCAGGATCTCCCAGAGTTGGCCGGGCCCACCGTATACCCGTTTTTACATATAATTGGAAGGATAAGGCAGAATACTAGTTTAATTATTGAGATCGACCCGGTTTCATACACCTCGGAGGCCAATAGGTAGTTAGGGAAAGGAAAGTGGAGTAGGGAAAGGAAAGGTATGTCAGTAATGACAGAATTGATCCGAATTCCCGGTAATCAATATTCAAACTACTGTTAGCATTAGACCATCACAATGATAATAAACTGCACTGAATTCTGTTATCTTTTCTTAGCATCTCCAGTGTGCTACCATTCAACTGTAATCTGCAATATTTCTCTGAAAAAAAGATCTATTCATGGGCTAATTTCTGCAAGCCGTAGGCTGTAATAAATTGGATTAGTTTGTCTGAAATTTACAATTAATTAATTTATTACATAATTAAAAATATAAAATTATATATAAAATAAATTAGATTTTATAGAATTTAATTAAACATTACAAATCAATTGAATTGACCGTTTTATGACCAATACGTCATATGTGACGACCAAAAGCAAAAGGGCATTCTCCATTTCTTTCCAATTTTTATTAAACGAAAAAAACTTCTAATTTTTTTAAATTTAATAAGATTTAGATGGCTTATGGCTTAAATTAGCCACATTTATGTTCGAAATTTTTACAGTTTAGTAGATAATATGTACCAAGATTTTGAAGAATTTGCTTTCAAATTTTGGAAAAGAGGTGGTTTACAAATTATTTTTGGAAAAGATACCTTTTAATAACATTATATTGAAAAAAATCCACATTGATTCCAATTATTTTACTTAATTCTCATTTTAATCTTAAACAAAAATTGATATTAAGTGCAAACAAGTTTAATAAAGTAACATAAATTAATTCATTGTAATTTTTAACAAATTCAGTCTTTTAGATACGTGAAATAATAAAATTAAATACGAAGAAAACATTTATTTTCTCGCTCCTGGCAAAGTTCTTCCTCATGCTCATACGTTTCCTCCTTGTTATCAGTAATCAATTTATAAAAAAACATTCTGATGTCTTCACGCCAGTTTTCTCCGCAATGCTTGACTAAGAGTTTGTTGACATCTGGAATGATATGTGTATTCCCGAGCATTGTTATTGATGTGTTGGCCGATAATCTCTTAATATAAAATCTCTTTGATAAGTTAAATTTGAAGTGCCATTGTACAGGAGCTTTAAAAGTTTTCGCGCTTGCCTCTTTCCAATTTCATATTAGGCAATCATTTAATGCATGTTTGATCAGAGTTCCATGGTCTTTGTACATCTCAAAATAGTCGCTCACGTGCAAAATTGTTCCTTTTGATCTGACTCTTTTCTCTAGTTGACCGAACACATGATCTGGAGGAATATAAAAGTGACCAGGCATGGGATAAATCAGTTCAATTTCTCGTATATGTTGAGAAGCTTGATTGTGAAGGCAATAGCAAATCAATCCCATCATAGCTTGATTTTTATTTTGACCCCCACGCATCCGTCGCAAACAATTTGAATTTTGCTTACATTACTCTTAAAAACTGTATTAATCAATCAATGATGCACTGCTGAAGCTATCTCGTTACATCCTTTTGGACGAAGATTTTCAGTCCACAGATAAAGGAATACGTTATCCTGCTTTAGTGGGGACCGAAAAGATCCTTGAACAAAAGGATCCGACTATAATGGCTTGGTCCGGAACTCTTAAATCGATTAAAAATAAAAATGAATACTTTTTGCAATTTTTTACTTTTTATGGAAAACAAACATTCTGATATTCAATTATCAACTGTGGTGCAAATATGAACATAAAATGGAAAAGAGCTCGTTATGCTACTTTTTTTTAATGAAAAATAAACCTTTTGAAACGCATCTCTGGCGCATCTCTGGAAAAGGGACATTTTTGTTATCATTACTAGATTTTAAATAGGCGTAAATCAAGGATAAGGGCCTTTTTGTTAAATGTTTTGACTAATAATTTATTTAGTAGTGAAAAAGACTATTTTTTTTTTAAATGACAAAGAACACTTTTTGCTTCTGATCGACACAAACAATTGCCGAAAATCTAATTTATATACACTTTATTTGACACAAAACTTTAAAATTAATATAAATTAGATTTTAAAACAATTGATTAATTATTACAATAAATTAATTGAATTAACCGTTTTATGGCCAAAACATCCATTTATATATATATATATATATATATATATATATATATATATATATATATCTAATTATATATATATATATATATATATATATATATATATATATATATATATATATATATATATATAATGTAGATATTATATTAACATACATCTGGCATGAAAAGAGACGAAATATTAAAAAAAAATTAGACGCATTTAAGATTCTAATGTGTAATAAAGGAAATTGGCTTTGTTTCCATCTTATAATTCACTAGAATATCGTGATCATACAAAGTATAAAAACCTAATAGTTTTAGGTAACCGCTGAACAATATAGATGTGTTTTTAAAAAATTATTAATTTTTTAAATTTTCAATCGTATTTATAAAAATAGAATTGTTTTTTTCAAAATTTTTTATTTTGTTTAAATTTGTTCAGTGAAATTTTTTATAATGGCAAATAGTGATAACTCAAATGAATTACAAGTAGTTACTAATAACAAGAAAAGAATTCCTGATGCGGGCGCAATAAAAAGCCACTCCGCAGTATACCGTTCCGGTTGGTAGTCGTTTTGAGCCTATTTACAATGCTCGTATTGCAGAGCCTATAGATAAGGTAAAAACCCCTCCCATCATTGTGGACTGCAAAATGGAGAAGGTCGAGTCATTGCTTGCAAAATGCACAAGCTTCATCGGGATCACATATTTTACTGCCAAAATTCTTAATCGCACTGAACGGGTCAACTGCAAATGGGTCATCTGCATCGGAGATCATGCGGCAAACTACAAATGATGTAGTGTCTATCAACGATATAAAAGCGCGAGAGTCAAACAACGAGAAGAAACAGTTGTTACACCTAGAACAACATTATATGTACCAGCTCCGGCACCACCTATTAATTTTTGGAAAACGAATAAACCAGCACCAAAACCAGAACATAAACCTCCAGAAAAACCACCAATGGCTACGCCCAAATAGCCAGGACCAAGCCATCATCAATTCTTCAAAATCAACGCAGGAAGCTGCCATGAACATCGCCATGTTTTACATGCAATCAGTATAAATAACTTTGATAATTGACATAAATCAAAAAAATGTCAAGTGCCTTTTATGGAACGCTTGTTCCGTAATTCCTAAAAAAGTGGAGTTCGAAAACTTCATCCAAGTTCATCGACCACGAGTAATTATGCTCGCGGAAACATGACTTGGACAAGATAAGAACTTCACTCTGTCCAGCTACAATATTCACAGGTATGATAGAGCACTTATTAATCCAAATACGGAATACAAATTCCGATAAAGCCAACCTTCTTGCGAAACAATTTCATTTCGCACACCAAATCTCTCTCCATCCAACAGATCCCAAAATCGAGTTACAAGCTTAAAATTCAGTCCAAGAAATAGAATTATCTTCAATTAAACTTACTTCTGGTGATGTTATTTATCCACCAGAACTGAGACAAATTCTCAAAAATATACGTCCAAATAGGGCCTTTGGCCATGATAATTTGTCACCTCTAGTAATCAAAAATCTCCCCAAAAAAGCAATATTAAATACATGCATTCACCTTTCTTATTTTCCTTTAGTTTGGAAACATGTCAAAGTTATCCCAATTCACAAACCAAATAAGCCATCTTCAGACGTGTCTAGGCAAATCAGCCTCCTTCCTGTTCTAGGAGAAAACCCTTGAACGCACCATTCTCACTAGAATATTTTCCCATGTAGAAAGTTTTAAAATTCTAGCTGACCACCAGTTCGGTTTACGATCGGGTCATTCTGCTCAGCACCGACTCGTTCGACTTGGTGAGCATGTTGCCTTAATGTCAAACATGAATAAGTCTACTGGACTTATCATGCTTGATATTGAGAAAGCATTTGATTCAGTCTGGCACGATGGACTTCTTTGCAAACTTCATCGGATGAACTTTCCAATCTTCATACTTAAAATAATCCAATCATTCCTTCATAAGCTCTCTTTCCATGTTCATATACATGGAGAATCTTCAGGAATACTCGATATCCCATCGGGTGTTCCGCAGTGCTCAATTCTCAGTCCAATTCTCTTCAATCATTTTATAAACGACCTGCCCACAGCCAAATCTTGCTAATTGTCTGTTTTTGCGGACGATACAGTAGTATTTTCTACAATCACCAAAGGTGGATTTCATTTATTATCAAAAAGATCGGTAGCTTTGGGCTAACGCAGCTCAAACCTACATTAACAAAACGCAAGTAGTACAAAATAAATTTATCAGTTTAGCTCTAACATTACCAAAATCCACTCCTATTCATGAACTCCATGAATTAGCAAATATTCCTACCACATCTAAATTTATCAATAAACTCACATCAAAATTCTACACATCCAGTTTCCAATTTGACAACCCTTTAGTATCCCCACTAGGCAATATGCAATCATCTGTCATTCCATTCCGAATCAAGCACAAATTTATTCGGAAATTCTAGAATTAAGATTTAAAATTGTAAATAAAAATAAAATGAATACAAACAAATAAGTTTTTAGATTTTAAGCATAGCTATGCCATTTAAATAATAGTAAAATTTGTAATGTAAAATGAACTTTTTGAAGTTTGTTTGCTGCAGCCGGATGAAAGGTAGAATTTTTAATTTGTATATCAATATATCAAATATGGCCTGGACGGCATTATTACTGCCGATATTCAGAAAACCACTGACTTAACTGTTCCCTGGCTTGAGGTAATTGTTAAAATTAGCCTCGAAGTATGTCACATTCCAAAGAAATGGACTGAAGTAAATGTAATATTTACACCAAAGGCGGGAAAACGCTCTCATTGCAATCCCAAAGACCTTAGGCCTATTAGGTTATCTTCTTATTTCTAGAAAATTCTTGAAAGAAAGATAGAGGCTTTCCTCCAAGGCTTAATCGAGCCTGCAAAGGCTCGATTAAGCCTTGGAGGAAATTTGGGGGTGGATGTGACATTTAGCAGCTGGATTGATCAAATGCTCAAAAGCAGTTTCAAAATGGCGAATCAAGGTGTATCACCATCTTTAGATTTGTAAGTAGAGGTACATCGCAAGGTAGTGTATTATCCCTCCTTTTTTAGAATTTGGTCATAAATGACATGTTACTAAACCTGGAAGGGACTGACTTTAAAGTGATGGCTTATGCAGATGATGTTGCTATTGGCGCTTTCGGTAAATATACTTATATCCTCAGAGATGCTAATAGTTGTATGATGCTAATAGAGATGCTAATAGTTGTGGTCTTAGTGTTAACCCACTGAAGACTGAGTTGGTTCTTTTTTCCAGGAAGTACAAACTTCCTCGCTTTGACCCTCCAACTCTCAATGGAGTTGTTTTGAACATCGCGGAAAAAGTGAAATTCTTGGGTCTCATTTTGGATAGTAAACTGAGTTAGAAGCCTAATATTCTGGAAAGATTAAAAAAGGCTACGATAACACTTGTAGCGACCATCGCTACACATACTTTTAAAATTATTCAGATATTTCGTGCAAATCCATATAATTCGCTAACGCTACATGTACAATGTATATATAAATATATATAGAGCGTAAAGTAGCTGTTACACATAGCACTCGGTCGCCATGACCTGATGAGATGACAATTAATTTTTAACAAATTATTACGATTCCTCGTCTGATCGAAACTGAGCTTTGCTTTGCACAACATCCAAATCTGAATAATTTAAAACAATGACACACATCCACCGTCGTTATACACTCTACTCCTGTAAAAATGCCATTGAAAAGTGATGGGGGTTTAAGCCTCACATTGTGAATTGGCTTTATACCTCTGTAGTTAGACCAGTTCTAATGTATGGAGTTACAGTTTGGTGGCCCGCTTTAAATACAGTGGCGAACCAAAAGTTGTTGATGAAAGTGCAAAGAACTGCTATACCTTGTGTATTAGTGGTGCACTTAGAAGCACTCCTACTCAAGCACTGGAGACTCTCTTTCATCTCATCCCTTTGGATATCCTGGCTAATCAAGTGGCTGCTAGTAAAACCATAAGGTTTAAATCAATTTCTATGTGGTCCTATAACATTATGGGGCACTTATCTATTCTAACGAACAAAGAAATCCCTAAATCCAATATATATATTCACCATCTTGACATCATACCTCGAAGTTACATTTATAACTGACATTCCTTCCAGAGAGGACTGGGTTAATGGAACAGTTTTAAAGTCAGGCTTTATTAACTTTGTTACAGATGGCTCGAAAATTGATGGAAAGGTCGGCGGAAGGGTTTTCTGCGAAGAACTAAATGTAAATCTCTCTTTCCGCCTCCTTGATCATTGCAGTATTTTTCAGGCAGAGCTTATAGCAATCGAGGAAGCCATAGACTGGTAATTTTACGTAAATATTTGTATTTTTAAGGACAGCCAGGCTGCTATTATAGTTTTACAATCAGGGTTTATCACGTCGAAAGTAGCCCGGAGTTGTCTTTCATCTTTTAACGAGATGACAGAACAGTTCAATATCCATCTTATATGGGTGCCAGGGCATTTCAATATTGCGGGGAATATGAAAGCCGATGAACTCGCGCGTCAAGATATCACTTGCCTCATCTTACCGTGCAAGGTGGACGTTGAAGTACCGCCTGCTACATGCAAATTACTCCTCAAAGAAGAAGCTCGTAAAATTACAAACAATAGATGGGCAAATTGCACCTCATGTGTAATTACTAGGCAGATTTGGCCTAATTTGGACTTAAAAAGGTCTAATCATCTAATATCTATGCAACGGCATAATATTAGCACGGTTGTGGGTTTCATTATTGGACACTGTCTTATTGGAAAGCATGCCAGTAGACTTGGTGCTTTCTTTCATGATTATTGTCGAAGCTGTAACGACGAAGAAGAGGAGGAAACAATTTTTCATTTGTTATGCACCTGTCCTAGTCTGTCTCAAAACAGGCTCAAGTTTTTGGGAGCTCACCTCCTGAGCGATCTAACGGATCTCAGTAAATTAAGCGTTAGAGATATCTGCTTCGTGAGAAGCTCAAATTAGTTACAATAGGGTAGTGCGGAGAAGTAATTCCTGTGGTAAGGCTACGGACCATATGTGTATAATTTGCATATTCTCATGAGCTCGAAACCGAACAACAATGCAGCGAAGCAAATTTCGTCCGTTTCTTTTCAAACAATCGCTATGTGACGCTAACCGATTAGGTTAACTTTTCCATACTACTATACTATACTATACTATACTATATTTTTCCGGTACAATTATCGATTCTGCATAATGTGACACCCGTTTAGATAGGTTTTCCTTTCAATTTGTTTCTCATGAATATTTTAATAGAAAAATAATATTGTATTAAGCAGAGCAAAAAATTCGTTATTCGATCGAAATCATGTTTGATAACGATAAATAAGATCTCATGGGACCGTTCTACACAAAAACGACGGAGATATAGGTACCTTGTATGTCAAATTTTTATGTATATGTATATATACTCTTATTATTATTATTAAACACTCACCAACCAGATCAATTTTCTCTCTATATTAATACACATCTACTCATACCTAAATATTGACAACCTATTTCCCGGCAAAAAAATCACGAATAAGGGAAAATTGTGAAAAATGTATAAAATATAACACAATTTGTGGTGAAAATGATTGAAAAATTAGATATATCAGAAATTTATAGGTTTATATGTATATATACCCAGATATTATGTAGGACTAATAATGATGGTGTTGGTTGGGTATACATACTCGTGTAATGAAATAATAATACGTATAAGGGTATGAAATGTGATGAATTTAATAACATTTGTAGATTGAATTTCAAATTAATCCTAATATGTTTGTAGGATGTTATCAAATAAATTTGCTAAGCCATAAAATTAATTTTTATTAATTTAATGTGTTAGAAGTAATTTTTTTTTGTGGTTTTATGTGATTTATTACATAACAACATTACCCATAATACATATATAAAGTTACTCGTATAAGAGACAACACATTATTAAAACACGTGAGGAGACGTTCAAGTATGGATTTATTGTGAACAAGTCAGCATGTTATCTCTTAAGACCAAATAATGTGAATGTATTAAAATCGAATTATCTTTTTCCAATTTATTTGCCCACGATACCCTAACAAACAGTATACTATATAAACTAGTTATAGGGTTAAAATTATATAATCAAATACGTGTACCAAATCTACCGTCAAATCAGCATCATTCCAATTTCATTATAGGTTTATGTGTTGTCTTTGTAAACAAACGCGCAAACCGAAAAACTGTAGTCAAACAAAAATCGAATTTGAATGTAAAAAAAAAAAATTAAATTAAATTACTATTTTATGGTTTTTAAATACCTAAAAAAAAAATTTGGAAAATTAATCGAAGTTAAATTGCTAAATAATAAGATCACGTGTCGTGACACGCGTTCTTGTATTATTTTTTTAAGATTTTTACGAATTCAACTGTTTGTTCGTCATACAACCAATTTTTTAACATTTTACTTAATATTTTGAAACGAATTTGAATTGGTTCCCGATACATTTTTGATGTACCTCGTACCCCCTTAATGATGGAATAATTATGCTAACAATTGCGGGATTAAATTAAGAGCAAGCTAATGCATTGCAAATCAGTTATAGTTTTGAAACATTTATGTAATTTTCTGGTTCCGATTTAGACGTGTGTTTGTATGTAAAATGTAAAGAACCAAAATTCCACTGTGCACACTAATAAATCAAAATGGATTTTGATTTGGTTGGTCATGTGATTTATCTCTCATATTTTATGGTTATATATTTTTTGTTATTTCTATGGTTTTTTGAATCCTAATTTGCTACGGCCTTCAGAATTAATAATTTTGTTCGGTACAGTAGTTTGCATGGGAATAATGCATTTTTATGAAATCACTATTCATATATAGAATAAATATTAATATTTGATGTACAATTCTTGTGCCAAAATGCTTAACGATAACGCGGGGCAACAACTTTTGGTAAATCAGCAATCTTGTCCAATGTGTAAGGCACAACATTATCTATTATTAAGTGCAAAGACTTATATCAAAAACAAGAATATACGTGAAAAAGATGATTTGTGTCCGATAAAATATTTTGTTTTATTTGCTTTAAGTCGAAGCATACAGCTCATCCAGTAGTATTGAATCCTTTTTTCTCAATCTAAATCTTAGTACGGCCATTGAGAAAAAACGCTCGATTTTGGCTATATAGAAAGCAAGAAGAGATGTAATCAAATATGAGCCATTACAAGAAGATCAGCATGTAGCAGAGATGCGCTTTAAGGAAACTTTCAAGAGCAACAAGGATGGAAGATACCTCGGTTGCCTTCTTTTTAGATAACAAGATTCACTCAGGAATTTATTTAACAAAGCTGGATACAGATTATACGTAGTGAAACAAAAATTGGTTGGAAATGTATCGTTCAACGCTGCATATACTACCCAGACGGGCAAACAACTTCCCTAATCATGCAGTTGTGATAAGTAAACATTTGACTAAAAAACTTCGTGAGTATAGTCTTTGACTGTTTCTGCAATAAAAGCATTGGAACTTCACTAAATCGAAATCTGGTCATTGGTCCGACTATTTAACTATTTAATGTGGAAATGTTAGACACGATTTATCAGCAGCCATATAAAAAATGTATTGAGTAATTTTACTTAACTCAAGTGAAGTTGACTATGAACACATCTACTGAAGGGAGTCGAAATTCTGAATGAATGGCAAAACATCAAGACAAAATTTATAGCATGTATGGCAACTGGTGTTTTTTCTCTACATAAAAGGGGTTGTAACACGTTGATTTTAATCATTAGCGTGTTACACAAAAAAATCATAATAATAATAATATTGCCGTGTATGCCCAGCTCAGACTTGGTAGAGGAAATCGTTTTATTTGATCGTGAGTGAGACATGAAGCGCGCAATTAGGAAAAACAATATATAAAAAAACAATATTATAAGGAACCTTGCACCCTGTCCATGCTACTCAATAATGCCTTGTCAACCTAATTTTCAATTACCACTTCATTAAAAAAATACAAAAAAAATTCATAAATTAAAAAATTAAAATAAATGCTTAAACAAAAAAAAATTAAAAAAATAAAACTCTCCAAATCAATATCTGAATCCACAGCTATCCAAGTCCCAATACTAGCATGTTCGTAAAGTGTTTGTTTCTTACAGGTGGTAAAATATCCGAGCCCCATATTGCTGATCCAATTTTTCTTTCGCCAACCGGTTATGTTTGTCGTTGTCAGTCGTTGTCAGACATTTTTCAACGCCCAACGAGCATTAGATGTTTACAAATCGTTGTGACGACCTACACCCATGAGAGTCTCAATAAACCGGGCAAAAATAAAATTTACCACAATAGATTAGGACAGATCATTATTAAGAGCGGCTGTCTTTTGCATGATATATACCAGCAGATTTATTATTACCACGAGAAAGTTCGTACGCCACTTGTCCCACCTTGCGTATCACTTTTGAGTCAACAAATTTTGGGGCTAGCATTGCATTGAGGGGAATATTTTGGAATAAATATATGTTTAGCTCCAAACCTAGTCAACATGTTCTTAAGAGTCACAACATTGAGCTGCTTGGTGTTGTCAGAGATTACCGTCTCAGGTACAGAATATATATACAGAAAATATTTCTCCCATTAGAAAAGAGCAAACCGATACCGCTAATGCTGCTTTCAACGGTTTAAGGAATACGTATTTAGTCCATAATTCATGTGTAGTCATTGTATTGGTCTTTCAGCGGGATTCTTTTACCCATCATAGGTTGTATAGAGAAATTCGGAGCTTTTATTGATTTGCATGTGTGACAATTACTCACGAAATGCCCTACGGCTTTTGACATTTTTGGCCAGTAGTAGTAGCGTTGCAATCGTGTTTTGAATATTCCAAAATGAGAGAATAATGGTGGATTATGCGCTTGATGAATGAGCTGGTTTGTTAACATATCCGGTACATATAGTTTCCATAATGGGATGTCTGTAACGCTGTCAGTATTGGAATTGGATGGTTTAATAAAAAGTTTATTATTAACCGACCGAAAATTCACATATTCCAAAGGCTTTGTCTGTGTTTTTTGATTAGGCTCAAATAGTTTTCGCCATGAAATGCCGCAGCGTTCAAATCAATATTTACCTGTCTTTTCCTCTGACTCGATGCTGTCCATAAAAACTCGTGACAAGGTGTCACTTATTATAAATATATAATGCACCTTCCGATGTTCAATCTGGAATTTGAATGCCTGTAATTTGAGAGGTTACCTAGCTAACCTGCCGGATAGGTCACTAAGCCTCATAAGCCATTTCAGATTATGATGATGGTAAACGGGTACCCCTCGACATATGTTTTAAACTTCTTTACGCTCAACACTGCTGATGGGGTGCTCGCAACCATCATCACCCACCTGACACAGAACGCTGCCAAATCCTGTAGAACTTGCATCACATCGAATTAGAAATTCGACGGGACAAGTTAGGAAGAACTAAAACAGGCGCAGTAGACAATGCTTTTTTCAGGTTACTAAGCGCCTGTTGATATTTCTCTTTCTACTTAAATTTGCATTCTTTTTTGAACAAGTCTGACAGTGGCACTGCCAGATTAGCATATGAAGGAATAAACCTTCTGTACCACCCGGACATACCCAAAAATCGACGGGTTTTAATGGCGTTTAAGACTACCCAGGAACAGTAAACGCTGTCTAATCGTGGGACTCCAAAACCAAACTACATCTTGTAAGTCGATGCTTGAGATGATCTTGGTGTGATTTAACCGACTTAAAAGTCATTCGATGAGAGGTAGTGAATACGCAATCCCTAACCGTCACCTCGTTCAGTCAAGGGGCATCTAGGCATATCCAGACCTTGCCCGTTGATTTTCAGACTAATGTCACCGGGGAACTCCATGAACCACTCGACTCTTAAATTACCCCAAATGTTATCATCCTGTTTAGCTTGTCATACAGTGCTTTCTGAATAATTGGAGAAACAGCGTAATGACGCTGTTTAACAGGCTTCACTGGTTCTACATCTATATTGTGAGTAATAAGGTGAGTGCGCCTTAGATCAAATTCAGCAAATGATGGGAACATTTCAATAGTTGTATCCAGAGTATCAGCTTGATTGGCATTAAGTTCATGCTGCAAAAAATATGCAATGTCTACATTAACCTTTTTGGTATTGTTATTTTCTGATATACACGGTGGGAGTATTTGAATATCAAAGGCCTTCCAAAAATCTATACCAAGGTAAAAACTTTGTTGTAATTATTTGGGAATGATATAAACCTTTAGAATTTTCTACATTATTGTAGGAGATATTTGCATAGATGAACTTTTGCTGGATAATGATATATTTTTGTCGATGAGTCTTCTAGAAAGCGTTCACTACCTGCCCCCAGCACCGTTATTATAGCTCCACTATCCAACAAACCATGGTAATGGGAACCGTTCGGTTAAACATCGGTATACGGCCGTTTGTCTAATGTAACTTAGAAACATGTTTCAGTTACTACCCATTTTAAAGAACGTCTGTTTGACCAATAATTACGAACACGATACTTTGATGATTTAGAAATGTTTGTTGAACATATCAACATCAGAAAAACTATTATTTATACTATACTAATATATTCACGTTGACACATAAACTCTGGGTTCTACCTGGAAACGTTTTCAAATTCTCTCAAACGTTTTCTCTATATCCAGACATTTGTCGATTAGCATGTCTAAACTGCTTATAGTTTGATCAGCTAAAGCTATTTGCAATTTTGTTCTTATATTTTTACGCAGTATTCTTAGAAAATCATCTGGCGAGGTTTTTGAATTCACCTGCTATAGATTTCATATCGGAAATATATTTTGAAAATTGTTCATCGCAGCTTGTTGTTTGCGTGCTTTTACAGTACGTCTAACATGCGTATCCTCTCTCCTATCCTTAAATTCATTTTCGAAAGCTACGCGTAACTCTGCCTATGTGCACTCTCTATATTCTGCGACAAATATGGGACGTACGTCCTTTAATATAGTGAAACCCCGCCCTAATTTCCTTTTCGTCCGTTTGAAATATATTAGGTAGAAATTTGACCTGAAACAAAAACACGGATACTGGAGATCCTTTGACATTACCATCAAAGCTTATCTTTCAATGATGCTTATTAAAGCCTATCTTTCAATGATTATGGTGTTGACTTAGCTTTATCTGAACTTGATGCTTGTTCCTTAAAATCCATGTTAAACGGTTCACAATTAGTTTTGGTGGGTTCAATTCTCTTTAATACATTTTGAAATCTTACTTTTACTGTCCCATTTTCATCATTAGATGAAGACAAATATAACTCATCTAACTTTAAATTTATCATTTACTTCTTGGATCGTCTTATTCAAATCCGTTCCACCATCGATGATTTGTTGTAGAGTCTCTAATATCGTATCGCACCCTTGAATGGTTTTAATGTGCTGCTAAATGAGACTTAAATGGTTTTAAAACTGGATTGTCTAATTCATTGGATAAAATGGTTTTAATTTTTGCCAGTTTATTAATGGGATCGCCTTCTATCTTTCGAACAAGGCAATCGACCTCCAAATTCATCTGGATTAAAATGTTCCGCGAGCTTTAAAAAAAATATAAATTTTCCTAAAACCATTAAACTAAAATCGAACAAAACTAAACCAAATAAAAAAAAAAAATGTAAACTCGATACCAGATACGATACCCGATACGTATTTACGCATGTATGTTGTAACCAAATTCTAAATATTTAGATTATATATTTTTTTTCTTATAAACGTAATAAAATAAAACGTATAACCTTCTTGAAAGGTTCGAAGAGCTGATGATGCACTTAATACCTTGGTTTCTTTAGTGTAACCAACACCTCACGAAGCTAGCGGGCATTATCTAAAGCACTTATTATCTCCTCAATACGATAAACAAACGTCCTTACCTTCTCGTTTTTTTTGGTGACTTTTAACTAACTAAATTTGCAGTTGTCTAACTAAGCGCTTTTCTCCAAATTGTTAAAGCTGCTGCAAAATTCTCATTCGAATCCAATGTTTTTGAGTCTACACAATTATAAGTTTTGCATTTCAATTTCTTAGAGCTAAACTAGTTATAAAAGATTTATCAGTTAATTCCTTAACTTTGACGAGTTACCATCAATTTCGGGAATTATTTTGAGCATTTGGTCTGTTTTAAATCCCATTATCTCGCTGAATGAGGCAAAAATTACCAATAAAGTACAACAAATTTTTATTGAGAAAGAGCAAAACAACTAAAATAAAAGAATTTTTTTTTTAAAATTATTCGAATAACTGACGAATTTTGATAAAACGACCGAGTAGATCATTAACAACGTTTTTCCTTACATACCACCATCTTCTACAATCCAATGGGACAAATTAACACAAAATATGACAAAGTTTACTGTCAAACTAAAGGCCTAAGGCCTATAATAAGTTTGTAGAAATATACAATGCACTAGTTTAGATTTAAGTCGGAACAGGCATACAAAATGTGAAGCAGGAGCCTAAGCCAAAACCATATGTCCATTTAAATGTATTTGTAGCCTTTTTTTGTGGTACGATATACTATCAAAAATCATTATACTTCCTGTAAGTAATCGAAAAAGAACAAGTAGTTTCTGAAGCCATTGAAACTAAATGTTAGTTTCCTGCAATTTGAACTATTCGACCTAAAATGAAAAAAAAGAGTTTTGATTATGAATCTGACGATCAACCAATTTTAGAACCACAATATAATTTATTGTCAATTTCAGACAGATTTAAACAAATGAAATTGCATACTACTACTTACACATTTCTTTACAATACACTTAATTTAAAAAACAAAAACCACTCGGTTAAAACATGTGTTTGGTAGCAGTATTAACCGATAGAGATAACATGAATATTGATGAAAAAGAACTGTGTGAAGAAATCTAAATGTGCGAAGAACTTTATGGTTATAATGTCATCTCAAATAGAACCTAAATAAGTTATAAACTTCTTACATAAAACCCAAAAGATAACAGTTTACCCTAATTTATCCTTTTCAGAGCGAATCATGCTACCACAACCAGTGGGAGCGGCTACTTGAGAACGAAGTTGCTCAAAACTGAAAATTATTAAACATTATTTATCAACAGAAGTGATTTTAACGAGTTTAAATTTCGTAAAGTCATTTACAATAATAAAAAATAAAAAATACGTTCAGGGCAAAGCCGTCTTCAATATCTTTTAAGAAGCCTGTATGTTCCCACCGTACCCATATACCATATTAAAAAATACAACCTATTGACTGTATTAGTGCGGCAAAACTTTATATAAACAACATTTTTATAATTATTTTGAATGGTTTTCAATAACTCACACTACCATAACGTCATATAAATTTAAGCATACTATAACACTCACTACTATGAGAGTATTATTTTATATTCTCTATTTTCGAAATATAAAAACAAACAGATGAAATAAAACAAAAACAAAATTAAAAGTTCGCCCAACCTTTTTTTTTTAATTCGCAGTTTAGTTTCAATCGTGTGCTGTTTTGTTATTTTTCTACACTGTATTCACAATCGTATATAAACGTGAATCTTTCAAATACAGTTACTAGGTTGTATCTTTCTTATTTTTTACTGCTTATGTATGAGTATTGTTGGTCTTCCTATTAGAGATTGAAGGCTTTGGTCCAGAATTTGTATTATTTTTGAAACACCAAAATGCACATATTATTATTTTTTGAATAAAAAGGCGTAATTTTCGCTCATCCGCTCCAAGCTCTAAAATATTTCAGCACGGCCCTGGTAATGATGTTAGATGGGTATTGAATCGATAAATATTTTTTTAAATAAAAAATGCGCTTGACAGATGGTTTTTTATTTCGATGTGTACACTTTCATGACTAATTTGAGAAGGAATTTTATTACAATATTATACTTAAGCTACAAAGAATTGCCGGTGTTTTAGCTAATTTTTTTAGCTATAAACAAGTACAATTTACATTTTTGTATTGTTTAGTTATTATAATTGTTAACAGATGGTATAATTTTAAATATATGCTTAAATTAAGATGACAAATTGAGGTCTATCAAAACACCAATGTTAAAACAAAATGTAAAGGGCGTGTAATTTTAAAAAAATAATAAATCGTGTTTTCCGAAAGAGGCGCCACGACCAAAGTATTTAGTATATTGTGTAATTCGAAAGAGGCAGCACGATCAAAGTATGTAGTACAAACGATTCTTACAAGATTGTTAAAATGATAACATTTCAATGATCGGTAATGATTTTTGTCTTGTTTTTAATTTGTTGTTGTTCGAGATAATTACCAACAGGAACGATGTACGTTGTTTAAGGCGCTTACACTTTACTAGATAAATAATTATCGGCAGACCACATAATGAATCCAAAAAAATTTAATTACGTGACGCGCTCAGTCCATTAAATTTCTACTAATTTTTTGTGAATTTACAAGTTTGTATCATTATTCCCACTCGATAATCACAAAATATGTTGTTTATATTTTTGACACTTTGACATCTAGCGACATCTTGGTTTTGATTCTGTAGAATTTTAATGGTTCAGTGGTTTTGGTTTGAAACCGATTTCCATCTCTGGATATACTGCCTCTTCTTTTTCACCGATATGAGTCAAATAAAAATTATTTGATATATTATGTAGTTGAATTGACTTCTTCTTATTAAAATCCGAATTTAAAATTTTATTATTACAACTGGATGTTCAATACTTGTACATTCCTATGATAAAATCACCAGCAAAAGCAAAATTAATGTATCGTTTTGCTCGGCTCCAATTAAAAAAAAAATATAGAAATGGCTCTCTCCAGAATGCCAAACGCAACAAGAAAAATACACTTATAGTACTCTCCCGTTAAACAAGTGTTACTTCCTCATTAAATATATATACCGGTCAACTTAAAACCGCTGTCACCACTGTTAAATGTTGGGGGTGTATTAATTAGGTTAACATATGTCCATTGAAAAAATTAACAGCAAATTGGATTATTTGAAATAACTTTACAACTTTAATTTTATTATTATATTATTTTATTTTATATATGATATTATATGTTAGTCAAAACTGTATTTGTACGATTAGCACTTGAGCAGTATGTAAATAATTTTTTTCCGTATATTTCCAATGGTATTCTTCTAGTTAAGAATTAAGAAGATAGAGTTAAGTGAGCTTGTCTACAATCAAACTTAAGGTACAACAGAATTCAAAAATAAATCTTAGGTAAAATTTGGTACTTTCATGATTTTATCGCTAAAGAGATGAAGTAGATAAACGATTGAAGCCACTCAAACCCTATTAAAACCACTTAAGCGCTTTTCAACTTAAAATGATAATAGATAAGTAGGAAAAACCTACTGCGCAGGACATATGTTTTTATTTGCACATTGAAAAGACGCTGTATTTCGTGATTCTAGTGAATTGTCTTGATCTTGCGTTTTACTTGTAAAATTTTGGAGTATTTGTATGAATTCATGAATGCTTGTAAATTAATTGTATGTGGAAAGGATTACAGGTTGGAGGGAGAGGTGAGCATTAAAACTCCGTAAAATTTGACATTAAACCTACCCCTTGCAAATCTGGTAGTTTATGCTTGAAATTTTGTAGACACGACAAAACTTTTTTTGAATGAAAAGTGCGAGAGAGCATATGCAAAGGCGATAGCATATTATGCAAGAGACCAGATACCAATGAAATTCTTTGCTCATTTGAAAGCTAGTGACAGATATGATCGGATGGGTTTACATTTCTTAATGTAAATATTATTTCTTAATGTTAATGTATATTAATCTGCTTAATATACGGCACACAATTTTGGAACGGTAATTGGTTGGTATTTCTCTCATGAGCTATCTAAGATTCGATACGTATATTAGGTTTAAGATTAACGCAGCACCACACTGTAGATTGCTGATGTAATGTTTGGTAGCTAATTTAACTGTGTAACTGTGGCTTTTGGAGGTAAATACGACCATCTCTTAAAATAGTTTCTGAGTGTATTTCAGTAGATTTGCCGATGTTTTTTGCCAATCGCAACGAGTTATAACTTCCGAATTTCTATTCTACAAACTTTCTTAAAGTCGTTAGTATGTTAAGAGTTTCAGTTCAAAATGTTTTAAGTGCTTTTCTGGAGCTATATGCCAAACAATTTTTATATGCTGACGATGACTTAGGTGTTCCCCGATTTAGCGATACATTTTTTCTGCGTTAATTGCAAAATTCATCTTTTGCAGATTATCGTTTAATGAATATCGTGAACTGGTCTTGGCTGATACGTCGAATACTGTATTCGCGCAACTAAATGGTAGTGGATATTTTCTTTCAGACTCCACATTGTAGCAGATACACATACTCTGATGAATGCGTTGGTATTTTCACTTCGACCATGTGACCAAGAGTCTTTTTTTCAAAACTCACTGTTTTGCTTAAATAATTTATCTTTCCGTTTTAAATGGCAATCTAACCGTGAAATGATTATATGGTAATTTTGTAGTGGCTCTTTACAATTTTGGACTTCCGAGAGCAGTGGTTTATTGGGAGCATTTTTCAACACTTCTTTACATTCCCAGAACATTTTCAGGCTCATCTCCAATTTTGCCCACAATCATATGACATTGGCTAGTTTCCTTGGGAAGGCTTAAATTTCCAGTCAAAATCCAGAAATTTACTCAGAATTTTGACCGGATTTTCAGTAAAATTGATGAGAAATTAAGATTAAAACCTGCTAATGGTATTATTTTAAAGGCCGCATAATAAAGTCTGCAGCAGTTAAATCTCTGACTATTTCTTTGTGCGCTGCTTTTATAGTAAATCATACAAATAGCGCTCTATATCCCTTGTATGATTTATTTTCACGTCCTTTCAAAACTCTTGCTGGTATGGGCCCAGCGTAATCTGCTCCAGTTAGTAAACGGGCTACTTTAGTCAAGATTGCGATGACACGTGATACATTTTGCTATGTTTTCTTGGCAATATATTGGATGTGATTGTGCTAGACTAGAATAAGATTGAATTTCTGATATTCGATTGGCCACGAAAGTTTTATATTTATAAGGACGCCTTTGAATCCCACATAATGTAATCATCGAATCAGTTCAAAAGAACGAAGTTATTTCCGGAATTTGCATTGATTCTATAACTTGATGCTTAAGTTTAGCGAGAAACAGCGCTCCACAAAGCTCAAGTCGAGGTAGCGAAAGTAAATTTTTAATCGGAGTAATTTTCGTTTTTGATGCGAGAAGTCTTACATTAGTGAAAGCTTCTGAATTTATAGATTTGAATTATATGGTTGCAGCATAGGCCTTTTCTGAGGCAGCGCAGATCCATGAAACTCCGTTTTATTGTTGTCCTCAAATTGGATCCAACGTGGAATAGATATTCTTCTAGTAGTAGCAATACGTTTTTTATATTCCTGCCATTTTGTTGATAGGTGTGACGGAAGTTCGTCGTCCCAAGACAGTCCTGCCTACCAAAGTTTTTTCATCATGATTGGCTACAATTGTGATTGGTGCCAACCAGCCTAACAGATCAAAAAGCTTTGCGCTACCTAAAATTAGGCTGCGTTTAGTAGATTTGCTGATATCAGTGAAGTGCAAGAGTTTTAATAGTATCGTCAAGTTTAAATTCCAAACGATTTTCGTTAACAGTTGATATGCTTTCTTGGACTTCAGTCTTCAGATTCATAGATCATTCCAAATTGTTTATGGTGACAGTTTCTAATATTGCATTTTTAATGTTATGCTGACTTATTTTTCACTAATCATCAGTAGTTAAAAATCCGGTAATTTTATTTCCCTTTTAATTTGCTATTTAAAGTATTTTACTATTCTTTATATTAGTTCCCCTGCAATCTCAAATATTGTATTTAAGCGGAATTGAATAATTTTTCCAATTTTATAATCTCCCATCTATCAAACATCTGAAAGAATTACAACAGGTGCACACAGCACAAATATAAATCCTGCAGATTTTTGTATTTATTTTTTATTATTTACTTATCTTTGATTGTCGGCTTAAACTTATTGATGTGCATTTTATTTTCAGCGGTGAAATTGACACACAAAAAATCCCTCTTCATAGTTTCGTAATTCAAGCAACAAATTAATACAAATTTCGGTTTCCTTTAATTATACTGTGTTGCCTCATTAAAAAATTAATTTATAAAATGATGACGGTATAAACATTATTATTACGTTAATTAGGTAAACGGTAACTAAAGGGTTTTACATTAAGGGTTCTTTAACTTTATATTTAAACTTAGCAACAAGGATTTTTCTTGTTTTACATCAGGGTTGTTTGGAAATAACTTTTCATATAGTGTTTTGAGAAAACTTTGATTTAAAGTGGAACCATAGATAAATTAAAACCGCATCCTTAGTTTTTTTTAATAAAGTAAGCGTTTAGACGTAAGAAAAATTAAGCTTTTAAGTTTTGTATGGTTCCATCTTTAGTTAAGTTGCACTAAGTTATCTTGACAGATTTCCCTAAAATAATTTAAAATTTCGGGTAGATTAAGCGTTCCTTTTGGAAAACTGTGTATCAGAAAAAAAAATGATTTTTGAAACCATATCACCATAGGGTTGACATAAATAATAATTGTCTCTTCTTCTATAACGAGTAGAAACGATTAAAAGATATGGATGGCTTTTAAGGTTGCCAATTAAGTTTACGCTATATAGGATTTATATGACAATAAAATAATACACATATATTATATTTACGATTTATATAATTTTCTATCAAAAATTGTCATTTTCTTGTCATATCAACCTACTCACACACACATAGATAATAATAATAATAATAGAAAATAGATTTTGATAAGAAAAAAAATTATGAAAAATTGTCCAATTATATATTTACAGTGGCTGAATATCAGCTATATATTTTCGATAGATATATTTGTTTGTTGTTGTTGCATACATACATATTTGATGTACATAATCATTTTTGCTATCATAAATATGTGACATGAATGGCTTTTTTATGCTAGTTTGCATTTCATCTCACAATTTTTCATATTAAAAAAAAACAACATTTCCAGCTATGTTTTGTATGTATATAAAGCATTTAGGTGTATATTTGATATATATATATATATATATATATATATATATATATATATATATATATATATATATATATATATATATATATATATATATATATTCATATATACGAGTATATAGTATACATATTTTTTATTCGGATGAATGAAGATTAGTTATAGATTTGATTGAACTGTGCGAGGAATGAAAAGTTCGTTCGTGGAAAAATATGGGGTAGATTTTTATGATTTTTTATTTAGAATAATGAATGGGCATAAATATTATGTATTTTGCCATGCCGAAAATGTTTTTTACATAAATTTTTTATATAAACCCAGTACATATATTGACTTGCGCATCAATTAAGAAATAATTTTGTAGCGCTATTATGTTTAGGTCGTCAGCTATAGGCTAGAGGTAAACAAACAACTTTATATATATATATATATATATATATATATATATATATATATATACATATATATATATATATATATATATATATATATATATATATATATATATATATATATATATAAATATTTTTTTTTTGATTAATTGATTTAGAATGTACGACCAAGCAATAAGCAAGATCTCCCGAAAATTTGACCAGGCCCACCGTACACCCGTTTTTAAAATAAACTTAGAAGGATAAGGCAGGATATTAGTTAAATTATTACGACCGACCCAGTTACAGACACCATGGCGGCCAATAGCTAGTAATTTTTTATTGGGGTACGGAAAAGAAAAGATTTGTCAGTAATGACAGAATTGGTCCGGTTTCCCGGTAGCCAATATTCGAACTACTAAACTATTAATTAACTAATTGCTCTTAGCCGTAGGCTGTAAAAAATTGGATTAGTTTTTGCCTGAAATATACAATTAATTTATTTATTACATTTATAAAAATTTGAAATTATAAAAATTATAAAATAATATAAATTAGATTTTATAAAATTTGATTAAATATTACAAATCAATTGAATTAACCGCTTTACGACAAACGATGAGCGCACTAAAAAAAAAATTTATTGTACATCATTCATTGATTTTTCTAAAGGATATTTCGTTGAATTAACGAATTAATTTATTAAATCAACGAATTTTCAATGAACTTGGTTATAACTTGATACTTGACATTTAACTTGACATTTCATAAAAAGTAGAGAAATCAACGATAATTAATTGATAAAGGCAGTTATTAAAATAGTAAAAATAAAAATATAAAGTCAGTACCTATATAATATTATATATTATATATTAAAATAGGCTTAAAGATTATATTATTACAAGTAGATTGGTTGACATAGTCGAAATATTAATCTAAATATTAAAGTTGCAATTTTAATCTAACGGCCTTCAGAGTTAGTCCATACCCGGCTTGCTGAATTCCATTAGTGTACCAAATTGTACTTAAAATGAATCAATAATTTTCGAGCTAATATAGTATTGATATTGCAGCGTTGTCTAAACGGATAGACGATATCCGACAAAAATTGAGGTAAAGTAACGTTTTTTAGATGAGATACATTCTGAGTAAAATGTCTAAACTCATTACTTAAGAAACATTCCTTGGAGAAGTAAAAATTGATTTGGTTTTAAATCTGCAGATGAGAAAAAAATAATCATACATGTATTTAAAATAATCATGCCATTTGGTTTCTTAATCGCAATCCTTTAAAGAAATCGGGTTGACAAATATTGGGAACTTGGGTTATAAATAAACGGTTTAGATACTAGCGACTGTGCATTATTCGTAAATTCAATAAACTCATTCATCCATTCAATAAACTCATTCATCCATTCAATAAACTCATTCATACATTCAATGAACATTGATTCAGAATCGTTAATTTAATGAAAACAATGATGAACTCAACGAACTAATACGTTGCGTTAATAAACAAATTAATAAGGTGATAACGTTTTAATTGTTGTTAAACTTATTAATAAAATTAGTGTATACATTCATTGGCTCAATGAAACCTGATACAAGTTAATGAATTTATTCGATAATGCCATTAATTTATTCATTGGATCAAGGAACATGTATATCAGTACTGTGTTGTACTACCTTCTATTTAATTCAATCGTAAATTTTATTTCATATTGAGTGGTTCAGTGAAGTAAAGTGCTCATCTAATTAAACTAAAAATTATTTAAAGCTGCTACATTAAATCAATAAAAGGTAAGAACGGAATTATTAAATAAAACTCGGTGAATATTGTTAACAATACATATAAAATATAAAATATATATAATAAATGTAATATACACATGGTTGATGGTTTTCTATTACGGATCTCGGCCATGGAGTTTATATTGATATCTGAAGTTCTTAAATAACATCAACAGACTAATATATATATATGCACATATATATATATATATATATATATATATATATATATATATATATATATATATATATGTATATATATATATATATATATATATATATATATATATATATATATGTGTGATTTCTTCCTGGAAATTGGAGTTTCTCAATGATTGTGTAGGTAAAAAACAGCTTTAATTTTACTAACCTAATTTTTTTTTTCAGTTGAGAAAATTAAGCTGAACTATTAAAAATAATAAAACCTAGTTTGATGGAAAAATATCCTTTCGGGACCAAATTTTAAAAACACTATCGACCCAAAGCTCATCAACACCGTCATTTATAGTAGATTTTCACCATATCCAAGAGCCGAGACACCGGGCTCTTCAATTACTCTTGCTAAAGTCGTATCTGAAAGTGCTAAAGTTTCAACGATAATTTATTATTATTGCCAAACTTCAAGATGACTTTGACAGCCAAACTTCAAGATGATAAGAGAAATATTCTTATAAACGTTTTTGCCAGTACTTCGTCGATAAATCTGTACAGATGACCTTAACTTAACAACAAGCCATCATTTAGAAGAGGAGATCTGCGAAAGAATTCATACAGAAAAATAGGTTATAATAATTTGATTTTCTTGGTTCAACGTATTAGCCAATAATGAACTGATACTTGATTTTTTTAGTCAAATATTCAGTCATTCATATTAGTTTTACGGAATATTATAACTGAAATTACTGAAATATTTGTTTACCATGAAGGAATTAATTTCCCATTCAGTAACATGTTAAGGGTAACAGATATATGTTTTAAAATATTCCTTTTATTTTACTTAGAGTATCCACTGGTGGCATCACAATTTTATAACTTTGTTCAAGAGTTATTTTATAATATGAAATCCACAAAATTACAAAATACGAAAGTTAACGTAATGCTAACTGAAATCTCAAACACTTTATTTTTAGTATAAAGTTTTTATTAAATTAACATTTTTGATTTAAATTTTATAAATTTAATGTAAGAAATAAATGAAATTTAAACTGCAATAATAAAACATTCGCATTGAAGCAATAACTGATTGAGTTTTCTTTGTTTTCCTCCAGAAATACACACATTTATATATATATATATATATATATATATATATATATATATATATATATATATATATATATATATATGTATATATATATATATATATATATATATATATATATATATATATATATATATAAATATATATAATATATATATATATATATATATATATATATATATATATATATATATATATATATATATATAATATTTATATATATATATATATATATATATATATATATATATATAAATATATATATATATATATATATATATATATATATATATATATATATATATATATACCGCCTATAGCTGTATCTTGGTTCTATTAATTAGTTCATCAAATTTATAAAATTTATTCGTTGAATTAATGATTGCGTTTCATAAATATTAATAAAATTGATAAACTAATTCATTATCCTAATTAAATACTACATTAATATTTGATATAATTTTAATTAATTCGTACGTTGATTCATCGAAAAAATTTATAGATCATACAAATTTGTTACAGAATGATAATTGGCATTGTTGTAACAACGAATTAGTTCGTTAGATGGTTGGATTTTTTAAATAAATAAATTCGTTGAATCAATGAATTTTGTATTATTTAATAACTCGTATTAGTTTAAGGATCCACATTATTAATATATACATTGTTTCAATGAATTTATTCATTATATCTACGTATGTTTTTTTTCAGTGCGGTACCACATTAAAAGGTCTCCGACATGCCATAACCAAGACCCAATTGGTTTTGCCAGTATAAAAAGGTAATAACAGTCTCAAAGAAATGGAAAGAGGATCTGGACTTAAACTATTACGACTGCCAACCAGATTGCCACGTGTTTATCACTTTAAAACGAGCCCAAAAGCTAAAAAATTCAAGAATAAGAAAATTGAACGAGGTTATGAATGAGCCACAAAATTTGTCTGATATAATTATTCCGGAAACTATAAAATATATAGAAGGCGACCCTTTTATCTTAAAAGAGTACTTTCAACGACAGTAACAAAAATATTATAATAAACACGTCGACTTTACTAAAGGCATTGGGTAGTTCTAAATGCTGGGTAATGGATGGAACTGTTTATGTCGTTCCTACCTTTTTGCTATTCAATAGGTCTTATAGTTGGACATTTTATGACTCTGATTTTTTGCCTTATGAGTATAAAATCTTTAGATGCTTATAACGAATTTTTTAATCAATTATGCCAATTGGCGCTCGAAAAGAGTATACATCTCAATCCCAGTAGGATTATCACAGATTTCGAAAAAAAAATTTCGACTGCTACTAAACAGGATTTCCCGGATGCAAATCACAAGGGATGCTTGTTCCATTTTGGGTAAATTGTTTGGAGACGTTTGCAGGAGAACAATTGAATTAAAAGTACAATTCCTAAGAAGGCCACTCGGGAGTATTATAAAAAGATACGAAATGTCATTAAAAACTGCGAATATATGGACAAGGTGGATTATTTAAAATCTATCGCTTATAAGACTGTGGAATGCAGAAAAACCGTTCATGTCATAAGGATAGCAATCCTTTCTGTGAAAACATTGTTTAAAAATATCTGAAATCTGAGCTTAATTTTATTACTAATTTTTATAAGCGATGTCTCTCCTTATAAAATATGAAAAACAAATATTTTTTCATGTTCTTTGTCACTCTAAATAAAGCTTTATTGGAACATGGAGGATTAGTTTATTAATATGGCTTTGATCAAATCTACTATATCTTTACGTTCATAAGATGACAATAAATCGATCATCTTAATTTTCCCTTCGAATGATTTATCATTACAATAGACCTTATATTGGCACCAATAACTCTCAATTGATCGCGTTCACTGATAAAATTCCAAACTGCACGGAATTAAATTGAAACTTCAAATAATTGACTTCTGATTTACCTGGTCGAATTCTGAAAAAATTGCCGAAACATCGCCCGACGTTAAATAAACCCGACTTTTATCCAAACTCGAAATATTTGTTTTTAAACATAATTCACAGTTCATCCGAAATAAACTTGTTTCTCGTTCAAAGAGATCTCGTTTACGTTTTAAAATGTCCGCATCAGAGTCAACTTTAATATCACGTCACTCAACCTTTGATTATTTTCCGTTTAAATCATAGTTCACTGCGCTATTATTGTTGACATCGCCAGGTATTTTCGAAGAATTTAGAAATTCATTACTCGAGTCGCAGTAATGAATTTCTAAATTCTTCGACTCTGAATTCAACTCTGAATTTGAATTATTTAGATCACCCACTTGAGTAGTTCATTTAACATCTGAACTTACATCAGTTATTCCCCATATAACTGTTCCAAATAATTGCTGCACCAACACGGTTTCATTTCTTTTGTATCGATTTATTCTTACACTCGTGCTTTAATTGCTCCACTGTTTATCGATTTATAGCTGAGTTTTGTAAAACAATAACTTTTCTTGACAATAATCAATGCCTACCGCCAAACTTCGTTGTTTTTCAGATTACCAATCGCTCACTTAAACACACTGATCCACAACCTTGCCAATCTTTGGCAAGCAAACCTTAATTTTAAAATAAATAAACACTACTACTTTTAAAAAATAATTTCTATTTATTCATCCGTCCGACATCACATCACAATACGTAATACTATTTTTCATTGCTCGATTTTGTTTTTCTCAACGCATGCTACCGTTGGTTTCGTCCACTGCTTACTTAAAAAAAAGAAAAAAAGAAAAAAAAGAAAAAAGAAAAACAACATGCTCAACTCGCCAAAATTATGTGAAAAAATGTAAATGGTTGTCTTTATAGATTTTTAGAAATAAATGAGTAGCCAATAATACCATATACCTTAATCGAAAGGTTCGACATCTGTATTAATACTATTATAAAATATTCTTTCATTGTCACAAATCAATTTTAAGAATAAAAATTGGGAAAGGTTTAAGCCTTTACAGTTTTACGAAAATGAGTGAAAAGTCAATAACACACGTAATAGCGGTTTAATTTGTTTGATTGTTTACATTCATTTCATAAGAGTTTGCTTATCGTATGCTGGCCTAATTTTAGGAAGGTAATTTATTTTTGGAATTCCACAACAGTATCTTTATTGGTCGTAAGATACATATAACTAAATAGGTGGATTGCTAGATCACATAAAAGTAAATAAATCGTTCTACTTTAGTTGAGATTACTTCTGAGCACCAACATTTAAAAAAATGTTTACTGGATTTTCTAAGGTGATATTTTGTCTCTCTAGACTGCGTATAGTATTTATTTTTAAAAGAAGTTGGTTTTCTAGTAGAGAAAACTGCAGTTGGTTACCAAGAAAATATAATTATCTAAATGAACCAATCTTTAGTTAAGTGTTTTTGCGACCTACGCCAGATGTTCCTGAAACCGAATATCTCATCACTTTAAGATAGTTTTTCACTTGTTATGCAAGATTTAACAGATAAGCCCGAGAGATGGCAGATATACAACTCTTAAGAAAATCATGTATATAATGAAAGTTTCTGATGAAATTTATCAAGCACAACAGCAGCGAATAAAGGACACTTGTCTTTATTCTGAGTATTTTTAGAATACAAAGAGTTGATATGGGATCGATTGCTTTTTACTCGCTTTGTACCCGTAAAGACATTGCGACACACAGAAAAAGAAACGATCGATTCGTTCACAACAACAACGTTGGTTTTGTATTTTCGCTCATATTCGTCATATTTTCATAACGAAAGTTTGATAAAAATGGCAGCTATTTGAAATAAACAAAATCAACCAAATGAAATACGAACACGAAGGCAACAAAATCAACGAATTGAGGTTAGATCAGAACGAATAAAAATATGCTTTCGGTCACGATAAAATTATTCCATTTAAATGAAAATTCGTTTCTAGGAACGGCAAAGTTTAAAACTGCTATGTTTCAATTTGAATTATTGTAATTTTGTTACTTTAGATATTAGCACAGATTATATATACTTCGTAGAATATAGTATAGTATATATAAGTATATATAAGTATATAAAATCTGTGATATTAGTTTGAATTATTTTACATTATTTTTCATTAATTTAGACTGTGTCCGAAACCCACGATAAATATTTGTGAATAAATTTTTTGACATTTATTTGAAAAATATTCTTCTATTGAAATATTTCCCCGCTTTATGTTTTTAAATTCACTTTTTGTGAGGTATAGAAATAATGACGTAAAATTACATTTAATTGTGTGCATTGTTTATTGAAATTGTCATAGTAACGAAAAAGTTCCCATTTTCTTATATGATTTTTGAATGGTACAATTACAAAACCAAGTAGTGAATTTTATTGTATATCCTAGTATGCTACGCGATGAGTTTGGCTTTTATTATAGAAAGTTTTGATTTTTGTTGAAAATTATCATAGCAACCTTGATAATTTGAATGTCTTCGTTTTATCAAATACATGTCAAAAATTTGTATTCACAAATATTTATCATGGATCCGAAACTGTGTCCGAAACAGTCTTAAATTAAAAATATGTGCTGTCATACTGTGAAATAGAATATTCGTATTTAGAAAATTATGAATGCTTTAAACTTAAAATTGACAAAACATAACAAAGGTAAGTTAACGGTAAATGTAAATTTTGAGCAACTAAAATGAAAAGGGAAACATTTTAATTATGTGTCGCGTCATGTGACACAACTTTAGAACAATTTAAAATTTGTTATTATTTTGAAAGGTGCGAGTACATAGTAGAATTTAAAAATTGTAAATTTAATAAGGGATTTATACATTTTTTTTTAAATATGAGCAACCATAAATTTAACAGCAATATAAAAAATGTATATTTTTAACATTTTACATTGTTAAGATAAGTATTTGTAAAAAAGTAAACAATACAAATGTATATTGCCATAATATAATAAATTAAGAGGGTGCTAAATTTTTTGAAACATTTTTTGAAGGGTTCTACTTTGATTTTTCACGTGAAAGTTTTATTTTTGAAATTTTGATTTATATTACCACCTGATATTATCACCATGAATGAAATGGTGAATTGAACAATTAAGATTAAATAATTGGAAAGTATTAATTTTGATACAACGTTTGAATGGTAATAGGGGTGGAATTGCAAAATGTATTATTTACTATCGTACTGCTAGAGGTCATGACTAGTAACATGGTTATGACGTTTTTTAGAAGTGGACAAGTAAATGGCCAAACAATTTTATGAAATTCGGTTTAACACCTGCTGTTTTATTATGTTACAAATATTACACATACTCAATATTACACAACCTTCTATAAACTGAATATAAACACTCCCTATGTTTTATTAGGCAACGTGACAATTGAAAGACAATTAATTTCATATGCCTCCACATCGATTAATAATGGGTTTCGAGTATAGATTTTAAATTTGTACAGGTACCGAAACGGCAGCTGAGCTAGTCAGGCGTATCTGAGCTGTAATGAGAAAAAAATGCACGAATTGCCCACACTGACAAACCAGTGAATGGACTAAATAAAACAATGAATATGAACACAATAAATTTCTTTTATACAACCTACGTGCTTAACAACACAAACACAAACAAATGTTATAGTTTTTTTTCAGACCTTCACCTTGTCCGCAAGCGCCTTCACGTTTCCGGTCCCGTTCTGTCTCCGCGTTCCACAGCGTTCTGCACTCTAGTATCGTGTGATGTTTCAATAGGTTTTTCTTTTCTAGCCGACGTTTTGCTTTGGCACGAGGTTACTACATGCACCCATAAACGGTAATTACGGCGTAAAAATAGAACCCAAAAAAATCTACTACAACACCAAAATATGACACGTGGTATCGATTTTAAAATTAGGAATTATGTTGTTTATAACTTATTAATTATAAGTTTTGTTTACATTTGTATTTAACTTTTATTTATTTTTACTAGTACTTAGCTAGTTATATTTATATATTAGAATTGTTCTCATACGAATTCAGTATTTCTCTTTCCAAATTACAAAATTTGACTTATTTCATTACCGAAAATTTACCGATTGCCAACCAACCCGATTTTTTTCCATGTCAACCACATTTCTTCGTTTTTGTCTTTTTCCGTTCTTAAACTTGTTTTTAATTAATAATTTTTTTCCGCCACTCAGCTGACGCTGGTGCTTGTAACCTGTTTTTTTTTGTATCTTTATAAACGTGCGCTACGTTGCCACGTAACAAGTTTCAAAATTAAAAAAAAGAAGCCTAGTTAGACAAAATACTTTAATTCGGATCAAATGCAAACGGTGCGTTGAATATTTTTGATTTTGAATTGGCCCTCATTTTTGAATTTGGAATGAATCAATAAATTCGCAAAGCAAGTTTAGACGGTGTACCTCTGGCCGATTTTTTGGTCTTAACTTTTGTCTGTTCTGTTAATTCTGCCATGTTGTGTTATGCACAACATATACATAAACGATGGTGTCGACGCAACATATTAGTAGCCCACATTTGATGAACATTTGAAGTAGAAATCTCAAAATTTAGAAATAAAAAATTTTATTAAATAACAAAATGGTTTATTAAAAACTAACTAAAATAGTATATTCATCATCAGAATCGCGAATATTATGGATCAATGCCACGTATTTTAAAAATACTTTTGCGACCTTCCTTTTATATCTTCAGATTCTAGCCGCTGATTTGGGAGAGGTTCGTCTCGTGACTCGAGTGGTGTACTTGTCCTTTCTTCTATTATTTGACTTGAATACTACAAATAAAATACAACACAATCAAGGGTTGTCAAAGTCAAGTCCTGATCAGCTGTCGGAGCAAAATGATTTGAAATTACACAGCTATGTCACATAGAAACACAAAATATACGTAAGTTGGAAATCATATAAGAAAATGGCCATCAACAAAAATTAGCAACTATAAATAATAATTTCAAAAAATAAACCATTTTAACTATTCATGTAAATTCTTTAAAAAATGTGAGTGTTGCATAAGAGCGATCACTTTCACAACTAGAAAACATTATAGCCAATTTCAGGCTTTAGCACTGAACAATTTAATGCTACAGGTAATTGTGTGTTGAAACGTTTAAAAATAGCAATATTACCTGCTACCTAGATAATGAACAAATAATGGACGAGTTAATTCGAAATAATCATACGAGTCCGATAGGCGGACATATTGGTGTTACAAGGATATACCAGAAGTTATCTGAGAAGTATATCTTTCCAAAAATGAAACAACTAATCAAAAACTTCATTGCAAAGTGTAAATTATGTAAACTTAAAAAATACGAAAAAGTACATAAGGTTTTACAACTACCGTGTACTAGTTTCGATGTAATCTCATTGACACAGTTGCTCCACTGGTACGATCAAATAGAGGAAATAGATATTTATTAATTATACAGGACGAACATATCAATTATATCATACTTCATCCAATTCTAAATAAAGAAAGCGATATAATTGCGAAAGCATATATTGAAAATATTATCCTTGTGTATGGAGCACCTAGAAAAGTTAAATCAGATATGGGAACGGAATACCTGAATTCTCTTTTTAATGACATCTCAAATATTTTACAAATTGAGCATAACCACTCAACACTATCATCCACAAACTATTGGATGGTTGGAAAGAGATCATCGAAATTTGAATGAATTTTTACGATCAGATTTAACCGATTGGGATGATTGGATCATTTATAATAAGTTTTGTTACAACACGACACGTTTAAACACCTTTCGAATTTGTTTTAGGTAAAAAAGCAAACCTTCCATCAGATTTATCATAGCAAAGCATTTAAGTTCAAATCACAGTTAGCACACTCTAGGGCCTACAATTTATTATTGAAAGAAAAACATAAACAAAAAATTCTACTAGACACTAAAAATAAATTAAATTACATTAATTTTAAAATAAATGATGCAATCTTATTAAAAAAGTTAATCAAAACAAATTAGAAGCTAAAAGGGATACCTCATTTAAAATAATTAATCTTGGTCAAGTTAACGCTTTGATCCAAAATGTTTTTTTTTTTTTATAAGTTTTTATTTTTTATTTTTAAAAGATTTTTTACAAGTCATTTTTGACTGACAGCGTTTGATTCTAACAATATAATAATAAAGCCACTCCTATGTATTCTTTCCATAAAGTGTTATTTTGGTTGATTTTGCATTATACGCACTATTCAGGTAACTCAAAAGGTTTTAGTCTTTAAAGTCTTCTTATAATACCCTCTCCATGAAGTAGTCTTATAGCTTTAATATTAGGGTGATGATAGAGCCTCTCCTGGGGTTTTGAGCACATTTCTTTATTTCACTTGCGACTGTGACTTTTCCGAGATCTCTATGAAGGTCACTATTACGAGTTTCCCAAGGGGCGTTTACAATCACTCTAAGAACTTTATTTTGGGATCGTTGAACTATCTGTTGATTGCTTGTTTTGGTGCATCCCCATAGTTGGATACCATAAGTCCAGACCGGACTTGATCACTTGTTTATAAAGCATAAGTTTATTATGAATGAATAACTGAGAGTTTCTTCCAATTAACCAGTTCATTTTTCTATATTTTAACTGAAGCTCTTCTGCTTTCTTTTTCACATGTACTTTCCACTTTAACTTTGCATCAAGGTATTTTGCTTGATTTGCATGTGGTACGGGGATATTATTGAGAGTCACAGGTAGTGGTTCTATTGACCTATTAGTGAAGTTAATGTGAGTAGACTTTGATTCATTCACTTTAATTCTCCACTTAGTTAGCCAATCTTGTATATTATTTATGGCTATTTGTAGTTTGAATGTGATTTCACCGATTGTGTCACCAACAGCTAGAATTGCAGTGTCACCGGCAAACGTGGTGGTAGTTGTATTGATCCTCTGTGGTAAGTCGCTTGTAAACAGTACGAAAAAGAGTGTCCCTAAGACAATCCCCTGTGGGACTCCTGCTTTAGCTTCTTTTATGCTGGAGTAAGTTCCTTCCTGTTTAACTCTAAAGTATCTTATTTTCAGGTATGACTTTAACAGTTTGCAATACTCAAATGGCAGAGTTTTCTCCAATTTAAATATTAAACCATTTAGCCAGACTTTGTCAAATGCTTGTGCTATGGATTTTCTATTAAATCTGTTATTCTATGGACTTGATCGATTGTGGAGTGTTTCTCTCTAAATCCAAACTGATGGGATGGAACAGCTCCTGATTTTATAATTTCTGGTTTAATTCGTTTTAATAATAGTCTCTCAAACAGTTTTGACATGATGGGAAGAAATGATATTGGCCTGTACGAGGTTAATTCACTTGGTGGCTTACTTGGTTTAGGTATCATTATCACTTTCGTAAATTTCCAAGATAGAGGGACATAACGGAGTCTGAACGAAGCATTAATCATGTCCTATATTTTTTTAATAGCTTTATTAGATTGTTGTTTAAGAATCTCTCCAGTTATCAAGTCATATCCTGGTGACTTTTTAAGTACTACATGGTCCTTTATTCCATGCTTCAGTTCTTTAGCATTAGTTAATGGAATTTCCTGTCTCAGGATAGATGTATGGTTTTCAATCAGTATGTCCTGTTGATTAAGTGTTGTTAAATTGGGGTGAAAGGTAATCTCGAGATAATACCCGAACCTTTCTGCTGTTTTCTTCTTTCGTTTTAGCCAGGCGACCATTATTTGTTCTTATTGGTGGTATGTGCATAACTAGCCTTTTCAGATATTTGGTGGGTTTCCACAATGAATAATCACTATCTTTATCATATGTGAGAGATTGTAGGTATGAATTTATTGATTTATTTTTAAATTCCCGTAATTCTCTGCGTATTCGTTGTGTTAAATTATTTAATCTATTTTTGGCAGCTGGGTCTCGTGTACGTTGCCATTCTCTTTGGACACTTTTTTTTCTGTAATTAGTGCATTAATTTCCATTGGGCAGCATTTGCAAGCTATTTTTTTTGTTTGTTGTATTAGTGCTTTTACAAGCTGCTAGTTGCATATCATTGACGAGCTTTTCTACCTCTTGTTCTAATGTTTCTTCTGATAAAAGCTGTGTGTTTAAAATTATACTATATTGTTTATCACCCACACTGAGTTTTTGTCCAAATGGGTTGAGTTGCCTAAGAGGGCTTTTAGACAATGATTGACTCACCCCAGAATCCGTTGAGCCCTCGTTAGAGGGTGGATTTGCCAGCTGCTTAGCTGGGTTACCACCTGGGATACAATTATCTGAATTATCGCATCTACCACTCTGACCAGTACGAGTTGGTAGTGGATCTGGTTTGAGAACTTCATTTACTAAGTTCTCGATAGTCGGTCATACCGCCGTGTCTCGGTCGCCAGAGCCTCGTTAGTTGCCTGCAGGTGAGAATGACATTTGAGCTGTTGGTAGACCACTTAACTTAAGCCCCCTTTCCCACCCCGATCTAAAATGTTGAAACAAAAATTATTAAGGAAGTTCATAAACATTTATTGACAATATATTAAATAAAATATAAGCATCAAATAATTAAACTTTGTTAATTTGTTACTTATAATTATTTATTATTATAAAAGTACACTGTTACGGACATCTTAAATTTTACCGAAAACAAGCAGTACAGCTGTTTTAAGGGATATTTCCCTTTGTTCAGGAAATGGGACATAAATCCCTTACCCATATTTGTGTACAAAGATATATATATATATATAAAAAAAAAAATTTAAAATTAAAAATTAAAAATGTTGTTAAAATTTAATTTTGTAAAATTTAAATTTTTTCTCAAAGAGGGAGGTGTTATATACCCCTGATTCTTAATTTATAAATTTATATATGTATAATGATATTATAGTAATTGAATCTATACGTAGTTGTATACCCCTGTATTTCATTTGTAATTGATGACGTCATTAATTAATTTATTTAAATTTTATTGTAAGTAGGCATATATGTATGTTATGGAAAAACATTAATTGGTAAGATAGGATCAGTCTATTTCGCTATCTATCGGTTGGATCATAAAGATATATAAAATAAAATATATAAATAAAAATATAAATATAAATAATTAAATATTGTTAAATAAAATACCACACAAAAATAGATTTCTGATTTTTCAAATATTCAAATTTATACAGCCATGCTTACTTTCGGAAAATTTGTGAAAAAATCGATCGATTTTTAATTAATTTCATATGGCTACAGATTGATTAATAATGGGTTCCGAGGGGATTTTATTATTGTACAGGGTAAAGAGAACCACTCAAGATAGGTTTCCCCTTGAAAAATAAATTTCTGATTTTTTTCCGAAACTTCTGGATCAGTTTGGTAGGAAATTTTTACAATTGAGTTGACTTACTTCTTTCTCAACAATTAGTATAATAGTAATGCTCCTTTTAGTATTTTTGCTGAATTTATTGCTTATATGTCATTGTCCGGGCAGTACCACGGATGTATGCGGAGGTATACGTATCACTTGGTATATTCAAACAGTCGCAAAGCTTGAATATGGTACGTAAAAGGTCAAAGTTTTCTTCAAATTTTGTTAAAGAGATAAAGTTTACTTAATGGTCACAACAAACAGAAAAATTTAGCAGAGTCCTCCATAAAATATAGCCATATTATTTTGCAGACAAAATCTTATAAAATTTTCATTCATATGAAACAATTTAATTTGTGTCCAGTAATTCGTTTATGTGTGAACCGTCATCATGAATTGGTAAATAGGTAAAACCAATTTTTTTTCTTTACACAGAGGCATCTGCTGTGAATATATAATAAAACATTACTTTATTACACGATCATAAAAAATAAACAGTAAACTAAAAAAAAAAAAAATTATACGAAAGAAAATGCAATAAACGTGAAAAATCTGAATCTGATAATAGGAATGAAAACATAAATTTTTTTTTAGTGATAAAAGAACTATTTAATTGTAATTGGTTCAGGACGTTGTTACGAGTCGGTGTCATTAAACAAATTTATAAGTTTCAAAAAATGAGTTTGACAAATGCTTCCAATCATATACTAAGAATAAAGTTAATTTTAGCAAATACTTATATAAAACTTTAAACTTAACGATATCTCCAATAGACTTTAAAAAAAGGCCCTAAAAATGGAAAAATTTCGCATATCCACAAAACTGAATAAAATATCCATTTTTGCCAGCACATTATTGTCGCTGTCACTTTAAATTGCTTTAGACAGTCATATTACATATATGGAGTACATAAAGGATAGTTTAGGATGTTCATACAGTACAATACGATTTTTTTATTATTCTATTTTATTTAAGTATAAATTATTACCCATTACAATAAATTATGCAATTTTAGTTTCTCTCCATAAAAATTCTACTGTACTATATTCACTACACTTCTACACACACATTTATATGTATATATTCAACTGAATTGGGTGGATAAAAAAATTTGATGATGGAAAAAATGTAATAACCGTTTTTTTTTTTATTTTTCAAACAAGTACATATATATGTTGATATATTATATGAGTGTAGTGTCTTTATAAAACCATTTTATGTCCTCGTATTTTTTATTGCATCAGATGTGATTATGCAATTTAATAAATAAACAAGTGTAACAAATTTATTAATTTGAAATCGACTTTTTTGTTGTATTAAACATACATACATGCATGCATCCATGGTATTAAAAGGACATTAAGGATATTATTCGATACTATATATAGATTCACATAATTTTATTGTAATCGATATTGTAAAACCTTTAATTGCTATTTTTCACCCTTATATACGGGGTATTTTATTATTCTGGTTTCGTAATAGAAAAAGTGTAATTCTCAAAGGGAAATTTTGTGATTGAATATATGTATACATTCCCATACCTTGTTATTATGTTGCTCATTCTCCGGTTTGAACACACAAAATAAATTGAAATCGAAAGTAATTGATACATACAAACAGAATATTATATAAAATGGACCAGAAGGAAACCAACAAAAAACAAAAACATCCCCTCTGTGAAAATTGATATTATTTTTTCGTTTAAAATTAGTGGGCTTGTTGATATCATCGGATGATTTGAGTATAAAGTGATACACCGGCTTATCAATCGTAATTCAAAAAAAAATAAAAAATATTCCTATCGAAATTTTATCAATTTTGTCGATTGGAAATACATGAAAATTTAAGTTATTCAGGAAAATCAAGTTATGATAACGTTGATATAAGGAGGAAGGCAGAAAGGTAACGTATAACTATTTTGACTGCTTGCCGTCGATCAGTAAGGTATAGAAAAGTAACCACATGATAGGGACTAAATTTTAAATTGGATTAATTAAAAATTGGAGGAATATATGAGATATGCTAGTTATGCCTTACCCGCAGCAGCCCTGGCTAAATATCGACCATCGGCTATCGAACACCGACACGAATCGGAAACTGGAACGCCAGAACCATAACAGAAACATTAAGGCTGGCACGATTAGAGAAAGAAAGAAAATGTTACAAAACACAGGGTGATTGAGACCAAGTGTTACCAAATGAAAACGTTGTAATTTTTTTAATTTTGATTATTTTTCATTGAAATTTCATGGAATATGTTGAAAACATATTACATTTTATGAAAAACATGTTACTGTTCGATATGACCTCCTTTGGCTTTGATTATTTGATTTAGTCTTCCATAGAAAGCATTATATGCTGACCGAACGTGGGCTTGCGGAATTTTATTCCATTCTCGAACAAGAGCTGACTTCAATGCATCAACACTTTCGTATTTTTTAGTGGACACCTTACTCTCCAAAATGGACCACATGGAGAAATCCATGGGATTCAAGTCTGGTGAATATGGTGGCCATTCTTTCGACGAAATCAGCCGCGGAACGCAATTTTGTAAAAATTGCTGTGTCGCTCGAGCTTTGTGTGACGGTGCCCAGTCCTGTTGGAATGTTCAACGGTTCGTACCAAAGTGTTTACGTGCCCAAGGTAGCAAAGCATCGTTTAGGATCTTTTTTCGGTATACCTCTTGGTTTACCTTGACTCCATATTCGATGAAAACCAGAGGAGTGCGTCCATCTGCAGTAACTGCAGCCCAAACCATAACATAAGCTGGTGATTGCTTGCGCATCGCAACTCTTGTGTCCAAATTATCGTTGGACATGTGCTCTAACCAAACACGATCATTTTGTTTATTCACAAACTGTTGAATGGTGAAAATTTTCTCATCAGAAAAGACAATTTTTGGAATCTCATCACGTTCGGCCAAGGCCTTCAATTCTCGTGTTCTTTCAAGCCTAACTTTTTTTTGTGCCTCCGTAAGATCTTGAACTTTTTGTATCTTGTAGGGCTTTAAGGATAGTTCATTTTTCAATATGGTTTGAATGCTTTATCATGAAACATGTAGACGTGCGGCTAATTGATTGGCACTTTGACGAAGATTTCGTTGGATTCATTTCTTCACCTTTCGTATCATTTCTTTTGATGTTGCTGTCTTTTTAGGACCGCCTCTGTTGCGTTTAGCGATGCTACCAGTTTCGTTGTATCGAGTTATGGTTCGATACACAAACATTTTATTCACATTCAAATGCTGGAGCTGACGAACTATTGCTGTTTGTGAATTTCCACCCAAATACAGTGCAATTACACTATTACGTTTGAATTCCATTACGATTTTTTTATTAAGATATTAATTTAGAACAATTATTTGTTGACCACATTTAAACAACTAACCAAACTTCAATCTGTCAAAAAATTGACGCGCGAAAATGACAACTACACAAATGACAGCAGAGTGAAGTCAGTAACATTTGGTCTCAGCCACACTGATAAATCCTCGAAATCAGTGAAGTGAAGTGAGGAAGAACAGTGGTGAAGTAAACACAAGTGAAGGAAATTGCCTAATATTCTTGGAACGAGATGATATACACATGCACAAAGCGTATGCATATTAACAATAGCCAAAACAAAGAGGGCACTAATGGAATGTAAAGCAACTAGTAGCAGAATAATCGTAGCATGATTCCATTCACAAATCCGAAATACAATCATAATTCCGTGCTATGCCCCAACAGCAGACGCAAATAAAGTAACCAAGGATGAGTTCTATACGAACAACTTCAAGCCACAATAACAACGACACACAGAAATAATATCAAGTTAATACAAGGAGATTCCAATGCAAAATTAGATCTGATAACACCGACCTAACAAGCTAACAACCATCATGTGTAAACAAGCATTAGACTCTGTGTTTAATAATAATGGAAAAATACTCATCGACTTCTATACGTAACAAACTAGCTGTTCATAGGAGGCAGTAGATTTCACAAAAACATACACAAATACACATGGACATCACCTGATGGAAGAACAAAGAAATAAATAGATCGACGTAATGATCAACAAGAAGTTTCTTAAGTCTTTATAGAACAACAGTGGAAACAAGTCAAAGAATTCTATATCAAAAAAGCTACTCACACACTCAGGAACCAAGAATACATACGCAAACAGACGTTGTGCCAACGAACACATCAGAACTGAAACATCAATACAAAGAAACGGTACGTGAAATCAAGAAAATGGACTGATCGAAAGCACTTTTACACTGGAAACATTCCCAAGAAGCATTCGTGAAGAGAATATGGAAGGAATATTTTGGAGAGAACACCACCAACAATACACAAATCTTCAAATTACTTACTATGGTGCCTATGTAGTATCTTCAAATTACTAGTTCTTCAAGTTCGTGGTGTCATTGCTAAAATGAGAATAACAATACAAGAGAATAACAAGACTTCTGGAACAGACAACGTACCGGATAAAATATTCAAAGAGGACTCATCCACAACTGCAAGTGCTGTAACACCAATAATAAAAGGAGTATGGAATCCTAGTAAAATACCGCGAAAATGGAAAGATCCCCAAGAAAGGTGGTTTGAGAGAATGCAAAAATTGGTAGGGTTTATCATTGCTCAACACAAGTATAAAAATATTGGCCAAGATCATTCTGGATAGAATTTCATCGACAATTAACTCGAAACTTAGGAACGAGCAAGCTGGTTTCAGACCAGGACGAAGTTGATCAGGACTGATCATATCAATACAAAACGCATCATCACGGAGCAATCTATTCAATTGAATTCACCACTGTACCTACTCTTCGTGGACTGCGATCGTGATTTTGACCCAATACACCGGAACAAAAATATGGAAGGCAATTTGTGAAATGGGAATCCCAAAAAAATTATTCGAACTCATACAAAATATGTATACGCAGGGATGCAGATAATCGTAAACGAAGAGAATCCTATAACAACAACCAACGAGTGAGACAAGTTTATATAAATGTTTTTTTCCATCAGCACGTGTATGTCATAATAGCAATGATGATAGTCGTTAGATCACGGTACAAAACTTGTAGTATTTAGAAGGATACGATAGGTTTTTCCACCAGAATATCTTTTGGAAGTTTAAATCGTGTTTTGCTAGTACATTTTTTCTATGTCAAACGACAATATATAAAATAATATTCTCTGAATCAAATATTAATTGCATACTGCATGGACTGGAAGCATTCGGTTAAATATATGTCAGAGGCTGTTTTGACAGAACTACCAAAAACCACTCTAAGCTTTTTGGTGGTGCTGTCAAGTGATGATTTATATAATAAAGTTTTTGAAAGGTAGTTTGATCACAAAGTGACTGTCATTTTATCGATTCGTTGTGTCTGCAAAGTTCTTTTTGCGAAATTTTTTTCATTCACGAGCACTTTAATTGGTATGGATTAACTTAATTTTCCAAAACCTTCTCAATGAAGATCAGATCTTGCATTCTCGCTAAAAATAACTTAAATGAATATTTTTCTTCTTCCACAATATAGTAGTGGTGACGTAACGGCAGTCGGCCTGGAAACGGGATGCTGCGTATTATGGCTGGTTTCAGCCTACATGGACCGAGAAATGGAGGTTCCGCCAGATAACCGAGGTGAACTGATACTCGAAGCGGAACGGGAAAAGATCGGAGTAATACTGGGTTGTGTTGCAAATGCGCATCATACAATCTGGGGAAGCACCGACATCAATGATAGGGGTGAGTACTTATTTGATGACTTATTGGGGACTAACCTTGTACTGTGTAATGTGGAGAGGAGCCCACTTTTATTATTAGTAACAGGCAGGAGGTACTGGATGTTACCTTTGCATCAGACTCCAATATACATATGGTCAAAGAATGGAGAGTGGCGAAGGAACTCTCCTTTTCTGACCATCGGTACGTGGCGTTTAATATTGACATTCACCTTGTTACCCGGAAAGCCTTCAGGAATTCTAGAAGGACTAACTGGAACAAATACGGGGAAGTGTTAGTACGACTCTTACCGACCGATGCTATCAAGCCCCAGCCACAGAGAATGATGCTGGATTTCCTGGTGGAGGAAATCACAAGCGCCTGTAACTTGTCCTTGGACACTGTAGTAAAGCATTTAACATAGCAAAAGGCTCTAGGGAAGCTCAGGACTCCTATAAGGAGCACCTTAAAAAGTATAGAAAGGAATTAAGAAAGGCGCAGAAGAGGTCTGGGAGACTATTTTGTGATAAAATGGAAGGTGTTTCGGAGACCTCGCGCCTCAGGAAAATCTTATCTACGAAGCAAACGAGCCCTAGTTACTTAACTAAATCAGATAGGCTGTGGACAACGTCTAGTGGGGGAATCATTGGCGCTCCTATTGGAAACCCATTTTCCAGGCCAGGTATTGTGAATGTGTCGATGGAGCTTTGTAGGAATAGTGCAAAAACCGGATCTTATGGGCCCTAAACGCCTTAAGACCCTATAAATTAGCAGGCCCGGATGGTATCATTCCAGTGGAATTGCAAAAACACTCGTCGATCATTCTCCCATGACTGAAGGTGATCTTCAGGGGGCCTTTAAAGCTGAATTATATTCCTAGGAAATAGACGGAGGTTAAGGGGATTTTTATCCCGAAAACGGAGATGAATTCACGGGCATACCCAAAGGACCTAAGTCCTATAACTCTATCCATCCTTTCTGTTGAAAACATTGGAAAGACTGATTGACGTGTATCTACGTGCAAAAATAAAACCCAGTATTTGGGCGACTTCTCAGCATGCGTACTGGAAAGGGAGATCTGTGGACATGGCTCTGCAGTCGCTGGTGCGATCAATTGATAAATCAGTCCACTCGAAAGAGTACTGTATGGTAGCTTTCCTCGAAATAGAGGGCGCTTTTAACAATGTCAGGGCGGAGGCAGTTCACGAAGGACTGTCTTTCTTAGATGTGGACTACCTCTTAAGGAGATTGATTAATCAGATGCTAGAATGCAGGATTGTTAATGCGGAGATAGGGGAATCCACCATTAGGAGGCAAATAGTTAGAGGAACTCCACAAGGTAATGCCCTACTATCACCTCTTCTCTAAAACATAGTTATCAATGGATTATTTTTGGAACTGGAGAGGGAGGGAATAGGGGTGATAGCGTATGCTGTTGACGTAGCGATCCTGATTTCAGGTAAGTACCTAAGCACGATTAGGGGAGACATGCAACACGCGCTAGCAAATGTGGGCATCCAAAACAGAGCTTGTACTCTTCACCAAAAAATATAAAATTCCGGTAATTACCCTCCTAGCTTAAAAGGCACGGCACTGGCCTTTACTGATAAGGCAAGATTTATGGGCATAATTTTGGACATTAGGATAAATTAGAAGCCCAATATTTTAGTGAGATTAAAGAAGTCTACCGATGGCGTTCCTACTCATGTTTCGAACGCCATCGGTACGGATAGGGTCTTAAACCAGAGCTGGTACACTGGCTCTTCACCGCTTTAGTCAGACCGATTCTGATGCATGAAGTGAGTGTGTGATGGCCAGCACTAGACAAGAAAACTTATAAAAATATGATAGAGAAGGTACAAAGAACTGCCTGCTTGCTTTAAGCGGGGCACTGAGGACAAACCCTACACGTGCTCTGGAGGCTATGCTTTACCTTCTTCCTGTCAAAAGCTTTGGCTGCACGACTCTTTGCCGTGTTTGAGTGGAAATGTCGACAGACGGGCCACTCGACGATTGGCCGTTCGCTAAAGGAGGACTTGGCAAATAGTGACTACACAATACCGATTGTTTGCCTTGAAAAAGCCTTCCGGACCCTTATTCCCTCAAGGGAATCCTGGCAGAACAAGTCAACAATAGAAACTGGAAGTATACAATTCTACACTGACGGCTCCAAGCTAGATGGCAATGTCGGAGCTGGAGTCTATTGCGACAAATTAAATGTGAATATATCCATTCGGCTTCCTGATCACTGCAGTGTATACCAGGCAGAAGTGGTAGCGATTGAGGAAGCGCTGACTTAGTCGATGCATAATGCTGTCCATCTCGTAACGAGATGAGTGAGCATTTCAATATCCAGATAATCAGGGTCCCCGGTCACTCGGACGTTCTGGGGAACTGCAGGGTTGACGAACTGGCAAGGAAAGGTACAACTATTCAATTAAAACCGGAAAGGGCAAATATGGGGAGGCCTATAGCAGCGCTTTTTATGGCGCTTAAAAATGATGCGATAGCCTCGGTACAATAGAGGTGGAATAACACCATAAAATGCAATGTAGCTTGGCAAGTCTGGCCGACACTGGACTTGAAGCGCTCCAAAACACTACTACCAATAAGTAGATATGACTTAAGTATAGTCGTGGGTGCTTATAGGACACTGCCTCATTGGGGAGCATGTGAGGAGGCTTGTGTCAATGAAAAATGACTTCTGTATAAGCTGTATGGATAAGGAGGAGGACGAGACTGTGAGCCACTTACTATGCTCATGCCCAGCGCTAGAGGAGGTATAAACACCTGGGCAAGTATAGCTTCGACGGCCTTATGGATCTCGAGAACTGCAATGTGCGAGATATCTTACGCTACATAAGTAGCTCTGAACGGTTCCAATGAAGGTGAAAGGGGAGTAGCATCACAATGGGCCGTCACCGGACTAAATGTGCATTAGAAGTCACTCTAACCTAACCTAGGATATTAAATAAATTATCGACGCCTATCATAAGATATCAACTTCACTTCTCGATTTTTGCTCGATTGTTGTGTCTTCGTTGAGGTCATTTTAACTAAAGACTTCATGTGTTTTGTATTTCATTGAGTGATTTGAGTGACATTGAGTGATCCGGTTGCGAAGCTCACTTGGGATCCCGTATCCAAGAGAGGACAGCAACTCAAAAATTACCAACACTTCTACTCTAGCGGTATATGTTGATGGAATTGTGCCAGTCGTTACTGCAGAGATAGGTTAAGTTTTCTATGACGATAGCATTTTGTTATTTGCTCTAGACTAAATGAAGTGACGTGTCCACTCGCATCTTTCATCGACTACCCTATGACAAACTGTACACTACATTCTGTTAATATAGTTATACATAACGCTTAATTGATAGAGCCTTTGTGATTAAACTGCGTTTTGATGCTATATATCCACTATGGTTTCTAGGGCGTAGTATGGAACACTCGATAATTTTTCACCATAAATGCGGCTGGAACTTTTTGATGTGAAAACTACTTTAGCGGCAGGAGTAACTTAACAAATTAAATAGCAAAATGTAACGGAAATGACGAAATTGATCAAAAAATTTATCAACATGTAACGGAAATGACAAAGCATACGAAATTATGAAAAGTATAGTCGATCAAACCGATCACAAATTATAAGAATGTGTGTGTGTATGAATATCGGTTCAAATAAAAGGAAATAAAATAAAAAAATAAAATTCAGAGTTTACATCAAAACAAAACAAATAAAATGTTTGTCTATTTTGAAAGCCTTGCGGAAGGTTTATTTGACAGGTTCACCAAAACAAAATATACATTTCAAATTTGTACAGTAGTAAAGTTTTCTATATAGGGGCATATCCTCTATTCGGTTGCAAGTAAATAATTTGTGCCGCGTAAAAATGGCGATATCCTCGATAACGGTCGCAAATTTGTAATTCAGCATTTTGCTGAATACGATTTGCTATTGTCATTTATCATCTGTCACATAATTTTTTGATTTTTATTCATGTTTTCCTGTGATATTCAATAATTAAAATTTTGATATACAATAAATAGTAAATATTAGCCAAAATTAAAGAAATGGAAGTTAAAAACTAAAAATATTAGAGAGAAAAATGCATAATACGCATCCCAAATAGCTGGTTTTTGAGGTAGCTGCATGTGTCCTATCTATTGGGCCAATTACATTTGGGAAGCCATATGTGTTGCAAAACCCCAGTTTTACTTTAGCTTAATTTTTTGGAATTTTTTGTTTTAAAAGTTAAAGCCGACAAGAACTCACAGAATTGTGGTAAACAATTTGTCCTCTCACAAATTATAAGTTTCCAGTTCTCAATATATTAAGAAATGTTAAAAACTGTAATCATTCCAAATAGATATAAAATGTATGGAAAAATGTTACTCGCTCTTTTTAAATGAATATATTAAATATTCATCTATAATGACAAAGCGGAACTTTTTGTAAAGCGATATTGCTCTGTTATCATCACAATCAAAATCTGTTATCATCACAATCAAAAGGATCCTCACGATCACGAAATATCTTTATTTGAATCCGCGCGTTTCGTCTGCGTCGTTGCCTTATCTTCATTTATAATTATCACAATCATTATAATTTTAAAATTTATATAGAAAGTCGGAATTATTTTAAAATTTATTTAAAATAAAAAATCTAACGTATATCAAATGACAACATTTTTTTGAGGTTAAATAATAATAATAAACAAGATACGAAAAATGTAATAAGTTGCCACTCTCATTTTTATCGAGGGTGTCGATTTTATGATTCAGTGGTGTAAGTTAGTTACTTAACACGGTTGCGACTGAATGGCTTTATGGACCCCATAAAAATTCAAAATTTTTTTTTTATTATTTTTTTATAATATCAGCGTGTTCTGTAGTCTACACGATTAGTTTGACTTTCAATATCGGGGAGCTGCTGCAATTTTTAATTTGCTAAGCATGGCATTCTTGATACATCTAACAAATCCGCCATTTTATTCAATTCAGCTAATTTCTGAATTTTATGTTTGAATAATTTCGATTTCGATTTTTTCCCCTCCTTGAAAAAATAATCTGTATTTTACATATAAATCTGTACAAATCGAACAAACAAATTAATTTCCCCAATTTTAAATATGTGTGTATAGTTTTTACGTGGAAATAACATAGATGTCTTTAACAAATCACTAACGTCATATAAAATTGACAGCAAAATGATGGAACTGATTCTTTGTGTTCGTCAAAGAGGGGTAAATCATTCAAAAAACGAGATCGCTAAAAAGTGCTAAAATTTTGCTTGACAGATTGATTTTTTTTTGACAAATCGAACAACTTGACAGCAGAAAAGGCAATCCTTTTTGAAATAGAGTGCATTTTTATGTCGAATCAAAATCAACATAAATCTTAAATCAAAAGCCACCAAATTCAAAACATATTCATTTGTGACATATCTGTGATAAAAACAAAATCAATTTTTTTTTTGTATTTTAATTTTTTTTAAATTTCCAATGAATTCAGGCCAAAGAGGTGCAAGTCAAACTTCGGTGAAGCAGAAAACTCTAAACACACAAACCGAGTGTCCTCTATTTTGAAAATGTTTTCCTGGGATTCGATTCCCAATTATGGAAGAATGGCTTTATTATGCAAAAAAATGTAACCTCAAATATCAAATATTTAATTTTGCATTTGTTTTAAAAATTTTACGAGTATTACATAAACAAACGTTTGTTTTGTTTTATATAATTATTTACAAAATAAATTTCATATTTTTGCACGGAATGCTTATCTTAATTGATCACAAACGAATCGAATAGACGTGAATCTTTAGGACAAGAGGGGCTGACAGTTATATGAAGAAATTTGAGTTCGGTCTTTATTTCATTAAATACTAGACCATGGTAGCTTTTATAATGTTACGAATTACTACCGAATATAGTTCAAAGTGTTATAAAAAACTGTGAACTGCAATTAGTATTTTAACAAAAATCATAATATGGTAACACTTAAAATTTAATTCGACCGTAAAACAAAAGAACAATATCTCCATCAAACCATGCATACATTAATTAATTTATCAAACTATTAATTAAAACCACCCTCCATTATGGTAAGCAGTTCAACAATTCTTGAATACAATTAATTATTGTCAAATGTTGAAATTCACACTAACAAATCATATTGAAAATATGAAATGTGACGAATTTTTATGTCTAATTAAAAATCTGATTCCATCCTCCCATGGTTTCCAAGATCGTTTAGTACCAAAATAAATTATCAAAATTTGGTTTTTATGTGTGTATATGGTCAAAACATGTGCAATTAAATTGAATCATAATATTTCGAAATGTGATCATACATATGTATGAACATAATCGTGTTACCAACGTCTATGGAGTGGCATTATAAATAGTTTAAGCAAGCACCGCAGACGAGTAATCATGTACTAAATTTTGTTGTTGTTGTACGTTTCCCTTTTATAAAATTATGAAATTTGATTCCAAATTAAGGCATCATTTTTGACACGTCGTGTTATTTTTAAGGATTGAAAAAGAAAGATTTATATCCCGAAACAAATAAGAAATTTCCCCTTTTTGTCAACATTGAACAAAAAAACAAGAAATGTGAAGTTAATTCAAATTACACTGTAACATATCGATTACATAATTAGCTTTTTTAATGTTTTGCCGAAATATGGGTAGAGAAGTAGATTTTAAGGGCGTTTCTTGTGGGTTTTTTTTTGTTTTTTTTTTTTCGGGAAATGCGAACACAAAATCGTTATGATTGATTACTCAAAATATTTTGTGAATTAATGCTTTAAAAATGTAATTTGTTCAATTTTTTTTTTAAATTTCCATCAAAGATGTTCCTTTTACGGTTGTAGTTTTAAAATTAGGGTTGGTGACTTAACAATAAAATAATAATCAAAAAATTATCGTTTTATACAGATAGTCGTTTTTTCGAAAAGGATAACCCATTTTTCAGTTTTTTTTAAAACTCCGTGTTTAAAATATATCAACCAAATTTAATTTAAAATCGGTGCTAATCTGATATAAAAAAGGAGGTTATAATATAGGAGCCCCTTTAAATAAACACCGTTGGAACGGTTCATCCTATATAATTTGTTCGGTTTGATTATTCACAATTATGAAATTTTTAAATTTAGGAACTAAAGAGAAAATCAAATTAAGTTGCTATGTCCTTTTCCATCTAAAATAGGCACCGGATTTAATTAATCGGAGTGAATGTGATCGCGTTTACTTGCAAAAATTGTGTATACCAATTTGATTATAATAGTTAACATCCAGCTATTCCCTTCTAAAGTTTGAACGGCATCACGTGCGCATAGAATTATTATCGGCTATCTGCATGAGATATATGTGGCTGCTCTAGTTCTAGAAGTCAATTTACGAATAATCTTACCGTTTTCATGATTCACGATGTCTAGGTTTCCTCACAAGGTTTCATCTGTTGTTTTAACTTGCTCTTTCCACTTAAGCTTAGTGTCAAGATAAATTCCAAGAGATTTAGCTGTATTTGCAGATAAATCTTGCAAGAAGTTGTTGAAATTAATGTCACCAGCAAATATTGCAAATATTGCGTGAAATATACCTGCAGAATTGGGCCTATATCTTTTGGTATTTATCTTCTCATTACACCTAAAAATGTCAGGCAGCATTGTATGCTTGTAGAATTTAATAAAGTTTTTTTTGGTATAGATTCTGGTACAGTTGATCTTTAAATGGAGCATATCGATATGATGATAAATCAAGAGATAATTTTTAGCTGTATTTATTGTTGATTGACACTTTTAACTTTTGTAAATATGCATGCCTTATGTTTTGTCTGTCGATTTGGTTAATTTCAGTTTGTATCGGGAGACTTGGGAATGTGTATACAAAACATAATGCTAACAAATCAGCTTTTTACTTGGCTGGAAGCATCTATGTTCTATCACAGTTTATTATTGACATTTTAGGTCTTTAAGACTTTTTGAAGCTTATGCTAGAGGGAATATTCAGTTCGACCAGAAAGGCCAGTGAAGTAATTATGCATTGGATTTCCGTTTTTGATAGAGTCGCTGAAGTACTTATCCTTTTACAACGGTTGAAAATAGATTTTGAAAAACTGATCTCTCTGACACACTTACTGTGGTAAGTAGACTCTTGTACAAGTATTTCTCGTTTTTTTTTTTAAATAAACCGAATATTTTAGGAGTTAGTAAATCATTGACCGCCACTATGAACGATTCTAGCATTCAAGTGTAAAATGTATGTTCAACATTGAAGTTGTGAAATGAATATGATCGTTTCGATTGCCATAGCAACCGTGGAATAAACCCACTTTAAAGACAAGACATTTGTCTTCATTAAAATGTCCTCGTCATAGAAATTCGAGGGTATTTTCAAGAAATATATACATTTAATTTATAATATTTTATGCTTCAGTTTTTTTCTTCCAACAAAGGACATTTTTATTTTAAATTAATTTAAAAAAAATATTGAATTTCAATTATTATTTTTGCTATGTACAGTTTTTTTATTTTATTTTAGAATTATGTTACATATTGCGCTAGCATAATAAGAATAAAAAATAAATGGAAAATAAATTGATAACGGTTGTTATAGAGAATGATTTGCTTGTATATTGTTATAATTATGTCGCATAAGAACTCATCCTAATTATCTTAAACCAGGCTCTATTCAAATTCTTTCACATCGAACCTTCACTAACTAATTATTCACCGTCAAGCAACTACTATGAGCTATTTACATTTTAACATATACCTTTACCATTATCCTCATGTCTCAAATATATGACGATGGCCTGAAAAGTGTTAAACTTATGCCACAAATAAAATATTAATAAATGTATTATAATTTGATCGACCATCGGTATACTACCAATTCCAATTACTTAGAAACCCCATGTTGTTAATCCATTCTGATGTTTACACAGAATAATTAATCCATCTACAAAATTACATGCCAAACTACCGATCTCCTAACCCATCTCTTGATTAGGTTACACAATATATTTATAAACATTTTCAACAGAATTAATAGTTGGAGTCTTTAATTGGTAGTTGCTTTTTTTTATCTTCTGTTAGTGTTGTTATTCCTCCCCATTATTAAAACCTTTTGTTGTTGTGATTAATTAGTTAATTTAACAATTTCTTAACGACTTCAAATTAATGAAGGTATATATATTCAAAAGAGTGCTTTATGGATTTTGATTTTACTAAAAATTATTCACTGTCATTGGGAGAGACACTAAATGAAATAAAGGCACCAATTTAATTGGTCTGTAAATAACAACCCCAAACTACAATACAGGGTACCTGTAAAATGTTATTTATTCGAGTCACAATGATATTTGTCAACTGTTAGAATTTATTAATAAAAATCGGTACCCTGTCGTTACGAGACCTGCTGCACACATGAATTTTCTTTAAAATAACAAACAACTTTGGGAGTATCCATTACTTTTTAGACAGAGGCTGATTGGTTAACTGATTAGAGGGTACGACCAAGAACTCGGAATGTTGGGCACCACCGTACCACATACAACAAAACTAAAGGAGTGTCAATGGCGGTAGCCAATACTTTAACTACTTCTAGCACAAGACAATCAAATTTATAATGACCATTTAAATTCCATTCTCCAATCTCTTATTAGCATTAGGCTCTTATTTTGGTCCTTCGAGCCGGATCGTGGAACGAATTAACACACCACTACAGCATATATGAATGTATCATTTAAAAACTTAAGTATAATTTCATTTATTTATTTTAAGTGTATTACATCAATAAATCAAATGAACTGAATAGTGAAATTAGAACAGTGAATTAGTGTACCGGTATGCAATATTTAAAAGGTTATCTTAAAGGCGACCCATTAAGCCTTATTAGGCATCTAAATATTACTGACGCAAATTACATAGAGGCGTACCAAATTCTAATCAAACGGTATGATAAGAAAAAGTTAACAATTACCAACTACATCGAAACATTCTTCAAACAACCACATATCACTCGTGTCAACTCGTCAATTATTCGAAAATTAGCTGATACCACCGAAGAAATTATGAGAGGGCTCAAAGAAGTTAGAACGCAAGGTGACTTACGAGACCCTTGGTTAATTTATATCATCGTCAATAAGTTGGATGACGTTAGTAGACAGTGAAGGAATCCGTGAAACCATACCCAAACCTGTAACTCGTATGACTGCAAGTGTACGAGGTACCCATACCACCACCGCATCTAATTTGAACTGTCCGTTATGTGATAATGAGCACATATTATATCAGTGTCCAAAGTTTAGGAATATGACCATCAGTGATATAAGAGTATTTATAAACGAACAATCAAGGTGTTATAATTGTTTCAATCACTCTCATGGAGTTACCGCTTGTAAATCCAAACGATCGTGTCAAATTTGTCGAAAACGGCATAATACTCTTTTACATTTCACTAATACACAAAATCCACAATCTGTACTTCGACCATCCACAATACAGTCAGCCAATATAATACAATCTTCACCCAACATACCAACCATACCGTCGCCCACATCCACTCAAATCAATATCCCATCTACATCAATTTTGCCAACGATCCCACAATCAACAACAATTCATACCACGAATGTATCTACACCCAACAAACATCAGTCCGAGGGCAACCTACAGATAAAACCAACAACCAATTAACCAATAACGTTACCAACAAATCAACTCAATACCATTACCTTACAGGCGCTATTACCTACAGCAGGTGTTTATGTTACTGATGCTGGGGGATAACCACAATCATGTCGTGTATTATTAGATTCTGGGTCACAGGCAACATTTGTCACCGAGGAATGTGTACAACATTTGGTTCTACCGAGAACTAGAGCAAATATTGCAATTAAGGGTGTTGGCTCATCGACAGCGGGAACAACAAGAGGTGCAACAACTCTTGAAATATCATCCAGATTTGAAACCAAACCAATATTAAATATTAACGCTCTTATATTACCAAGAGTAACAGCTCCAATGCCATCATCAAATATCAACCCAGAATGTTGGGAATATCTTAGTTCGTTACAATTAGCTGATTCCACATTTTTTAAACCAAGTACTATTGACATTTTGATCGGAGCCGAGTATTTCTTCGCTATTTTAACCAACGGCAAAATCACCAGCGATATAGGAAAACCCATTGCCCAAAACACCATATTCGGATGGATTGTTGCGGGAAATACCGAAACCAGAGCTACAAACTGCCTAGTCCAAACTGCCTAGAGATCGAAGAAATACCATCAATCAACCATTTGACGGAAGAAGAAACACAGTGCGAGGCACGTTTTGCAGCCACCAGCCAACGCAGTAAAGACGGGAGATTTGTGCTTAAATTACCATTTAAACAGCCCGTAGCGAACCATTAGGGAATTCAAGAGATATGGCAGTACGGCGGCTATTTGCGATGGAAGACAAATTCATGAAGTATCCCAAGTTCAAAGTCCAATATTACGGCATTTATTCATGAATACATTAATATGGGGCATATGGAGCGCATCACTAATACAAGTTCAATCAAGGATCCGAATTTGTCGTTTTATATGCCACATCATGCGGTCTTCAAAGAATCAAGCACCACTACGAAACTTAGGGTGGTGTTTGATGCATCGGCGATATCAACAACCAAGATATCATTCAATGATACTTTAATAGTAGGACCTATGGTTCAAGATAGTTTATACAGTATTCTATTACGCTTCAGACGACATGCCTTTGTATTTACGGGTGACATAGAGAAAATGTACCGCCAAATAGAGATTGCAAGAAAAGACACTGATTTTCAAAGGATTGTCTGGTGTAATAATCCAGAATCCACAATTGTAGATTATAGGCAAATGACGGTTACGTACGGAACTACATCCGCACCATATTTGGCTACGAAAACCTTAGTAGCACTTGCCAACAACTACTCAATCGAGTATCCCGCAGCCGCAAATATCGCCAAACATGATATTTATATAGACGATTTGTTGTCTGGAGCTAACAACGAAGAAGATGCGCTCGTGTTACAATCACAAATTACAAAAATAATAGAATCAGCCGGGTTTCACTTACGAAAATATGCTTCGAACTGTCCATTATTGCTTAAGTCAATACCTCAAAATAGCCAAGAATTATTACCGATCGAGATTTCTGAGGGAGTAAGGTCAATAAAGTTACTTGGTTTGGAATAGTGCCCGAAAAATGATGATTTTCATTTTAAAGTTTGTGTTAGTCCAAAGGTTACCAATACTAAGCACGAAATATTGTCTGAGGCTTCGAAGATCTTCGATCCACTAGGGTGGCTTGTACCATTTACCATTATGGTGAAAATTCTGTTCCAATTACTGTGGCTGTTTAATTTGCAGTGGGATGACCCATTACCGGTAAATTTATCAAAGAAATGGCACAAGCTTAGAAAGGAATTAACCGAAATCGACAAAATATCCATTCCACGATGGTTATGTACCAATAATGAATCCTTTCAGTTACATGGATTTACTGATTCTTCTGAGTTCGCGTACTCTGCCGTCATTTATGCTAGAACTACAACAAAAAATGGCACCTACCTAACCAATATAGTTTGCTCAAAAACCAGAGTTGCCCCAATTAAACACACATCCATTTCACGGTTAGAACTGTGCGGAGCTCTGTTGCTAACTAGATTAATGAAAACAGTAACTGATTCACTGCAATATCCAAATATTAATATATTCCAATGGACCGATTCAACCAATGTATTATGGTGGTTATCGTCCCATCTGAGATGTTGGAAAACCTATGTAGCTAATCGCACAGCGGAAATTTTGGAAACTTCGCCACGAAGCAATTAGAGATATGTACCGACGAAACAAAATCCCGCGGATTGTGCATCACGCGGAATGTTACCATCAAAATAACATAGTTTCGAGCTATGGTGGAAAGGACCAACATGGCTCCGTCTAGAACCAAAAACTTGGCCTAATCAAACAAACCTTTTCCATACTAACCGACTTACCAATGAAGAAAATCTTCTAAAATACATAAACTGGATATTGTAATGTCAAATACTTGTCTTGACTAATTGTCATGAAAATATTCCGAATTTCCCAAACTTGTTCGAATCATTGCATTATTGTTTCAGTTTTGTAATAACGTCAAGAAGTCCATTAAAATCTTATCCCCTGAAGATTATAAAAAAGCAACCGATGTGATTTTCAAATGGGTTCAGACAGATTGTTTTAGCACCGAGATGTTATTAATACAAAATAAAAAGCCTTTACCAAAAAATAGTAAATTAGCAGCACTGAATCCATTTGTAGATGAACATCAAATTTTACGAGTCGGAAGCAGAATTCAAACCGCGAACGTTGAATACGTTAAACGGTTTCCAGTGATATTACCAGCAAACCATATCATCACTAAACTTATTGTTGAAGAGACCCACACTAAATATCTACACGCAGCACAATCTTTAATGGTGTCCATATTGAGGCAGAGATATTGGATAATAAGTTGTAAAAATCTAGTGCGACAAATAATTCGTCAATGTATCCCATGTACGCGATACAAATCATACAAGCTCACTCAATTAATGGGAGAACTACCGTCCGCGCGAGTAAATTTTAAATATGTGTTCAACCAAACGGGAATAGACTATGCTGGCCCCATTTGGCTACGATCTACGGTTGGGAGACGAGTACAGCCACACAAGGCTTATATTGCGATCTTTATCTGTATGGGCAGCAAAGAAGTTCATATCGAATTATAGTCAGTGACCTGTCAACCAATGCGTTTTTAAGACATATTAAGTGACAATGGCACAAACTTTGTGGGGGCAAAAAATCAACTACAAGAAATCTACAAATTAAATAAAACAAAACAACATAATAATTTAGTTTCAAATTATTTATTAAATTTTCAGACACGATGACATTTTTCTCCGCTATCTGGACCTAACTTCGGCGGTCTATACGAATCCGCAGTTAAGTCTACGAAATTTCATTTGAGGAGAGTCTTGGGGAGAACTGTACTCAATTTTTAAGAAATGACGATCTTACTATCACAAATTGAGGTGATTATGAATTCGCGTCCATTGTGCTCGCTGTCACCCAGCCCAGATGAAAAAGATATGCTAAGACCGGCTCATTTTATTATTGGGCAACCACTTACATTACCACCCGATCCAGATCTAACAAAAGACAAGCAATACACACTCAAACGATGGAACCTAATTCAACACTTAATGCAACATTTCTGGCGTCGCTTCAATAATGAGTACTTAACTACACTCCATAATCGGTCAAAGTGGCAACACAGAAATACCAACATTAATAATACGAGATGATAATACACCTCCAGCGCAATGGCCACTAGGCAAAGTTTGTCAAACACACCCTGACCGAGATAGTCTCTTGCGAGTGGTGTCACTTAAAACCCAATCTGGAATCTTCAAAAGACCAATCACTAAACTGGTGTTATTACCAGTCTCTTGAACGTGCTGTTCAACGTCGGCGCTATGTCTATAAGACGTATAGACCAGAAGAATAATATCAAATTATTTCTTGAAATTATTATTAGTTAAAATATACTTATCTTTATATTTCAAGTCAGATTCGTGTTGGTTTGTTGACATTACTAATGTCATCATAATTACAAATGTCAATAATTAATATCTATAGATGGATTCTAATAAATTTCTGATAAGTATAATTATCGACTTGAGTATGAACGACGCGACATCTCATCGACATTGTAGGAGGTGATCGTTGTCGACAAATTGATACAATAATAATAAAATTCCCATCTCTCGTTCATTATCTTGGAGAACATAACACCTTCAACAACTGGACCACAACACCAATATTTGTATATATATTTTGTTAATAAATGAATTTACGATTTATAATACAGGATTGATCCATTCTCCTAAGATACAAACTCTGATTCGGGTCGTGAGTTGAGTGACGATGGAGCTCAATTTAGATATCACTCGAAATACGCCTTTAAATAAGTATTTATTAAAATTCACGAAGAAGATATAGACCAACTATTTAAAGCAATATGGTTTAATTAGCTCAGTTTCTTTTTGAAATTCGAGACGAGTAATCTGTGAAGAAAATGAGAAACACTTGTTAACCTTGAAAAAAACCTTGCTCAACGAACAAATATCAAAGCCGAATCAATACTGAACATCTAGAAAAAGGAATTCTCTATACATACCATAAACACAGAAATGGTTACTATCAATGCTGGGTTACACTACATATCACTGTCTAATAAACAAGGTAACCACTCAGATAAATCATCCCAAAAATACACAGCTTTTTACAAAGTTGGAATTAAGGACGGTGGCAAATATGCTCGTTTTTCTGAAATCTGAAACGTTTTTAAATTGATAACGGTCAATTTCCGAGAGAGCACTAGTAATCTATTAATCGAGCTAGTAAAACCAAAACTCCTCGAACATGGGAAAATCTACACGAACCCATAACTTTTGAACCTTTAAAATGGAATTTTTTTTTTAAATACGTTTTTTAATATAGGTATAGTATTTATTCTTCTAAAAAAAATCATGAAATATTGTGTTTTATTGTTAGTGAAGTTTTTAAAATAACGGTAAGTGTTAAAAATAGATTTTTATTATATTTTTACATTGTTGAAAACATTAATCACTGTCGAAAAGCGTTCTAGACTCATCTGGAACCTTTAGTATTCGAAAGATTCTTGAACATTTATTATTATTATGACAGTTATGACCCCCAAATGGAAATCGATTGGTCCACCTACAGCTGAAACTCGAAAGAAACAGGCATTACGAGCTTCAGAAACGTGCGAACAACGCTCATCAAGTTTGAAAACCCAACAATTACGTATTGCTCAAGCCCGGTTGAATGAAACAGGAGCGCAAAAAGAATCAAGATTGAAAGCTAATCGAGTACACATGGCTCAAGTCCGTTCCGAATTAAACAATCGACCAGCGGAGAGCAAGACTTGCAACAAATCGAGAACGCAATTTTCGATCCAGACGGTCACTGCACGTTGATTTAATCTTGTTGCGTTCAATTACGATGCTGATTATGATTACAGTCTTCATCGAAGTGTCGTTATTGGCCAAATGGACAAACTATTCGAATTTTGCGGTGCATAGAAATTCAAGACGGAAACTCCAGAAATTCAGGTGGAAAAGTGAAATTATCAGAATTGCATTCACCACCTGAACGTTGGTTCAGGTGAGACAAGCTAGTCTAAACATTTCTTGGCAAACAACCGCAATTACAATTTATGTTTCTAAATGACATCGTTCGGTGCAACAAAAATCATACGTGAAAATTACATGCCAACGTTAAAAGCCCAATAGCAAATTTATCATCGTGCTGGATCACTTGTACCACTGTCGGGTTCAGATTACAAATTTCTCCAAATTTATTTCATGGGAACCACTAATAAACAAGTTGATCAGCGTCATCGATTCAATACCAGGTCTAATCGAGAAATTGTTGCTGCAGTACAAAGTTGATTCAATCAACACAACAAAATAGTTCGACTGTTTAGGACGCCCCTCGACCGAATGCCAACTGATGATTACGTTCTTGTCATTAGAGCTGATAAAATTTCAGTCGGCCAACACGAAAGACAATACAACGCACCAACAATTAATGAAGTAGCGATCATCACAGTTGGCGCAGAATTTAACTCGCGTGATATAGTTCTTCAGTGCAGAGATGGTAATGTTCAGCGAGTCTCAGAAACTCATGGGTCATATGATGCATTGCAATATCCAATTTTATTCTAGCAAGGAGAATATGGATATCATTTCAACATCAAAATGAAAAATTCACAAATATAAGAGGAGACAAATAAGAAAGTCAGTGCCATGAATTACTATTCATATCGATTGATGATTCGTGAAAATCAAGACAGTCACATTTTGAAATTTCGGCAATTGTTCCATCAATACATTGTCGATATGTATGCAAAAATCGAGTCCGAACGACTCCTTTTCATTCGATTGAATCAAACCAAACTGAGCTCAGAAGAATATATTAATTTACGCGATTGCATCTGACGGCAATCCAAATGAACTGGGAAAAGTGGGTCATACTACCCGCTTCATTCACTAGTAGGAAGACTACGGCACTTACATGAATACGCACAAGATGCAATGATTTATGTTCGTCCAGATTTTTCATAACAATCACATGCAATCCTACGTGCGGGATGAAATTAAAGAATTTCTTTAAGCATTAAGGATGGTAAATGCACGAAACGCTATCCAAAAAAACTTACACGCCGAAACTATCACTGGAAATGATGGATATCCACAATATCATCTCCGATCAACTGAAGATGGTGGCGAATTTATCACCCTTAAAGTGCGCAACAATGAAATTGAATTCGATAATCGTTGGGTTGTACCGTATTCACCATTACTCTCCAAAACGTTCAAAGCACATATCAATGTCGAGTATTCTAATTCAGTGAAATCGATCAAATACATTTGCAAATATGTCAACAAAGGAAGCGATATGGCAGTTTTTGGAGTGGGAAATGCAACTACAACAATCGATGAAATCAAACGATTACAATTGGGACGCTACCTGTGGCTTTTTTACAAGGACATTTTGGAACAAATTTTTTTCTAAAATTGAGGAGCTTGATTTTTATTATGAACAATATGCGTAATTCTTAACTGATCGAGCTACTATTGAGTGCACAAAGTTCTAATCGATGGTTTTTAATGGAGTTTTGAAATGTGATCAGAGTTCGAAAACGCTATTTATGTTTGAACCGATCGTAATAGATATTAAATAGATTTTCCATTAATTATTATTATTTTGGGTTATGGCTAAATGAAGCGGAACTAGGCCATTTCTCAATTAATTATGATGAAACTTGATATGTTTTCTGTAAATAAGGCTCTAAATTCTGAAATGTTTCTTAATTGATACGGAACTAAGCCATTTCTTAACCGACTATGGTCAAAATTAATATGTTTTTTGTTTCTGGGACTATAAACCCTTTAAAATGCCTTATATAACCCTTTTAATATGAGCAACTTGAACGAAACTAAAGTCGGAAACTGGAGAATTTCTTAACTGATTATGAAAAGATGACTATTGTAACTAAACTAGATTGTCCAGGCTTGCTACCTCAAGGTTTTACTTTCAAAATTTGTGTATTTATTTATTTATTTTTATGGTATACCAACCATTCTACTGCGAAATTTCGATCCACGACGTTTTTGTAACGGTATACCAAACTTGCAGTCAACAAATTGATAACAACATACATCAAAGCTTTAATGTTAATTGACCAACATATTGGAGAAGATGCCGAAATGTATACTTATATTATATTGGGATAATATTAGAGTGGTTATTATTGAATATAGTTATCACTGAACTGATAATTAATTATACGAAATTGGATTCGAATTTGTATATAGCCCTAGCTTCCATTTCACTTTAATCTAATTCCTGAAATTATGTATTTGTTGTATACACATGTTATAATGGCAAATAGATTTCAGTAGCAGAGTGTATGTCTGAACAGCAAAGGCAGATATGACTATATTCGCCCTGCATAGCCAAAAGAAGTATTGGTTGAAAAAGTATTTCTCAACATTTAGAACCATCTATTCTTGCCGCCAAGAATAAAAACGTCTGCGAACTTATCAATATTATTCATTCTTATATTCAAACAGACAGAGAGGCAGTCACATACAAGTCCGTCGATACTGTTGTGGAAGCAGATGAAGCGGCTATTTATCCAACAGAATTTTTGAATTCACTCGATCTGCCTGGGATTCCACCGCATGTACTGAAATTGAAAATTGAGGTTATCATGTTGCGAAATATCAACCAGCTTTGCAACGGCACGCGGCTTCATCAAAAAATTAAATAAGTAACGTAGTAGATGAAACAATCTTGACAGAGCCGTTCAAAGTTGAAGATGCTTTCATTCCTCGTATGCTTCCTATGATCCAAACGGATATGTAATTTCAACGGATAAGCAATTTGGCAAGAGATTGCAATCCCCAATTCGATTGGCTTTAGAATTTTGTGGTTTTGATCTAGACACTAGATTAGAAATGTACAAATCCAAAAATTTTCAAAATCCCACTACGGGGTAGGCCATGTTTAAGTGACTCCACTGTAGAAAACAATTTATAGAAAACTGTAGAAAACTTTGTAGAAAACTGTACAAAAATTCCACAGCAGGTATGCCAACTAAAGACTGCCAGTTAAATATTCAATCATTACTACAGCAATAAACAGGTTTAAAATTCAAATGAAAAACAAAAATTTATCTAGCTTACATTTTTATTGTAAACCAAATTATCATAAAATATAAAATGTAAATTTTTTTTATTATGCTAATTTCATAATAATCATAAAAAATGTTGCAAATGACCCATTAAATTTCCATGCAATAAAATTAAATATGTGTAACATTACTTAAGTAGAATATAAACTGTTGCTTACAGTACATTCGAATTAATATCCAATTTCAAATAAAAAAATTGTTAAAATTTTTAAAAATTTTATGTATATTTAATTTCTAAAATTTAATTATTTTGTGTGTGCAACATAAAGTAGGAAACCAGAATTACCATTTCAATATACGCAGTATAATATATGTATGTCACACAAAAAGTTAACAACTTATTAATTAACCCCAAATTTAACATCTGCGCCTATATTGACTGTCAGAAAGCAACAAGATACAATAATATTACCGTAAAACGAAAAGTCAGTCGAGTCGAACAAATTAAATTAAATTATTAGTAAACATCAAAAGAAGTAATAAATTTTGTCTTAATTATAAGATCATTTTCTTCTGTGCCTTTTCGTCTCGGTTCTATCGTCTTACCGTACCGTACTATATACTAAACGAATTAATTTTTTTTTAAATTATATCCGGAAAACGTTAAAAAAAATTGTTGTAACATTCGTCGACATTGTAGAAGAATTTCTAATTTTATAAATATTTTCGAACGAAGCGAAAATATGTTTTTCACACTCTCGTAATTATGTTTTGTCAAAAAGGAAAATTCAATACGAAATAATTATGTGAGAAAATTGAAATTTTGTTTTTATTTTCACTTTCGTATGGACGCAACAGACGTTGATCAGACATTTGGAAGACCTTCGCACGAAATCGGGTCTTTGTAATTAAATTTAATTTTTGGTGTCATATTACGAGCACATAAATATAATATCGAGTTGTGAGTCGAAATTTTTATGAAATAAAACGGAAATGGTCGTTTATTAGTTTTATGGATTTATTTTTTAATGGGATATTAATTTATCTTACATTAAAATATATTAGTTTAGGAAAATTCTAATATTTTCTAATAGTAATTATTTTATATCGGAATTGGTTTCGACAAAAATCGTATATGTGGTATAATTACTACAACACTTATATGGTAAATCTTATTCGAGCTTGTTCTTCGAATTGTTCTAGCCGATTAGAAGACAAATCATTTTTTATCATGAGGAGCCATCGTCACGGACAGTGACCTCTGTGCCAACCAAATGGTAGCTCTTTTCTTAGAAGAAAAGAGCTACCATTTCTGCTGCAACAAGCGCTTAGGATTGGCTCGCAGAATGTGACCGAGCCAGCACACTGGTTGTTCTTTTATTTTAAGAACGAGATCAGGAGTTTTAATTAAGGTCATGATCTCGTGGTTGAATTAAGTGTCGTCATTGTCCGGTTTTGGACTATACATCGTGCACATGATTCTATACACCTGTCTGATCAACACTTTGGACAACTTGGGCTTGTTGGCATTTGAAAGAAATTTTGACTTTAGCAGTGGAGGTAAGGCATATAAAGCACGTATACCAACGACAATACGCATTTTAATATTCCTTCACACACAATATCATGAGTGACAAAGGACTTGGTGGGCTCTAAAACCAGTGATCATTTATTTTCTTTTGAACTCATTGATTTTGAGACCAACGAAAGCTGAGAGTCGTACAAGTGGGTCGAGTAATTATTTGCCATTGTTGTCAAATTAGACTGGAATTACACAGATATCAACTTTTTGTTCTCAACTTTGACGCAACATTGTAACTGCATCAGAGATTATGTCTTTTACATAAACACACATATTTGTCAGGCCACCGATGGTCAATCCGATGGATTGAGTCATAGGCTTGTTGGAAATTCAAGAACACCTGACGAACGTCACGACATGTTTCTTAATATTTAAAAAGTATCATCCTCAATGAAAAAACTTGATTAGTGACTGAATAATTCGGGCAAAATCCTACTTGGTAAGTCTCTTACAATTTCCTCCGCCACGAAAGTGATTCTCTTCTAGACTATGTAAGACAGTAATTTGTATGCTGTGCTGTGCAAAGGAGAACTATACCGCGATATTTTGACATTTTATTCGATCTCCTTTAATCCCTTTAATCAGGATCGTTTTAATACCTGCATGACCAGTGCGAATTCTTTTGGTGGGTTCTCTATATGCTCATCTCTACAGTCTGTATTTGACAACTTTCAAACACAGCATTCAACACCTGTTGAACATTGAGTAAATAAGGGAAGTGTCTTGCACAGCATCGATGTTAACACGGAAGTTTCAATCCTGGTCCCAAATGATGATAGACTTAGATCTAAAGGTATGGTGCAGTCCGATGACTCCTTTATGGAAGTTACTTGAACTGCGCTCATTGCTTAGTTGTTTTACTCTTAAGACTTCGCAGCCTTCCAGCATTCGCGCTCTTTCCGTCTACAAATTCGCTTGACGGTTTTCCTAGCAAGGACCGCTCTGATCTTCCGTGTGATTGTAAAAGTATTCTCGCTTTTTTCTATATTGTGGTCTAAGCTATATTCTGTTGCTTGACAGCAACATAAAACTCCTCATCAAACCAATCATTTTTATGGGTTTAATTTTTACCATACCTAGAGTCGCCTGGGCAGCACTGACAACCGAAGTTGACAATTCCTCCCATAGAAGGATCAAAACATTAAAACGGTGGTTGGTTTTTATAATGTTACTGCTAACAAGATTATGATATTATGCCTTCTCATCTATATTAATTATTCCTTTATGATCGCTGGCTTGTACGAAAACTACCACCTTAGCTTTGCAGTAACCAACTTATAATCACTACCTACATATTTGGGAGCCACACGGTGAACCAAACATGGTCATTTTCGGGACACTTTACGAGAGTGTGTCCATGTTTCCCAGTGGATTTATTTATGAGGAAATTATTCCTCAATTATTGGTCGCTAGATCGTTTCAGGAATACAAACCTATGTTTTTACAAAAGTCAGGCTGGTTTTTACCAGCTGTAGCGTTGTAGTGATCAATCACTACTCTAACGTCGTGCTCCAGTATGAATATCATCAGATCATTCAAACGGTTGTGAAATTGAAATGAGGATTTATTTTTGGGTTGGCTTACATCAGTGGGTGAATGACAAATGATTGATAGTTTGGCTAGTCGCATGCTTAAACATCGCTTACATACACGATTATCAACTGCTTTGAAATTTATAACAGCCTTTTTCGCCTGGGGCCCAAGAAAAAATCTAACGCCAAAATTGCCGAGGTCACCTCCACTGTGAAGTAATCTACAGCCTTAGGACACATGTCTCAACTTTTGGCCTTCGAGTTTCTTCGAGAACAACGAGTTCCAAGCAATAGTCTTTCATAGCTCATTTAATGCCGCATCAAACACGCCTGGTTTTCTTAGCGACAGTACGTTTCACGTACCGATCCTAAACTGCGTGTCTGTTATGATAAGCGGGAGTCTTGTTAAATTTTGGCTGTGCTCATATTTTCTTTTGTTGATTTTTTAACAGGTTAGTCTTTTAAGAATGTAAGTCAGCCCAAAGCTAGCCAAGTGATCCAACCTTTCTTTATTCGCCTTCTACAACATGAATTAATGCTAAATTCTATAAGGATAACATGCTCGTTTAAAAGTCTTTTACGAAATATGAGGGTGCCCTTAAACCACACTGTCCTATTATCAAACACTTTAAAACGAAACTTTAAAACTCCTCAAAATCATGATAGTATGCCCATTAAATCTGTGAAATTTATACGACAAATAAAAAATTTGCTAAATCCAGAAAATGAGTTTATGCTAATAAAATCTGTGAAATTTAGGCCTTAAACTGGGTTAGCCCATAAAAATTGTAAAATATGACATAAATTGAAAATTTGCAAAATCGGTAAAATCTATAAATTCCATAATCTATAAATTTTATGGCACAAAATCCAAAATTAATAAAACCCGGAAAACTATGACGGTAAGTTCATGTAATTTTTTAAGTTTATTCGGAAAATTATAAAGTTGCAAAACCAACATGAAAAACCAGCCATTTGCAAAACCAGCACAAAAATTTGCAAAATACTTGATCGTTTAATAAGTCCCGAGACTAACCCAGAGATGCAATCCTAAATGAAATTTTTTTCAAGCTCAACAATGGCTCAGCTATGACTCGGCAATATTAGTTTGGACTCTGTTGCTTTGAAACCAACCATTTGTCGGTGGTATTTTGATTTCAAAAGTTGTTGTATAGGGGCAAATGCTGCTGAACTAGCTCTGGTCGCACAAATAAAACAGTAACTCAAGAAAACATCATGCAAGTCCACGGGTGAAATATCGAAAGGTATTTTCAAGGTTTTGGAATGCGCAGTGCATAATATATTCATTGAAACCATGAAAATGAAAAAAATGGGTGACATCTCTGAGAAAAGGCCACAAATAAAGAAAAAAGCAAATGTTTCACCAAGATAATGAGTGGTGTCACAAGTCGTTGAAAACGATGGCCAAACTACATAAATTGGGCTTCAAATTGCGCTTTAAATTGGTTCCCTAACCACCGTATTTTCCAGATATCCAGGAATTACTGGTTCTTTCAGGCTTAAAAACAATGTGCCAGTGAAAGATGTTTGGGTCTGTAGATAAAGTCATTGCTGGAACTGATAGTTATTTGGAAACCAAATCGTTCTATACAATATAACACACATATGGTATAGAAAAGCGCTGGAATGATTTTATCGTACTTGAAGGAGATTATGTTGATGAGTAAAGATTTATGCCACAAATTGAAAATAAAACAAAAATTCAGCAACATCAAATGAAATTTATTGCACAAATCTAAAACTCCCAAAATTCAGCAACATGAATATGAGTAGGACATTTAAACTGTTATGCCACTAATCGAGAATTTCTAAAATTCTGAAGAAACAAGATGATTCAATTTAAAAAAGTTTCGATTTAATCAAAAGATTTCCGTATTAGTTTATTATGTAAGGCAGTCATTTGCATGTGGCTCCAAGGAAATAGTCTGTTTTACATTTTCATCTCAAAAGCACTACAGTTTTGAGTTAACCAACGCTTTGCTTTCCATGTAGATCCTGAGTAAGGCAATCAGATAATATATTTTCCTGAAACGTTTTGTAGTGGTAGCCCGAAAATATAACCAATCGATATTTAAAGTTATGTCGATATTAATATAAAATATTTTCAGCTTATGTCACCCAAATTAGCTAAACGGTTGGATCAAGTGCCAAATCTTTATAGCGATCTCAAGTGCCGAAGGAGGACGAATTTAAACTAGATGATCGAAATTCAGAAGATGGAGAGTAAAATACTGTAGAGGGAGGGAAGTATACAAACGATTTTTCAACGATATTAATCCCAAAAGTACAAGTTATCTGAAGAACTTGATTTGACTACCAATAGTGTTACGGTACAGGTAGCCGGTCCACGTATTTTTATCAAATATATAACATATTTATTTTGGATAATATCATTTTGATTTATTACTGAGGAACATAAACTGTAATCATCTTGATAATTTATCCTTTAGCAAACAAGTAGTATGCACACATAGTTATCATATGCCCACTCGAAACGGTTCACCGACATATATAAATTTGATTTATTTCTATAAACATTAAACGAATGTATGTATATTTGAATTTTATATTTTTATTTACAAAGTCAAACCACTTAAATTAAATAATAAATTAAATTGAATAGGTAAATATTGACAAACCTTTTCATTGATTTAAAAAATGATATCAACAGCAACAACAAAAAAAAAATGAAAAAGAGTTTCACTCTATTTGCCAAATAATCTTTGTGCAACCCTCCAAAAAGCATAACAAACTACATTTTTTAATCATCTATGCTGTTCCGTATCATAAGGGTGATTTTTTTTATGTTTTATAAAGACCCTTCTTTCTACCTATATACGTACTGACATTTTCATCTGTTCTACATTAGAATATATTAGATTATACTTTGATTTTGATGGTACTCGGGTATCTTGGAAAACTATTAATTTAGATCTAAAATACTTATTTGCTATTTATATCGGTATATAAGCATTAATGCTTCCCCACAACAGCATAGCGTTTGTCGATCTGCGTTGATTGTTTGAATAGCCATATAATGGAAAATGTTTATTTTACAACAGAAGATTGATTGGATTTTATTGGAAAACAATTGGCTATTTTTTTATCATTAAATCACCATATTTTCTTGTAATATTTTCTTAAAATCATGGTGAGGAGGTGATAGTAATAATATTTCAACAGCCAACTCAAAGATTCTTTAAATTGTTGCTGTTTTTTCTAAGTACACAATATATATCTTCCGCATACACCATAATTATAGAGCTGACCACGTTCAGAGTACAAACACAATTCATACCAAGTAGTTTGCAAGAATCGCACAGTAACATGCTTAAGTTTAACTAGTTTTTTGGAACTTGGATAAAAAAATATCGTGAAAAATTCAATTACATGTCTCGTTTAGGCGTATTGTCTTAATCAAACATACTGGTTGGACACACAACATGCTGGTTGGAAGATGTTGCTAGAGATATTTTACTTTTAAATAAATTCGAACGTGAGATTAAAGAGTTTTAGTAACAGAGCATTTTCTTGTTGTATTTCTGAATGTCAATTTTGGTCGCAAAATGAGTCAGAAGTCAAAAATAACCGCAAGTGGATAGTGGTGGTAAATAGAGTGTATTAGTGAAGTAGCATGCGCGTCATTTTGTTTGCTTTATTAATTTAGACATTTCAAAACAACATTTAGTGTTCTCTTGCTGGAAATCCAAGAGCACCTGATGGATGTCACGAGATGCTTCGTAATATTCCATAATATTGCTTTGTAATCAGTGACTAATCGATTACGAAATCCTCCTTGGCATACTATAGTCACTTAAAATTTCTTGCACTTTTCGCATTTTGAGCCATTTGCTGTTTTAAAGAAAGAATCATTTATCATTTTCAATTTTCTTTTTGAATGATCGACCTAAAGTGGCTGATTTCTAATCTTTTGGCATAATTTTGCTTTGTCATACTAATCGAATAAGGACAAAAATATAGTTTGACGAAAATATACCTTCAATGCACATTGTACCAGTTTATATTTGACATCTTTCATCTAATCTTTCATTTAATAAGTCAGGGAAATGCTCCTTCCAATTGTCAATTATGTATAATTATGTCAAATTTCTTGGAACGCTCTGAGTTCCAAACGATTTTTTTCGTGGCTAATACAGTGTTATTAAACACGCCTGGTTTTCTTTAGGGCTGCACTTTTACCATTCCAATTTCGTCTTCAATTTCTAGTGCGCACAGTTAACAGAAAAAATATTAATTTTTATGTGTAGTTCTAATTAGTAACTATCAAATATCCATATAAAAGCTCAATTTAGCGCACACCAATTTGTTTGCTTGTTTATTTCTTTTACTAGAACCAACAAAAACGTCTTTTTAGCCCTAATACTAAAACCTTCTATAATAAGTCAAACCATAGGTTAACATATAATAAAGATGGCCCAAACACAAGTAACAAAAATTTATATCTAGAAATAAAAATAAAAAAGTAAAAATAAAAAGAAGAAACCATTATTCTTGGTTACTGTATAATGAAGGTTTGTAAAATATCCTTTATAGCTGAAAAATATATTTTTGTACTTTGTACAGTAAACCAAAAAACATTTCTAAATTTTTATTAAAATTAGTGGTACCCATCACCATATTAGAGGTACCCGTCACATACTCTTAGTTTTGTTCTAATAGAACATCTTTTTATATCTTAATCTTTGGCCAAACACATCGCGTGGCACACGGATATTTAAAAAAAAACTTACAAAATTCGCTATTTTCTTGCGTGTAATAAGTACCATTTAAACTTGATATAATTATTTTTTTTTTAATTTTTATATAAAAGATATTGCTATAGTCTGTATGGAGGTCTATAGGCTTGTATAGACCTCCATACAGACATTTGTTGTTTCTTTTAATTTGGTGCACAGTTGTATTTTTAATTTATTTTGTTTTTAAATTTTATTTTATTTTATTCAGTCCGATATTCGCACATACATATATCTTTGAGTTCGGTTTGTTCGAATCAAATAACTTATAAATATATAAGGGAAGTGGAATATGTTTTCCAAAGTATTGAGATGGCACAAGATAAATTCGTTTAATAATGTTTTAGGGCAAATTAACAGGTGGTACTTCAATCGTTTTGACGACAAATTATCGAAGACGCTTTTTGTATTCTTTTTCTGTATATATTTAGCAATATTGTTTTGTACCCCGATTTTTCATTCTTTCTAACGCAAGAGAATTGAATATTTCATATACGTATACAGTGTATAATATACACATTTATTAGTGTGATTCAATTTTATTTTAATGTGTCAGTTTAATTCTCATGTAAATTACGCCTAAATGTTTTTTCAATAAAGCCTAAATGTCGAATCGGTTGAAATCGGTTACCGCATGAGTATTATTTTCCCAACCTTTCGATGTGACGATAGATGGCTTATGCATAAAAAATCAAATGTCGTTTTGTATTTTCATTCAAAGTAAAATATTATAGGCGAAACTATATTATTTTGATCGAAAATCAAACAGAGAATACAACTTATGTTTCAAAATGGTAAGTGTTCACAATTTTAAGTTTCAAAATAAAAAATCAAGTCACAAAATCAATTTTCAACAAAAAAAAGGAAACAACATGAGTAATACACTGCGCATGTACACTCACACAAACACAAGCAACCTTATTATTAGAAAATATTATGTTTAACAATTCTAACAAGACATCGATTTGTATTCTCATCGAAACAAATGAACAAAATTTATTTTTTAAAAGTGGTAAATGACAAATTGATGAAAATTTTACAAAATTTAAAGCGATTTAAATTTATAATATAAATAATTATTTGTGAATTTAAAAACGCAACTAAAACTTTGGGTGCGCATGAATATTTCAAAAATGATGTACCGAATAAAACAAACAAAAAAATGTAAACAACATGCGCAAATACAGTGCGCATGTCAAATACAAACACCAATATTATGAACACAAACACCAATATTAATACGCTCCGGTTTAATAATTCTTACCCATGAGAATTACAAAAAACGAACAAAATCGGGGTACTGGTGTGAATCATCATAGCATCTATAATGATTTTGCGCTTTATTTAATTTCTAATTTAAAACTGTTTTCTACATTAAAGTAGCTTGAATTTTTATTAAATAACATTATTTAATATCGCATTATTTTTATTCAATAATTAAAACTTTAAGAATTTGTGTTGTTTGCAATTTTCGGGGTTATCAAATCCTACGACCAGTGTTGCCATATCGACAGTTTTTCCTGTAAATCACAGTTTTCGTTATGGTCTACAGTTTTCCAGTTTTTTTGGTAAAATTCCAGTTTATTGTAAATGGTATCATTTTAAATATAATTTTCTTTGTAATTCCTTATAGATTATTTTTAAACCATTTTATAAAATAAAAATGGAATTCGGTGTAGGAATGCAATATAATGTTTGTTGGGTACTTTTCAAACAAAAAGCCGGTATCTTGAGGAATGTGTTCGAGATATTCATTCATTTATTCAAAATAATATAAAAAGATTAGATTATTTGTTCGCTTAATTACAAGCCATTCTGATTCGAATAATTAATACTCTTAAACTATATTTTACACACGTTTCAAAGCGGGAGCCTCTAGTCCATTTTATGCAAAGAGAAATATCCCGTTAATATTTGTCCATTTTTGACTACTTTATAATTGAAGAATGGTTTGTTTCGATTGTTTTCGATAGGTTTAACCTATTTATAATCAATTGAGTTAAGTAGCATTGATTTAGGAGCCAGTTTCAACATAACTTAATTTAAGTAAATGTTTGGAATAAAGGCTAAATATTTCCATTTTTTATGTTTTGACAGTTTTTTTTATTAATTGCATCTATAGACAGGTTTAATGCTCCAAATTCAGGATATTTTTTTTAATGATCGAACAGGTTTTCGGTAAACATGGTGTGGCAACACTGCTACAGACCAATTGTGTCTATGTCACTTCTTTTAAGGACGGCCACCCAAACCTAACCGAACCTAAGTGAAATAGAACCGAAACAATATTTGGAGAACATATTTTTGAAATACAAATTTTCATTTATTTTAATAAGCAGAAAACAAATTTTATGCAAAATGCCGAAAATTAAAAAAAAATAGAAAACAAGATCATAATGGCAATTTGTTTTTTGAATAAATAAAAGAGTCAAAATTTCACGCGAAAATAATGTTAAAAACATTTTATTCGCATGAAATTAGTTTGGGTAGTTTTGCTCGTCATCTCTGATGTATAGAGAACAACTTACTTTTTCACCGCTAAACTGAGTACAACTTGGCAAAAATAGAAACGAAAAGTTTCATTTCTAATATTGTCTTGGTAAAATTATACGAAAATTTCGCCTGAAATCGATCTGAAAGATAAATTTTGACATGTCTAATTTGTTTTATGTCATGTATTTTGATTCCAATGGTGTTTTGTTTTCAAACTTTTTAGATTTAGGTGCTTTATAAATTTGTTTTTTAATTTTCGACATACTCCATTTTAGCTCAAATATATTATCATATTTATTAAAAAACATCGAACCATGTACGCGTGAAACAAAAACTTTAAATAAATGTCAAAATTTCACAAATGTTTTCATTTCATGAAGTTGGAAACTTCATAGTAGTGCCATCTATTATACAATCTGACAAACTAAATTTGTCTTTTATTTTTTCACGTCATATAAATCATTTAAAAAGCTTTTGACGAATGCCAATTTTGGTAAAGTTATACAAATAAGATAGCTGTGGCCAATACTTATTTAGGAATCAGAACTTGCAAGATGTAAAGGTTGGTCTCTAAAATAACTAATCAAGCTGAGCTGGAATATGTTTGTTTTAAGCGCTAAATCATTATATGATTTGTGTATTTGTGCGAACGTTTATTTCCTCAAATGATCTTCGGATCAGCCACAAGCAAAGTTTTGGGCCAATATTACTGCAGTATGCTATTCGGGTATTTAAATCAAAAATGTTTTCCAATATTAGGGTATTTAATTCAAAATTAGTGACTCATGTCGAGAAGAAATTGGATGTCAATAAAAAAATTATTCAAGAATTTGGATTTTTTCCTTTGTTGATAGAGATGGAGATCGATGACGCACAGTTGAAGCATAATACAGCTTGTATTATGCTTGTTAAACATTGAAGTTGAAGGCCGACTATTATGGTTAAGTTTATGTATCTCTAACGGTTTAATTTTTTGTTGCTGTTTACGTGACATTTTAATATTCATTGCCACTTCGAAAAATTTATCAAAATCATAGTTATCATGATTTAATACATTTTGTTGAATTTTCCCATTAGTCCTACTATGAAATGACCCCTTAAAGCATCCCTAAGGACTTTAGTTTATCACAGCATCATTCAAAAATAATCCAAAATAACAAGTTTCGACTTGGCTTCTTAGGCTTATCATACACAATCTTTAAGCGGTTTGTCAGATTTTAGCCTTTTAGCATGCTACACAGTTTTGAGCCATTTTCTGGACGTCTTTATTAAGAGATGGCCAGACAATCTTTTGTGTCAAGAGTTTAATGGAAACATTGACGCCAGGATGAAAAAGATTATTAAACGCATCGAAAACTTGTTTTAAGAAATTTTGCGGAAGTAGTAGAAGTAGTAGTATCGCAATAAATAAGAGTTATAGAATTGAATGAATCATTGGACTGAGTATCTCCGATGACAGCATAATCAATAATTTCCAGGATAGAAATTTGATTAATGAAAGAGTATCAGCATCGATATTATCAATGCCAGAGATATGCTAGCTATCAGTCGTGAATTGACCATTGAAATCTAAATGAAATTAATTGATGAGGAGATGCTTGTATTCTGATTAAAAGTATGGACTAGTGGTTTATGATCGGTGTCGAGAGTGAAAGTACGGCTTCGAGAAGATGTCGAAAATGTTTGATCTCCGAATAAGCCTGAAGTTTACGATCATAAACACTGATTCATTTTTGCGTATCATTAACACGTACATAGAAGAAGCCGAGTGCGGTTGCTAAGTTTCTGAAATGAACTGCTGAGCCACTGCTCCAATAGCTGTAACGGAAGCATCAACCATGATGGCCAGAGGTGCTGATTATGACGGATGAATCAGTAGCCTATAAGAAGCCTATAAGAAGCCTCGATAAAAGTTTATCATATGTCTAAAAAATGTTTTAGTTGTTTTACAGTCAGTGGTCGCTACACATTCTTGATGACTTGAATCCGTTCTTGCGCGATGGTAATTTGCCTTGTCCCGTAATCAAGTGGCCTAAAAAGAGAATTTAGGATTTTGGAAGATAATTTTGATGTCTTCGAAATTTTCGTCATAATTTTGAAAGGCAATGAGCCCGACACCAAATATACAGTAGCCAATTACAATTCTTCTCCGTTCGACGAGCAATGCACATCGCATTGCAATTTTCTCATTGTTTTAATTTGATATTTATTTTTTTTTTGTTTTGTTGCTGTGTTTTTTATTTTTTTCATCTTTTTTTTTTTTAAAACCTGTGTTAACCTGTGTTGTGAAAAAAAAAATTAATTATCTTACTAAAAGAATTGTGTTCTTAAAGACTTTCTTGAAAGATTTTTAGTTAAAAGAGAGTTCTTAATGTGTTGAGTTTTAATGTTCGGCACTTTTACGATAAATTGACGCGCACAACCACACACTATCATAAATACTTTATTTCCATCCCGTTTATTTATTTCCCGTTAATCAATTAAATTTTTAATTTTGTTTTCAAATTCCGTTTAGTCGACATGTTTAATACAAGTAGATAAATGAATTGCTGAACAGCTGTTGTCAAGCAAACAGTGTTGTGTTTACGTTTTAGTGTGTTCGGTCGGAAGGTTAATACACTGCGATTCGGAGGTACTACTGTGGACACACCATTGTTTGCTGGTCTAACGCTGTTCTTGCGTTCTTTAAGTTTGAGTCTCTGTATTCCTGTGTCATGGGGAGAGTGTTCTCTTTTCAGTTTTGCAATATTCGTGGATTACGGACAAACTTTGCAGCCGTTGAACACCACACAGCTTCCACAAAACCAGCGGTTCTACTTCTTACCGAGACCAAAATTTTGGACTCCGGTGATTCTTCGGCCATCGGTATTAAGGGTTACTCCTTAATCCATCGGCTTATTCACCATAGGGGGCTGGCCATGTATATCCGCAACGATATACCTTTTTCCATTCCCAGTTTTTTAGGCCAAAGCTCGAATAATGAGTTCAGCTTCATTTGGGTTGAAATTCATGTCTCGAAACACCCCCTCTTCCTATGTGGTCTCTATCGAAGCCCAAATATCGCAAACAGCGTTGCTCATTTTGGGTTTGATACTCTGTCAGACTCCATTGAGCGCATCCTTCAGAAATCACCAAATGCTGAAATCGCTGTGGCAGGTGATTTCAATGTCCACAATGACAAGTGGCTTTCTTATTCTAAGTCCGTAACACCAGCTGGTGAGGCGGCTGAAATGTTTGCAGCTCTAAACCAACTCACACAACTTGTAGATCAGCCTACGAGGATACCAGATCGGGTCAACGATACGGGTCACTTACTGGATCTGTTTTTAACTTCTCATGCGGAGAAATACAGTATCTCCGTCAGTTCTCCTTTGGGAAACTCGGACCATCGGCTTATTACAGCGGAATTTCCAATGTCATGGTCATGCCAAATGAATGTTGCGCCTAAACGTCGATTATGGCACTATAAAAATGCGGACTGGGAAGGATTGAACAAGTTCTTTCAAGAGTTCGAATGGTACTCTTGTTTTGCCTTCGGTAATATTGACAAGGCAGCCATTGTGGTTTCGACTGTCATTCTCACGGGAATGGAACAGTTCATTCCTTCCAGTCTCTCTAAGTCAAATAAAAAAAAATCTGGCAATCCTTGGTATAATCATGACTGTAGAACAACAACCGCCAATAAAGAAGCCTCTCACCGCAAATATGTTAAGAACCCGTCAAATGAAAATTTAGCTATATTTAAGGCGGCTAGAAATCTGGCAACTCAAACAGTGTCCCAAGCTAAAAGAAATTACCAAAAAAAAGTTCGAGAAGAGTTGCGACAGGTCTTAAACCAGGGCAATAGCAATCGGACCTTTTGGTCCTTTGCCCGCAAAGTAGAGGAAAACTTTTTGAACAGTAGGAAATCATCAATACCACCTCTGAAAGATGGGGATTGTATCTTTTCTACAGCTCAAGAAAAATCCAATCTCTTTGCCCGAAAATTTGCAGCAAACTCTAATTTACCTGATTCTAACTTAATACCCCCGATTATCTCTCTAGCCAGTTCATCGATGCGCCGCATTATATTTAGATCCAGAGTTGTCGCTAAAGTCCTTGCAAGCATTAACACCAACAAGTCAGCCGGTCCGGATTGTATTCCCCCAATTGTCCTCAAATATTGCTGTAAATCCTTGTCTAAGCCACTATCATATCTGTTTCACCGATCTATGTCTTCTGGCATTTTCCCTTCCATCTGGAAGACTGCTAACATACATCCTGTGCCAAAAAAGGGCAGTAAATCGGACCCTTCAAATTATCGCCCAATCGCTATCGTCTCGGTGCTTTCTAAAGTACTTGAGACCATAATCAACTTCCAGCTGATGAAATATTTGGAAGCTAATCATCTAATTTCTGATCGTCAGTATGGATTTCGCGGAGGGCGTTCAGCAGGTGATTTAATTAATGTTGTTACTGAACAATGGAACAGAAGCATTCATCAATCTGGTGAATCTCAAGTCATTGCTCTCGATATCTCAAAAGCATTTGATCGTGTGTGGCACAAGGGTTTGCTGTGTAAATTGAGGGCAGTTGGCCTTCACGGTTCGTTAATTTTATGGATTGAGAATTTTCTTTTTTGTCGCAAAATCCAAGTGGTGGTGGATGGTGTGACTTCCGATCAACATCTTATAAACGCTGGTGTTCCTCAGGGATCCGTCCTTTCTCCAACCCTTTTTCTAATTTTCATCAATGATCTTCTATCAGCAACTCTCAATCCAATATACTCCTATGCTGATGACAGCTCACTTTCCACCTCTTACAGTTTACCTTCTTCTTCATCGCGAAACGATGTTCTCGCAGAAAGAATGGCTATGAATGACCGCCTTACGCGAGATCTCAATGTCATTCTTAAATGGGGTGAAGCCAACAGAGTTGAATTTAATCCCAACAAATTTCAAACCTGTGTTTTTTCTGGCCGAACTGATGGTTATTCACCGTCTTTTCTGACTGGTGAATCCAGCTTGGCTACGTCTGACACATTTGAGATTCTCGGTTTAACTATTTCAAAGAGAATATCTTGGGCTGAACAAATAAACAAAGCAGCGATTGGTGCAGCCAAATGTCTTGGATTTCTACGACGATGTAAGTTTTACTTTAATCCATCCGAAATACTTACAATATATAAGACCTACATAAGACCCAGGTTGGAGTATAATTCTCATATTTGGGCTGGAGCACCGAAAACTCATTTAACTGCACTCGATCGGGTCCAAAACCGAGCATCTCGAATGATTGAAGACGTAAAATTATTATATGATCTTGATTCTCTTTCCCATAGGCGTAATGTGGGAGCCTTATGCGTGTTTTACAAGTACTTTCATGGTCATTGTTCATCGGAACTTTATGAATTTATGCCTGGTTTGTCAAAGCCTGCACGTAACTTAAGACGCCTGGTACACCGATACAATCTGGAAATTAAATTCGCGAAGACCAATAAATTTAAAAATTCATTTTTTGTTAGGAGTACGCGAATGTGGAATAAACTGAACGACGAGACGTTTCCCTTGGAATACAATTTACAGAGATTCAAACTTAATATCAAAAGTAAACAACTAGAAGACTGAAAACCTTTATTCCTTTTATTCCTTTCTTACCTTTTTCCCTCCTAATCCTTCCTTTTACCTTTTGCAGATGTGCTGTGTGTTTGTTGCTAAAACTTTCATATAAAGGATATACATACATATATATATCCTAAGTGCTCTGAACATTTATAAAAAAAAAAAAAAAAAAAAAAAGCCAAGTCCTCGTAAAATTGTATACATAAGACGTTGGAACCACTGTGCACTTAGGAATGCACTTAGAGAAAATCATTCTACAAAATTCGAAACGTTCAAAAGTAATTGAAATCGTAGTTTTCGAAATGTCTGTTGACTCTATAGAAATATAATGTAGGCCTGAACAAGGTCTATCGTTCTGAAAATTACAGCTTCGAGACGCTGAGTAAAATCCTAGAGATGTGTAATTGGGCACCAATTTGAAATCGTGACTTTATTAAGAACTCGGAATTTTGTAATAGTATTAAGTACTCTTGGGTGCATCGTTGATCTATCAATCCAAGTTAAGATTAGGCAAGAGTATCATTGAAAGAAAGTGTACCGGATGTACACAACGATGTACCGGATGTCAGCAAGAATGAACTCCCAGGAGAATTCGCATCGCAGTCTAATATCTAGTTTTAAAATTTTTATATCAAAAGTGTTTACCGTATAGAGTAATTCGCTGTAAATAGCCTGAATGGTGGGTCGACCCTTGGGTTCCGAAAGAAGCGAGTTGGTAAGACCGAAATGTCTGCACCAGTACCTATTACAAAATAAGTTTGTAAATTAATTTCGGAAATCGGAAGACGGCTGAATTTGGATAAGTCATTACATCTCGCGAATTGCGAGTAACTTACTGGTTTTTTGAAACAGAACTACCAGAAGAGGTTTTGAGAAAATACTGACATTATACTTTTTAAAGCTTTGGTACGATGATGGCGAAACATGTAAAATCATGTGCTGCCAAAGGATCACCTAGATTTAGATCAGTATAATTATGATAATTTGGTGAACTTTGTCTAAACTTACTAAAACCATGCAACTGAGAATTGCGATGACGTCGAGAATTTGAATTTGAATGAGTTCCAGAATTATTCTTAAAAATGTCCGAAATTTCTGTAATAGAGATTTTTTTGAATTCTATTAACTTCTGGTCAATTGAACAAGTTGAACTCTGATAACTAGGACTGGACGCAGACGACTTAAAGACACTTCTTGTAATTGTTTTATTGTCTTGTGCACGTTATCAGCCTGCTCAGCCAGTAATGACAAGGAGACGTTGTTTGCGCACGGAGTGAGCACCATTTGAACTTGCTGCGCAATCTCTTTATCCAAAATTGACGACCGTATGCATATATTTAATTAACTTCGATGAAATTTCGGCAACCTTGAATTGTTGTTCCAGAATTTCTAACCATACGACCGGTTCTGAGCATATAAAGGTTGTGCAGGTTTGAATGCGACTCAAGCAATTAAGCCAGCCGAAACACGATTAAATTAGCCGTTGAAACCTTTGAAGTTTCTTGCAGGTTAGGATTAATTTGTGTGACAGCCCTGGCAACAGCATCATTAATCATAGATGTCAGTTGCTCTGACGTCATGGTAATTTTTCGCGCAATATCCGATTGAACTATCCTCATCGCATTGTTCGTCGAGAAAAGAGTAGTTGGTGGGAAATGGAAACAAAAATATCAAGAAAAATATCGAAAAGTAAAAAAGGGCAAAACGCATATTTAAAGTTAAAAATTAAAACAAAGATTACGAATAATGTATTAAATTTAATATCTTACCAATTAATAAAAAATATTTTCAAAGTATGTATATACCTTGCACGATAAAAAATATAATTGGATACTAACAATTTTTCCAAAAATCCAGAGATTCCAGTTTACATTTTGAAAGTTTATTTTTATGTTTTTACATAGTCTGAGCGAAAATACTAAATTAAAATCGTGTATAAAAAACTTTCCTTTTTTTTAAAAACAATAGATTTTTACAGTGAACTAAGTTTTTTCAGTACATAATAAAATGTCGACCAAACAAGTTTGTTTTGTACCCAACTATTCTAACGAGCGTAAGGTAATTTAACGCACATGGTATAAAGGAAGTCACATATCCATTTGGATTTTTTTCTCATTGGAGGTAATATATATTTATTGGTATTCGTTATAAAACAGTTAATTCGATCGATTTCGAGCGTTTAATTGTCTTATTTAAATTTTATTTAAATTAATTTTGGTAATTATATTATTATATTTTGAATTAATTAATTTATAATTGCAGATGAAAATTAATTCAATTTATTACAGCCTACGACTAAGAGCAATTAGTTATTTAATAGATTTTGTTTTAAGGAAACCTTTGCAAATTACAGTTGAATTGTGGCGTTGCTGATATTAATGTTGCTGATACGAGGCGACAGGAAGCAGAGCAGTTCATTAAAATTGTGATTGTCTTGTGCTAATAGTAGTTTGAATATTGGCTACCGGGTAACCGGACCAATTCTGTCATTGCTTAAAAACCTTATCCTTCCTTACACCACAAAAATACTAACTTTCGATCGCTTAGGTGTCAGTAACCGGGTCAAGTCTCTCACAATTAACTTTCCTTCCATTCCTTCGGTTTTGTTATATGTTACACGGGTGTACGGTGGTGCCCAGCATTCCGGGAGTTCCAGGTTCGTCCTTGGCCGTACACTCTAATCAATCAATCAATCAATCAATTGGAAATAATACATATTTATTGTAATGTTTAACCAATTTTTTAAAATATAATTTATATTAATTTTAAAGTTTTGTTTCAAATTACTGAAAAAAATAGTAAGCCGAGCGATTAACATCGCATTTTTATTTTTTATTTTTCTTGTGAATGAAAAACTTTTCTTAATCATTTTTAAAATAGTCAAATTAATTATATTCCGATGGATGATTATACCAGTTTTACTCCTCATAATGCCAAACGTTTATTAATATAATAAAAATCCATTGATTCATCATGGAAAGCCAAAACACTACTTAGCCTAATAGATATTGAGAAACTGTTAAACAAAGATTGTTACCACTTACAAGGAGTTAATGGTGATTTAAATTCACTTACGCAAGAGGTTCATAACGAGCACAGTTCTCTATTAAAATCAAAAAAGATACGAAAAATGTTTATCCTTACTAATGCTAGAGGGCGTTTAGTTTCAAAGAATTTCGACCTAAATTAAATTAGTCGGAGGATGAAAGCGAAGGAATTAAGCACGACTTTTAGTGATTAAAAAAAATCACTAACGAAAAATAATTATTAAAACTGCTACAATAAGGTTACATGATACCAACTCAAAACACGGAGGATTTACATGATACCAAAAAAAAATCACTACACAAAATTTATTTTATGAGTACATCCATACCAGTCGATAAAAAAAATCATTATAGAATTGATCACTAATATGCAATATTTAAAATAAATAAAAGATATTATGAATTACAAATACAGATCATACAATGTTTTATTTTATTTTCATTCATTTATTGTATATAATATATGAACTTTGCCGACTAAAAATGAATTTGATTAATAAATTTGTACATAATCGCCGAACAATATTTAAACAACGGAAAACTAAATTTCTTTTTGTAATAGACTATGTGATAAACGTAAATCGTCTATCACATAGTCTGTTACAAAAAAATTTATGATTTTATAAAACTATTAAAAAATAAATAAATTATAATAATAAAAAATAAGTATTATATAAATACAACATAGAGAATAAAATAAGAAAATTTAAATATCTAGATGTTATTATATTTTTAATATTTAAAGGCAAATAAATATATCAAATTTAAATTTTTAGCAAAGCAAAAAATAATTATTTTTATATTGACAACAACATATGTAAATGTCAAAAAGAAGCATACAAACAATAAACAAAAGTGTTTTTAGACATACGTGTTTCTAGCAAATTACAAGAAATTATATGATTTTTTTTTAATCACTAAAAGTCGTGCTTAATTCCTATGCAGGATAAATTATTTTTATTTTAATTATTATTATTTTGAAATTATTGTTTAATCATATTATTGCATAGTCCATCATGAATGAGCACATGGTCAAGATATATTATGCAATATATATATTGCTAAATTGTTTAAAGTAAATAAATAAATAAATAAAAATAAATATAACCAAATAAATAGAATGTAATTTACAAAAACCATTACATTCATCACGTATGTAGCAATTCATTTTATCAGATTTTAGTCATCAGACATGAATGTCATACTTTATAAAATGCTTTTGAAATATCTAAAGATTTTATCTAGACACTTCACTATATTTTTTCCCCAAAAATGAGTTAAATAAGCAACAAGGAGCAATTGCTCCTGAAGAGCAATTCTCACCTGAAAATCGAACAAGATCACCTGAAGAGTGAAAATTCAATATATATTCCATTACTTTAAATAAGGTCGATAACAAAACAATTGAGCGGTAATTGGAAGGAGAAATTTCGTCATCTTTTTTAGGAACCAGTTGAATATTTGCTGTTTTCCAAATAAAGGGAAAAACGTCAGAGTTCATTGACAATTTAAACGATTTGACAAGAGTTTTAGCTAGAGATAAATGTCGACTTTTTAGAACAATTGATGGTAACCCATCAGGCCCTGTTGTTTCATATGGACTGAGAGTTCTAAGAATTTAAGAAACAATTCGAGATCGAAAATAAATCTTGGGCATAGATGAAGAGATAGTATCGCGTGGTGGTGGGGATTGGTTAGGGAGAAAAGGGAGAGTCGATGCGAGGACGCTAATAAACTTGCCTTTTGGTGGTTTTATTATAGTTATTATTATAAAACAATAAGGGAATAGATGATGTCTTACTGCTAAAATTTCTTTTTACCAAGCTTGCAAACGACAAAAAAGTTCGATTATTTTATTTAAAATCTACTACATTTCGTATTTGATTACAAATTTTGAGGTCGTGGTTTAATATAGACCTGATTATGATAGTATTCGATTTATTACGGGCTATTCCAAATTTGATGAGATCTTTATTAAAAGGATTACTGAGATAAATTAAATGTGCACATTTTCTCGGAGATAGCGGACTTACAATTTGCACTAAACCATTGAGTTGTGTGTGGCCTATTCCTTTTATAAGAGCTAAGAATGAATAACTTCATTCTTTTTCAAATCACCGGAGTTATATGCTTGGATACTGTGTCAGCATTATTACTAATAAAACACACAGCCCAATCAAAAGCAGGGTTGGGCGTTTTACATGTAAAAAACGTTTTCTCCATTTTACATGTAAATAACGTAAATTTCAAAAAAAATGTGTATTTTACAAAAATATGTAAATTATATTTAAAAAACGAGAATCCGTCCATAAATAATTTAAAATATTGAATAAATGATACAAACATTTGTTTATAAGAATAACTTGCATTAGAAAATCCAATTAAACATTTTATTTAAATGGTTAATCATAATTATTTTTAACTTTTTGTTATCTATATTGAGACTATAAAAATCACCTATCCTTCTACAATGCCATCTGTTTACGTCTTAAACTAGTTCTTATATTCGACAAAATAAACAACTAGTGACATAGTGCCATCTAGCTACATTTGAATAAACTAAAATAAAATATTTTTAAGAGTGCATATTTCTTTCGATATGTAGCGGAAAACTAATTGCAATTTGACCTTTAATCATAAATAAAATAATTATCTGCAGTGAAATGAATGAAATGAATCTATACTCGTTTGACTGGCTTTTAAATTTAAATCTTTATTAATTTCAAAAAGGACAAAATCAACCATATTATCACTACCCGTCTCACCCTCATCAAATAAATGTATGCCTGAAATTACTAGCCCTATTCTATCCATTCGATAAAATGCCTATGCATTATGCCTTTGATTTCCAGTGTAGTAAAGAGGTAGCGAATATGATTATCGAATTTAAGCGTGGAACTGTAGTGAATTTTATTAATTCAATTTAATTTTTCTTACTCTAATTACAATTAATAATTTTTCATAACCTAAGTTTGCAGCAATACCATTATACTAACCTTACCATAGAATTAATACTAGATAAATTGATTAATACATTAATAATTAAATTTGGGAAAAATATTCTTTTTGAAACCCAGCAGTTACCATTCAAGGAATTCCATATGCTAACTCCTCTCACGAAAAACGAAGCGTTCATCAAATTACATTTATTGATAGCAGGTGTCAAGATTTCATTGTCAAAATATTTCTTATCATAGGAAAGTTGCACTTTATTTTACATTTATACATATGTACAAATATCACAATAAATAAACACAAATACACTACACTGTAGTGTATAGTCAATTTTTCTTTAATTAAGAGATTTGGTAACAGATGGCGATAATTGTAATGAAAAAGTTGATATATATTTTACAGTATGTATAAAATAATCGTTTACATTTTACATACATTTTACATGTAAAAAACCCAGTAAATTACATTGTGTAATTTACACGCCCAACTGTGATCAAAAGAAGAGAAAAATAGATTGAGACTTTGCCAATCAGCATCATTGAAATACAAGATTAGTCTGGATGTACGTCTAATGAGCCCTAAAGTAGGTGGAGCATTCTCTGAGACCAATGCATGATCAGAAAGACCTAGTGCACCTTAGTCCAAAAAAGTCTAACAAATGATATGAATGACCTAATATGCCAGGGTACCGAGTTGGTTTGTCTACAAGTTGGACAAGACCATTCATCTCCGCAAACAATTCAACATATTCAGCTGTTTGATCTGTTGGTTGAGAAAATCCTAACCATGTGTCTTTATGAATATTAAAATTTCCCAAGACAACCATTTTAGACATTAGAATAAATAATGGAACTGTAATATTATTTCATCTCGTGCACTTAATATTACCTTTAATAACTGTATTCGTTTCATTTAAGACTTGAAAAAGAATATTTAGATTGTATAGTAGAAAATTAGAATTTTCCCTACTAGTATATTTCCTCAAAACAATTGTCTTTTATGTAACGGTAACAACGCATAATTTTTTAGCAATAAAGAATCTATTTTGACAGAACGTATTTTTTTCTAGCACAATCATATAATTCATTAAACAAATTTTATCAACAATTCAGTCAAGTATAAAAATTGAAACTTCAAACTTGACAAATAAAAAATTAAAAAAAAAACGAAACCGAAAACAAAATGCTTTGTATTAATGACTTTAAAAAATTTAAAACTATTTATCATAAAATTAAAATAAATTCTAAATAAAATAGTTAATCCCTCATGCTTTAAAATAAAAATATAAATGTTGTGAATTGTCGAATAATTTCGAGTTTTCTAATTTTTCACCTCATTTGCTTTAGAATTTTTTTTTTAGATACTCGTATTCGAAAGATACTTTGTTCCTTTTGATTTTAAATTTATTTATTAAAATTTTTATCCAATTTAATTTTTAAATAGTGTCATTATATCATCATCACCCTAGTTTTGTGTATATAATAGATGTGTACGAGTTATGTTACAACAATAGAGCAAGTATGTAATAAAACTACAATTGTGTTCGATTTAACAGTAATGATTGTTGTAATAATGATCATTGTATTTTGTACAACATATACCGGAGGGATGAAATTTATCATGCCAGTTAACTTGTGTCACAAATATTCACTTCGATAGAGGGTTTGCGTTTTTTCGTTTTTATACATTTTTTTTTTAGTTGTTGATAATATTGCCCCAGCTCCATTCATATATATGGATGTACAATGTATACGGGGTTGTTGTTTTATTTTTTATTCTTTTATGTGGCAAAGATGATGTGAGATAAATTTTTTAGTAGGTATAGATTTTTGCTTGATCTCTTGGGTATAAAATGTTCATCGCATATGTCACAATTTTCGGTAATAATATAAAAAAATAAAAATTTTATTGGTTAAACTATGCTTGACTAACAAACCATTATGTCAATAAAAAAACTATTACTAGTTTTAATATGTTCTAAACGGTACAGTAATTATAGTATATAAATTGGCGAAAAGGATATTAATAAAGGGTTTTATTTTTTTTTGTGCCATATATTTTGCGGCTGTGGGCTAACAACTGCAGCAACAGGTGTTTGCAAAGAGTTTGGCTCATGAATACTGAATTCAATCAGAGGTCTTTCCATGATGAAATTCCACTTTACATATACGTTCCCCATTGATTAAGAATTTAGAATAGGAACGAGAAAATAAAATGTATTATTTCCATTGGCCATATTACTGTTCATTCGCTCAAACTAAAATATGAGTTTTGAACGCTTAAACTGTCAAATCGTGCAATGTTTTAAAATGTTATCAATGCAACTTGTCTTTGGTTCTTGTGAAAAGACAAAAAGAAAGTACCGAATATTAAATCGATACTTTATGTTATGTGGGACGTTTATCTAAGTACTTCAGCACATAAATGGTTAGAAATTAAGGCTAATCTAGCTAGTTTAATTCAAATCGATTTTACTTTATACGTTTAATTTTTGATAAAGTCTTCCGTATGACACTTTAAGTGGATTACCAGTTTTGGAGTGCCGTTACAAAAGATTAAAGTTCTCTGACTACTATTTGCCAACTATACATGGATTTTGCCTCATTACGATTATATTTTGTAAACATTTTTTTGCATCACTGTGAGAGTTGGCTAATAATTCATGTTTATGAAGAGAATTTTCTTAAAGGGTCCATTGGATCAGATAAATCATTGTGAATCTGCTCGGAGAATGGTTCGAGTCCCATCAATTTCTTTTTAACAGTGTACGGTGAGATAAATAACATCGATCGCTTTAAAGCAGTCCTACATTGAATGTCGATTGTCTGATTTCCATCCTTTGTGTAATTTTTTAATCCGTGCACTATCATTATTCATGAGAAACACAACTAGTAACTATTATTATAAACCGTTACAGTTAAATTTAGAAGTAAAGTAAATCAACTTTGTTAAATCCGACCGCATCAGAACGCCAAAAGCCGATCTAAGTGGATTAAAATTTAAAATACTCTTGCGAAATTATCCATTTGAAAATCGTTTGCCTTATGAAAATAACCTTTCAAACTGTTCACAAAACTAAAAAAATTTCATCGGACCAGGGGTCCCGAATCTAACTTCTACAGTTCTAGCTACAATTAACTCTAAATATGTCAATATTTATAGATTTTTTTTTAAAGCCAATACATAATTTATATATACTTTACCCATCCAACATAATCTATCTCTATCTCTTTCGAATTGAATTAGTACTATATGGAGTAGTATATATCCTATCAAACTCTTTATTTAAAATATGACCAGCGTCCGATATGAACGGTTTCTGGCCACAAGTTCAGTATCACAATGATATTGGTTATGGTTTACAGTATCTCGATTCATTTCTTGTAAGATTTCAATTAATTTTAGGTAAAATGCACATTCGAAATCGGTGAAGAGCAGGTATCTGGCACTGTAGAGAACTTGATTCGTAATAAGATTGCTAAGTGGTTATTGAGATTAAGTTCATGTGATCAGTTTAACTTCATCTTGGTCGGAAATCAGCTTGCTTCTTTCTTAATTTTACATTGATAATACGTGAGATAGTGGTCAGTAAAGGCCATTGCGAGTTCATTTTTTGTTTGTTAAGGAGGTGGATATCTCGTAAACACTTGCAGTTCCTTAGGTCACCTTTCTTGCGGATAATAATTGTAAAGTCTTCTTTCTATTTTTGCGATATTCTGCCAGACAATTTCTCGCTGACAGTTGTATATAGATGTTTTGCCTTTGCAAATTTCAGCAGATTAATTAATCTTTAGTTCTTTTACTTGATTCAGTATATATATATATATATATATATATATATATATATATATATATATATATATATATATATATATATATATATTCTTTGACCATTACATGGTTTATCTGGTTTTTAGCTCGGCCATCCGATGATGTTCATGAGTAATTGTGTATATATCCGTGATATATCCGCCTATGTTACGTTTAATTTATATCCGCCTATGTTACGTTTAATTTGTGATACAGACAGAATCAAAGCCTCCAATATATATTTAGGATGCTATGCTGCTTATTGAGGATGCTCTGGTACATAATATCCATCACTATTTTCTTTGTAAATTGATTTTTTCGTAGACGTTTTAAAATTATGGAAGAGCATTTCAATACTTTTTGAAAACCAAAGCAGGCTGGAAAAACAAATTTAGTTTCAATTTTTCATTATAAATTTTAAACAAAAAATTTGCAGTCGACAATAAACCGAGTAACCAGTAAAGTCAAAAAATGTATTGTAAAAATACGTAATTATTAAAAATAAATTAAGGGTAATCTTTGACCGCATTATGACGAAATTATTATATATCTTCAATAAGGTGGTAAACGACCGACGTCACATTGATTCGTAATATAATAATTTCATTGGCGGAAACATTAGCTTAATTGGACACATCACAATTATAATAGATTAAATGGCCACGTTATATAACTTTACTGGTATCACATGTGGTTTGCTGTCAGAGACCAAATAGTGATTGGCAGATCAACCAGACAACATCAACTGCAACATCAGTCTACATTATCAGCCGCGCCCCCATAAAAAGTAAGCGCAATTATTTTTGTTTTTTAAAATTCGGCTTGATACGGGACTAAAACGTAAGTACCGTTTCATTTCTGTTGGATCAATTTTAGATTCAAGACTAAATTAAATTTTAATCTGTTCAGCTTTGCTCATATTGCGCTTAAGCCACCCACCACAACCATTGTACAATCAAATCCCGATAGTTTGGTTTAATATATTGGAGTAGTCTTTTAATTTGGCGAACATTCGGCTAGTAACAATTAGGCAAACAACTAAATATCCTCATGCTTCTTTTGAGAATGACTTACTAATATAACAATATTAGCTGCTAGAGCAAACTTTTTTTAGAACACATGATGCAGGCAAACTCATACTTTGTTAACAGTGACCACAATGAAAACTGACGACGTCAAGAACAGTACCCGTTTTTCGCACATTGTAGTTCGGAAACTGAAAACAAAATTGACCAACTAGTTAACTTACTCTATTTCGGGGTTAGTATATGTGCTTTTAAAACTTTGGGTTCTCGACCAGATGCTAGATCTTTCTCTTAAATTTATATATATATATATATATATATATATATATATATATATATATATATATATATATATATATATAAATATATATATATATATATATATATATATAATATATATATATATATATATATATATATATATATATATATATATATATATATTTAAATAAATAAATATATATATATATATATATATATATATATAATATATATATATATATATATATATATATATATATAAATATATATATATATATATATATATATATATATACATATACATATATATATATATATATATATATATATATATATATATATATATATATATATATATATATATATATATATATATATATATATATATATATATATATATATATATATATATATATATATATATATATATATATATATATATATATATATATATATATATATATATATATATATATATATATATATATATATATATATATATATATATATATATATATATATATATATATATATATATATATATATATATATATATATATATATACAATACATTGTTCAATTATTCCATTGATACAGTGCAACAATACTCGTAATCACAATGCAGTGAATAATAACACTGTCACTGCATACCTCCCTTTCATTAAAACATTACTCATTGGGGTTATTAAAATTTGAAATACTTTTTTAACTGGAGATTTTTCTGAATAATTCTTTGATAGTGATTTGATACCATACGCTTGCAATTCGACAAATCTTGTGGAACATATGTTGTATTCTATTTTGCTTCTCGGGGATATTGTGAAACTAACTTAATCATTTTGTCGCGTAAATTACTCACCTACTCGGAAGGCTCACAGGAAGTTCTATTACTAACAAATAGTTCTCCTGAAACTCTAAGTGTATGCTCGTATCAAAGTTTCGCAGCACTGCCGCCCGAGTATTATTTTATTGAAGTTCTCATACCCAGTAGATAAAGTAATTAAAATTTGTTTAGTTCTCGGGGGTGGAAACCCCGTTTCAAACTCCTTGGTAAATTGTAATTGTATTTGGACAACCGTAACATGAGACCTATTTTAAAATAAACGTTTTCGCAACCGTCGGTTTCGTGCAATCTTTTAAAGGATTCATTTCTGGCTCGAAAATCTGTCGTGCAATCTTTTAAAGGATTAATTTCTGATTTATGGTCAATAGATTAATGTATTCTTGACATCAAGGAAATAGCCTCACCAAGTCCATATGTGTATATTCGAAGCGAGCTTTAGGTAGATCGAATATTCCGATTGGCAATTTTGTGTGTCGATTGACTTTTGCCATTTGACATTTTATGCAGGCTTTTGCCCATTCGCCAATATTTTTATTCATACTAGGCCAAAAATTGCGTAAACAAATGAGTTTTCTCGTTGCGTTGATTCCGGGGGATAAGATATATTATAAATCATTTTGAAAATATCATGTCTCATCTCTACTGGAAAGTACGGCCTATTTACGTTCATTGAATTTTCACATAAAATTTTGTGTATCGTTGTTGTATCAAACGTAAATTTACTTTATATGAAGCATAATTTTGATTTTGGATCATAGTTTTAAGTTCCAAGTCGTTATCTTGTAGCTGCAATAAATTAAGTTTGTCGATACCCGTATGAGACTTTGTTTCGCTCGCTTTTGGTCGTGAAATGTGCTTAATGTTAGAAGTAAATTCGGCTATAAACTCTAAATGTCTTTGCTGCCTTGGGTTTCGTTCACTCTTAAAACTAATTGCATTTAGCAATGACTTATGATCTGTAAAAATTGTAAAGCATCTCTACCCTCAATATAGTGGTGAAATTATTTTATAGCTTTATAAACTGCAAGTAGTTCTCTATTGAAAACAGAGTAACGTGTTTCAGCAGCTTCTAATATTTTAGAATAAAAACTAAGTGGTTCACACATTTGTTTGTCGCAATTGAATTGTTCGATTACTGCACCTACAGCGACATCAGAGCTATTTGTTGTTAGACTCATGTGAGCACTTGTCATTGGGTGCACCAAAAGATTGGATTGAAAAAGCCAATTTTTCTCAAGCGTTTCTTAACAGTTATCAGTTCCAAGTATGCAAAACAAAAATCAAAGTTTTTTAATACGTGGTTAATAACCCTCTGGAACGTTTTCTTTTTGACAAGATGAAGAGGTGATGAAACATTTGAGGAGGATATTTGACATTTGCCTAATTCGAACATATACTTAAAATCATTTTTAGCTTTTTCCAATTTTTCTCAATGTAGGCGTCTAGGTTTATTAGCTGGAAGTGAACTTTTAGTATAAATGAAATGAAAAATATGTGTGTATTCTCGGTGTTGTAATCTGGTGTTGCTGTCAAGGTTGAAAATTCTGACAACAATTTATGAAATCATTTTATATTGTTGCGTGAGAATACCATTATGTCTCTGTATTTGTATACTTTTATCACAATAAAAACGAAATAAGAAACCTCCTTTTAATAAAGTAGTACAGGCTGATGAAGAGGATCGGAATTAATACTTGATTTAAAACAAAACATTTTTTAGAAAATTTTTTTCTTGTTAGAAAAAATTTGGATAAAAAATTAATATAAACATTTCTATTATCACATTAAAGAAATTTTTACTTCTTTTCTAAAATAATTTTTATTTTTATATATAAAACAAGAAGTATTGAATTCTTTGTTTTTATTAAAACAAGGTTCCTTATTTCGTTTTTATAAAATTAAAAAAAGAATATATTATGTTAAAAGTATAAAGTAATAATATACTGTAAGATTATTTTGCTTTAATTGTACCTGTTCTTCACTCCATTCACCAGCTTTAGAATTGAATTAAATCCTTGTTGTTCAAAATTCATCCTTGTTTTTCAAAATTTCACTTAATTTATTATTATTAAGTATTTTTTTAATTATTTTGCATTACACTACACTGCGTTGATACGACTGATTGCAAGACTAATTAGGAATCAAATGATGCATTGTAATGAATTTGAAAATTGTTTGAAAGAGTAATATTTATTTACGATAACCTATATTCATTCATTATTTTTAATTGCATATTTTGTATCGATAACAAAATAGTTAAAATAAAAGACAAAATGTTTAAAAAAAGAATATTTTGTTATTTTAGAAAGAAAAATGTAACTTAACAACAAAAAATGTAACTTAACTTCTACAAAAAACATGAGTAATTTTTGTTTCTGTTTTATTAAAAAAATATTTTAGTTTTGAAAGTGTCAGAGGAGAATGGGTTGCACATAAAATGGAGTAAATGTCAATTTCTCCGATTATCAGTGGAATACCTTGGTTATCAAGTAACCAGTGGTACTATTAAACCTTCGGAGGCAAAGACGCAGGCAATTAAAAAATTCAGTGTTCCAAAAATTTTTAAAAGACTACAAAGTTTTCTGGGACTTACAGGCTATTTCCGTAAATTTGTGGAAGGCTATGCCATGACTGTAAGACCTTTAACAAGCTTGTTATCGAAAAGTTTCGAATTCTATTCTGGTCCAGAACAGATGACAGCATTTGAGAAAATCAAAGAAGTATTAGTCAATCATCCCGTTTTGAAGATTCATTGTATGGAAGCGGAAACAGAACTCCATAACGATGCTTGTAAGTTTGGCCTCGGTGCTATACTTCTTCAAAAATCGATTGATGTTAAGCAATACCATCCAGTTTACTACTTCTCGAAAAAAACAACATCTTGTCAAGAACGATATTGAAGTTACGAGTTGAAGGTCTTGGCAATTGTGGCAGCGTTAAAAAAGTTCAGGGTGTATTTGCTGGGTCTAAATTTCAAGATCGTCACGGATTGTGCAGCATTCAAAGGAACAATGGAGCGGAGAGGATTGACGTCTCGAATTGCCGGGTGGGCAATGCATCTCCAAAGAATTTAATTACGTGTTAGAACATAGTGCTGGAAGCCGGATGCGCCATGTAGATGCTCTAAGTCGGGAACCAATCGTAATGCTAGTTAAACTGCTCGAGGACGGTATGATAACTACGTTACTAACCGTGATTGCTTATTTAAGGTGGAGAATGGTGTTTCGCTTTTGGTAGTTCCAAAGAAAATGCAAATGGAAGTCATCAAAATGTGTTATGACCAGGGTCATTTTGCGGTCAAAAAAATGCAAGAACTGGTGGATCGGCAGTTCTATATCCCTAAACTGGTTCAGAAGATCTCGACATGCATAATGAATTGTATTAAATGTATCATGGCGGAACGCAAGTCGGAGCGACAAAAGGGATTCTTGAATCCACTGCCTAAAGGTGATTTACCACTGGTTCCAGGAGAATGGAAAAGACCGCTACGACGTAAGGAAGGTTGGTCACACAGAGGGTCCTATATTGACTTCTACTAGTGCCGAGAATATGAAACCTTATTATGTTGGGTTGTCCAAAGATGATTTTGAAGACGATTTTGAGGATGATGTTGATGCAGCTCGCGAGGAGACAAATAATACTGATGTCATTCGGGCCGAATAACATAGCAGGATGGCCGTGTAGAAAGAGAAGACAGTAACTAATAAAGATATATGCTTGTATTTTAGCAACAGTTTCAAGGGTAATTTATTTGTACAATCCAGTCAGTTATATATAGTCAATAAAGTAAGTTACATCAAAATGATTTGTGCTTGTTTTTAATTCTTCAAATTACTTGATTACGGGATAGTAGCAAATTTTACGTGATATTACGTGATAAGTCTATATATATATATGTATATATATACTTTTATATATATATATATATATATATATATATATATATATATATATATATATATATATATATATATAATGCATTGACCTATTATTCCATTGATATAGTAATCACAATGTAGTGAATAATAATACTGTCACTGCACTGGGCTTGTGTATTTCCAGGATCTGCTATCTCTGTTTGCACAGTTTTGTTCGCCTTAGCCAGATATGCGTTCCCGAATTTATAGTTATCGATCAAGGTGCACAATTTGAATCACAACTACTTGCAAAGTTATCAACACTACTTGGTTTTCAACGTAGACAGTCATCAAGTGCAACCCAAAGATATTCATTTTGAATTACATGTGGCTGAAATTAAATTTCGCGGAGTGTACATGTATAAATATGAAAGGACATCTCTAAAATATTTAACGAGTGATAATTTTTTTTTCTTGTATCATTTTATACCAGTATTATATTTTTCCTTTTATTATAAATCCCAAATAACAATGATAACTATTCCCAAATGGCATCGTTTTTAATAGTTCAAATTAAATGACAAAATGTACCAAAAAACAGTTATACAAGTGAACAAAACATAGACACATTTAACAGGAGGAAAATTATAATCATATTCTATGTGTTAGTGTATGTGTTGTGATGTTTTTAGTACACAATTTCATAATTGCATGTTAAATAGACAAAGGTGCGGGTTCAAAACAAAGGAAAATTTACTATCAAAGTAGGGTGGCTGAATATGCGACAAGTAGATATGGTGTTGTGTGCGGATAAAACTAATTCAACTTTAAACTGTTTCAATTATTTTCCGGCTATTTATTGTAAAAAAAATTTTCCTTTCGTACACATTTTTTGTTTGTTTTTTTATCTAATCAAGTGAAAATATTTTTTATCTGTTATATTTTTGTATTCATGCGCGATCCAAGTAACGATACGTTACTTCCATATAATAATATACAAGTTAACAATACCATTTAGTAAAAACAAACACAAATACATTTAAAGGGTAAGAGTAACTTTATATATACATAGATGGTACATAAAGTGAATATATATGGTAAATGGATTATGTATAAGATGTTAGCAGGTGCAGAAAATATTCCCAATGAGGATACTAAGTATAATATGATTTTCATTCAAAATCGTTTTGAATTTTATTTTAGTGAACATTTTTTTTTGTGTCTTGTTATATTCTGCTGATGATATTATCTTAAATATTTAATAAAGGCATGGGACGACGATCAGTGGAAATATGTTTAAAATAAATGATATAAAATTATAAAGAAGCGAAAGTTATACGTAAAATTCGTTTTGTCTAATGATATTCATATGTGTTCGTGTATTAGGGCGGGAATAATAAGTTACACTCTTGAGATGATTTGAATTTATGCATATAGTCATTTGAACTTGAATGCAAGTAAAATGCGAGTTTATTTAAAATTTAGAAAAAAAAATGATTTCACATTAGAGGGTTTTCCAATAAGGATGAAAATATAATACATTTTCGGGTACTCAATACAATATGCGCTTTTTGAGCACTAAATTTTATAAAATGTCAAAATAATCCGATAATGCCAATTTATGAATGTATTGAGCATCTAGTTTATCAACATCTATGGTTTGAATTGGTAGATCTAGTGCTTTAACGATTGGTATATGAGTTTACTTTTAACTACTGTAAAGGCTATTTATTCAGACAGCGATGCAATCTGTGCACATTTTCTCTTTTAAATAGTTAGACGTTCTATGTAGTTGATCTCATACAGCTCGCAAGATAGCGACTACTTCACTGGATTTACTAAGTCGCGGAAGATCTTTTGATCATCAGACGGAAGTTGGTTCCCCTAGCTCTTCCAATTTTATACGTGTTTGTTTTGATGAGCCCGATTTCTTTTAACCCTTTGTTTACGACTTTTCCCACTATACTTTGCTTATTTTAAAAATTTGCGCTTCTTATTTTTATTAAAATTTTTGAAGCAATCAATTTTCTGGTTGTATTTTTAAACCAGTTGCGGGAAAGTTCTCGCAATCATTTTTCTGGATCAGTTTTTAAATCAATTGTGGGAAAGTTCATGGTTAGCTCTTTTTAAAAAACATGGTTACATTAATGATTTCTGCTGCTTTCTACAATTTGAAAAATCCCTGATTAATGCATTTTAGCTATATAGTGTTCCAATTATTTTAGTTACAATGTTCTAACTCACCAATGTTTCCGTTAGTACAGTACTCTATTTTGCAAAACTAAAGTAATCTTTAAAATCTTAAAATAATTATTCGCACATGGCGTACAAACAGTATGTCAGAAAGACGGTTATAAACCGCCATTAACCGTCACTTAAAGATCTTTGATCCGTTTATTGTTTCTTGTCCAACCCTTTAAACTCTACTCTCTGCAATCCAAGACCTCAGATTGACGTTTGTACTATTACTTTTCTTCAATAACTCTTCGAGCTAAAATTAGATAATTTATGAGCTTTTTACCTTTCTTGTTCAGCATAGAAGTCGTTTCTCAGAACCTTAATCTATTTTTACATATACATTTCTGTAACAAAATTATTCATCCCTTAATTGTGATCAGTGATGACGATATATGATATTCCCGTTGGAATGCAGAATCCATGAACCGAACCGTTGTACATGCCAGTATGGGCTACACTGTGCAGACTGTTATTCAAAAGTGAACTTGTATTAGTGCAACGTTTATTTGCCGAAGACATACAGAAAACAGTTTACAGGCTAGTAAGTTAGTAAGTGGATCTGCTATTTTCAGCCGTCTGGCCAAATCGTTAAGATGCATTTCTAGTTCTGAGTAGTATTTCGAACTATACTCTTTGCTTATTTCATTAGTATTAATTGAGCTTTTGTAAAGATGCTTACTCAGCAGTAATTTATTCTCGTACAGTTCACGATAATAATGTCAAAACCAATTTAGTCGCAGCTAAAACGAAAGTTGCCCCAATCAAAACTGTGTCTGTGCCAAAATTAGAATTATGTGGTGCCACATTACTAACGCGATTATTACGCCAGACTATTGAGTCATTAAAATTCAAAAAAAAAAAAAAATTTTCTTGTACACTGACTCTACAATTATGCAGAATTGGTTATCAAAACCGCCTAAGGTTTGGGAAACGTACATAGCCAATCGAACGTCCGAAATTTTATCTTATACCAATAGAAGTCAGTGGCACTATGTAAAATCAGCTCAAAATCTGGCAGATCTTGCCACTAGAGGGTTATTTCCGCAAGATCTCATCAATAATGCTATATGGTTTCACGGACCAAATTTTCTGTGTAATTTACCATTCGAATTACCATCGACCATCTAAAGTATTATTCGAAACAGATGTCGGAAGTTTAGTACTTCATTCCGCAGTTAAAACATACAATTCCGAGTTACTAATGACTCTATCGAAACGCCTTTCGAATTTTCGCACCATGAGTAATGTTTTAGCTTACGTATTGAGATTTGTAAGACATACGAAAAGACGAACAAGACATACAAATAAAGTTGCCAAATTGGCTGTTTCCGTAGCAGAATCCCTGGAATCTCAGCATTCAATATTTAGAATGTTTCAATCTGAAGTTACTCTTGCTGAAATCAAACAATTAAAAAATAACTTACCGTTATATAACAAATCTAAATTCCTTCTTTTTCATCCTTTTTTAAATGGAAACGATCTACTAAGAGTCGGAGGAAGACTGAACAATGCAGACGTCAGTTATGATGAAAAAAAGCCGATCATACTCTGAAACATACTATTACCAAGATGATTGTGAGATTAACGCATCATAAACAATTACATGCAGGCCTGCAGTTCATGGATATCAACCTTCACCAACGTTTCCAAATACCGTCGTCACCAAGACCAACTTCAACAACAATTGATGGGCCAGCTTCCAAAATGTAGAGTAACCCAGTAAATCTGACCATTTGTTAAAGTAGGGACGGATCTAGCTGGACCCTTTATTTTGAAGACACACCGATACCGAGGCGCCAAACTTTATAAGGCTTACCTAGTAGTTTTTATTTGTTTGATGACGAAAGCCAAATAATTGGAGATAGTGTCGGATCTGAGCACTTCTACATTCTAATTGGCAGCCCTGAAAAGATTTTACGCGGTAAGAAGAGTTTGCTAAGATATATTTTGTGACAACGGGACCAATTTTTCGGTGCATTAAAAAAGATTCGTGAGCTGTATAAAACATTTACCATCGAAGTTAACTTAAACCATGTCCAAGTCTGGTGTACTGAGAACCTAATCAGGTTTCATTTCACCCCCAGCAGCACCTTCATTCAGCGGCCTTTGGAAAGCCTCGGTAAAATCATGCAAGTTCCACATCAAACATGTGATAGGAGAAACTAAATTGACCTAAGAAGAGTTTCTAACCATCAGCAAACAATTAGAAGCACTGCTGAATTCAAGACCAATTGGAGATCTTTTACACGATTCTTGTGATCACCATGGACATTTTCTGATACTTCAACCTCTATCGACATTACCAGAACCAGACTTGACCACTGTTAAGATGAATAAATTGAGCAGATGGCGGCTTATCCAACAACTATATCAGAGTTTCTGGGATCACTGGTCAACAAAATATCTGTCATCACTCAACAAATTCCAGAAATGGCACAATCTTAATCAAACATTTAAGATTGGCGATTTAGGCGATACTCATTTCAAATCAAAATTTACCTCCGTTCAAATGGCCATTAGGTTGAATAGTTGCATTGCATCCAGGCGATGATGGTGTCGTTAGAGTTGTTACTCTTAAATTACTAAAGCTAGTTTTCCGAACTAAAGGTACATTTTTCAGAAGCCCATTAATATTGTATAGTAGTCCATTATGACAAACTTTGTCAAAGGCTTGTGCGATATCCAAAAAAAATAGTAGTACAATATTGTTTTGTGTATACTTGCCAAATGATACCATGTTGATTTCGGAGCCTTAATTGATGATCCGGTAAAAGTTGCCATTTCTCTAATACTGGTTTCAGTTTAGCAACTAACATTTTTTCAAATAGCTTTGAGATCGTCGGTAGCATGCTTATTTGACAATATGAAGAAATATGTTTCATTTTGGCCAGGCTTAAGTATCATTGAGACCAAGAAGATATATTTGAGTTGAGGATCAAGTTGAAGATGAATGTGTTCAGTTGTATGCAGTGGTTTTATAAACTTTTTACCATTTCTTATATAATTTTTGATTGCCTTTTTTTTGTATTTTTATATTCTGGCAGTGATTTGATCGATCTATTTTGGATGTTGTCGTGGTGGAGTGTTTCTGCTCTTTGGTGAGTGTTCCAATTCCCTAGAAAATATGACAAGGTTTTTTTGGTATAGCTACATCTTCGACATCTCTTGTCTCCAGTACCGAAGTGCCGATTTCTATTCAAAATAAGTACATCTAGTTTGGCACGATGAATAAACCTCCATTTAGCAATCTTGTTAATTTACCTGCACTTCTTTTTTGCAGTCTTTTCCAAATTTGAAGCGTGGCACCGCTTTCCATTTACGAATATGTGTAGCCGGTTGTTGTTTGCTACCCATTTAAAGTCGACGGAGGAGACATTATTTCTATATGATCACGTGACCATATAGAAATAAAGTCTCCTCCGTCGTTTCGCAGATCTTCTTCGAGTGAGCCATTCAGGTAATCAGCTAGATCATACATTGTTGGCGTCCTTTTCATCTGTTTCAGAACCAATTTCAGCATACTGAAAGCTAGCTTTGCAGTTTTATGGTCTTTGCAATCCAGAAGTTTAAATATGTGTATTACTACATATATGTCCGCCAAGATGTTGGTTAGCAGTATATGGGCACCGCCATCTTTGCAGCTAAGATAAAGCAATTCAGCTCTTGCTCGTTGGGGAAGGTTCATTCATTTTTTGATCTTTTTCTTGATTACTTTATACAGCTGCTTAAGCGGTCCCGTTAGCAGCACTGAATTCTTCATAATAAAATCCAGTTGATGTTCAATTAATGTATTCAATTCCGAATCTTTTGCCATGGTGCCAACAATGATTGATCGATATAATTAAGAACTGTTTCACAAATTTTGATGTTTGGCTTGTTGCTAACGCGCATTCCTGATGTATACGCTTTTCCATATCTCAAAACAGGTAGTTGCTCTCCTTGTAGCGTGAACTGTGTATTTTAGACGGTTCGTTTGCGTCCATTTATGTGCAGAGTGGCGCAATTCACCTGATTGAATTTCCACCCCGATTGTTCCACTAACATATACACTTTGTTTAGCGTTTCTTAAAGACCAGCTTCAAAATCGGAGATTAAAACAAGGACATCCGCATATGCCAATATTGCACGTGTATTTTATGCCATATAGAACATATCCTCTATTTATCATGGTTTTAATTAGTTGTTCAATGGCCATATTAAACACAAAAGGGCTAAGCGGACACCCCTGTTTCATCCCCGATTTGATCAGAATTTCTCGAGTAAAGATGCAGTTCCAAGTTCAATTCTGGTTATATTATCTTCATACATCTCTTCGATAACAGTTGTATCGGGAAGGCCAATCAGCTTTTTTAGACTTTTAAATATATGGTCATGTGGCATATAACCAAATGCATTTGAGAGATCGAGCCATGCCATGAAAAAGGATCTACGATTTTTCCGGGTATCGCCTATGATAAATTGAACCACAAAATTATGCCCCACGCATCCATCATAGGGCACAAACCCTTTTTGAACGTCACTTATCTTGCCATGTGTACGGCACCACCCACTTAACCGATGTGCGACACATGATGCAAATAATTTTATTGGCCACCAGTTGCTGATATCTTGTTCTGGTCCTTTTTTATGGAACAAGTAACTTTTTGATTTCCTCTATAGTGTCGGAATTCTCTTTAACGCCTGGATCTTGTTGATCAAAACGCACATAATCACATCACCTGGATCTTTCCTTTTTATCACGTCGTACGTGACAGTGTTAGGACCCGGTGCTGCTTTTAAGCGTCTCCATATTTCGTTGGTAGAGAATGGATGTGACAGTGGATCATCTATAGTAATGCGGGCGGTTGCAGCAGCAAAGTTGTTTCGGTGCATAACGATGATTAGTGCTCATGTTCTTCGAATACAGTGCCGATGTAATGTTCTACCAAATCTACTGGTGTTTCACAAATGGACCCTGTGGGCTCTAGTATCTGTCTCATCGCTTTCTTCTTATTGATTCGGAACAGTTGTTGCAATTTCTTTGCTCTTTCCGTATCACTCCGATTATCCACTCTATCACCTCCTCTTTGACAATCACTCAGAGTTGGTAGCGATAAATTCAATCTCATTTACCAAATCCATATAGATTAGTTCTAGTTCATCTAACGTTTCACAGAGATTCACCTTTTTCAAAAAGGTTTCTCGGAACTGTGTGCATTTTCTTGCTGGTACTGCTGTCGTGCCTGATCCTTCTGATGGTATTGATGTGGCTGGTATTATGGTCTCCTCTGCAGGCATTATTCTAGGGTCAAAATCCAATACTCGTGGTTGCGCTGTCGTACTTGGCTTAAATGTTACTGGCGGTAGTTGAAGTGGTTCACAGTATTACTAGGATCATTATGTTTTTCTTTTTACTGATGTGACTTACATCCCTTTATGGTATGTCATGATGATCAACACAGGTTGCGCATTGGAATCCTAATTAAAGGTTTTGATCTTTCTTCAAATTTTTGTATCACTATGCCTTTTATAAGCTTTACCGTGGATTTGGTTTCTGTTTTTCTTCTTCATTTAAAGCAAATCATGATGTAATATGCTCGATTTAGTTTCCATTTGAGTGCTTTTGTCATTGCCACCGAATTTCCCGAGGATTTTAGATTAATTTATCCCACTTTGTTCGGTTATTCACCAGACGTTTCAGAGAATCAACGTTCAGATGCTTATTATATTATATTATAGTTACCACTTCAGTAGATTCAACAATTTTTAAAGAACCACAGATAATATCCCGTCCTCCACATTTCTAGTGTTCGACAAAGTGAATTCAATATTAAAATTTATTTATGGTCTTAGACACTTTATAAAAAAACTTGCATAACAAATAACGAATTCAATCAGTGAAAGCCAAATAATGTCCTTTTATGCTGTTTATTTTTTGTCAACACAAAAGTGTTTACCGGAATTAAATTAAAATATACAATTTTATCTGTTTGCAATATTATACACTCGTCCATTCACCTAACCACAAATGTCAATATTTACAAAAAGGAAGCAGAATTGATTATTTGTTTATTTGGTTTTCAAATCAATTTTGATGTGCTGCAAAAATATACACAGACTCATATACACACAAATTAAATCGAAAGATAGATGCTGCTGCTAAATATGCCATAACCACATATATGTCCAGGTCTACATACATCAAAAGCTAATTAATTGATTTTTATTTATTTTACAGAAAGCTTTTAACTGTGGATTACGGTCGCAAATTTGAAACATATATTATGTATTTTTATGTCAAACAGGTGATTTAATGTTTATAATTTAAATAAGGAGTAATACCATATTCAGTCTTTCATCTTTTAACGCATCTCATAAAATTCAATTTGAATTATAACTGAACATAACACTTCGAAATTAAGGTGTACATCATCACAGTTCGTATACGGCGTTATACAGTAATTTAAAATGCCCATTAAATTGTTTGTGTAATTGCATTTTCATAAGTGTTAAACATCTGTACAAGACAAAAAAATAAAAAAATACGAAATGATGGCGCTTAAGAGTTTAATTACGAAAACATTATGATGATGAGTGTCACATCCTTCCTAATAAAAAAATCTCTTTGATGTACTTGTATATTCCTCACATTATAATGTTAGCGAGTACATAAAGTAATGTCACAGATATTGGCGCCGAATAATTTTTTTAATTTTTTTTATCAGATTTTAACAATTACGCGAGCGTTTATAAAAAAATAAATTAAAATAAAAACACATTTTATAATTTAAAATTTATATATTTAATTAAATTTTATATATATATTATATACTCGTATATACTGTACTATACATATATATAGTATAATCAATTGAAATGAATTATTTTTTTTTACATAATTTACATAATTTTACAATTACAAATTGTTAATGAGTTAAAAATTAAATTAAAAACGAAACCAAAATTTAATTTGTAATTCTTGATAGAATTTTAACATTTTTTTTTGCTTTTTTTTTAATTTAATTTTAAATATTTGCACAACCCGATTGTGATTGATTGATTGATTGGTTTGAAAACGATTCGACAGTCGAAATAACGAACAAAAAAAATAAATTTAAAAAAAAATTTAAATCGTTTTTTATGAATGTGAATGGCCAATGTGATGTCCACCCAGTGGATGGAAATAGGGTCCATATGGTGGATAAGGAACACCGTGTGGATATAGTAGTCCGCTTGCATAGGCACCGGGTCCAAATGAACTTCCCGAATTTGGAGGTGGAATTGTTGGACTGTTCACGTCCATTCCAGGGTTTTGTTTTTTCCATTTTGTTCGCCGATTTTGAAACCATATCTTCACCTGTAAATAAACAAATTAAACGAAATTTTTAATTTTATTAAAAATTTTGGAATGCTTATGGATTAAAATTAGAAAAAACTTCATTAAGTATAACGTTGCGGTCGAATTAGCAAATACGATGATCGTTGATAAAATGACTTAGCGTTTTATAAAGAAAATTTTAGGAATTGCCCTTGAGCTTTGTTAATAATTATGACAAATAAGAGTTTAACTGGAAACTGGACTCGTTGAAAGCCAAATGGTAGGCTCGTGGGTATGTACGGAACGGTATTCGATTTTGCGCCCTTCCCGTTAATACAGTGACTTCGATGATATTTAGCGAGAGATTTTTGTCACAGAGTTGTATTCAATTGCATAGTTTTGGCGAGACAAGCCTCCGCAGAAATTTTATTGATGATCTTTTGTTTAATTTCATGATATCAGGTAAGTAATTAATGGCATCATTGGTGCCCAAAATTCAACCACCATTCGCAACATTACAACCAACAGATGCTCCTTCTATTTGCATTTTTGTTGACAATTGAAGCTTCTGCGATGTTCATAGAGCTCTATGAACTTCGCAGATGGTTTGTGTACGGCTAAGAAATTCTAATGATTTTTAATGTGGCATCATGTATATATACTTGTCTCTACGATGTGTTTCACGAATTTTAAATTCACATTATCCAAACTAGAGGGTTACGATTTCAAACAGCCGGATATAAATATCCCAGAGAGATATTTATAAATAAAAATAAATCTGAGGCTTATCAGAAAAAATACGACATTACTACTACCAGGGTTCATTCTACCAGAGCTAATATCTCGGTCACTATGGCATTCGTCTACTAGAGTAATGCGGATTACTAATCCAGAATGCTAACTAACGATAAACAAAAGTTCGCTCAAACGATCAGTTATTTATCGCACCAACAAGCGGTGTTGATCGACAACATCTTGCGGAAACCTCCTGCAATCGATAGGTACATAAACTAAAGAATGTCCTGGTTGAGCGAGCAACGCTCTAGGACAGAAAAAAACTGGAGGCTATGTTAGATAAAACAGAGACGAGCGATCAACGCCCATCCAAAGTTTTACGACGCCTTAAAGAACTTGTCCCTGGCTGATTTGATGCGTCCCTTATAACCCAATTGTGGATCAGAAAATTACCTGAATTTGGTCAGATAGCTTTGATCTCACAACAAGATATTGAGGCAATCGCACTTTGCAATATAGCCAACCGGCGACACGAAGTAATTCCATTCGCTCAAGAACCACGAGTCATGATTAGGCGTCAGATATAAGTCTTCCCAGGTGCCAACAAGGTATCCTAGATATACTCGTATGTTCGAAAGACTTAATTTCAGGCTGTACAGACTCGAACTTTGAGCATCTAGTCCAGTGACCAACTGGTGAATACGATCTCGTACTCCTTCTACTAGAAAGACACCAGAATCTAAACGACGCCAAATCCACTAGCATTCAACCTGATGATACCACGACATATTCGGACACGAAGCAAAGGATTGTCAGGTTCACTGTGATTTTCCAAATCCAGAGGCAAGCACAACCAGCAACAACCGTTCCTCTAAACAAAATGCCAAGGTATAACATTTCCCCAATTTAGTTGGTCTATGGAGTGGCGCAGCTGACCAAAGGCCGATTTTTACTCCTTTTTCCCTGCTCGGACCTGCACTGCGACCTAAAAGATCTTTGGTCTAAGAAAAGAAAGAATCTATTGAGATTTATTAGTCCAAAATCTTCTCCACCTTCCTAATAAGCGCGATAATGCTGCTTACGCAGTGGCTAATTTACATTTCTCCGTGGTCAAATACCCCTTCAAACTGAAGCCTCCTCAGTGTACACTGAGTAACACACACCCATAGTATGTGCTCTGCGGTTTCTATCTCTTCCAAACAGAATCGGCACTCCATTTCTGAGGACAGGTTCATTTTATTTAAATGATATCTCCGGTTGCAGTGATCTTAAAGAAATTTACAAGTTTCCTAATATTTCATTTACTGAAATTGACTGCCAAGTCCTTATGGTGAAATGGTCTGATCAAAGATTTGGCCTGTCTAAGGCCGGGAATACAGTTCCAATAGGTCAACCACTGTATTTCCCCCCACTTATTAATTGTGTAGGCTACAGAGGCCTACGGGATACGACAGAAAGGCACATGGCCAATAAGTGCAAGATAAAGATTGTAGCAGTTTATAATCACATTTAACCGACCTAGAATCCAGGCAGTTAGAAGCCAGTACTTTTGATGCTGCTTGACTGTCGGAGAAAATGTGGTTAGAGGCGCCTTCAAGACCTTTAGTCATAAAAGTTGAGACGCAGGTGCCGATGGCGTGAATTTCGGCTAGAAAAACACTGGCATAAGTTCCCAGTGATTTCAATATTTTGGGGTTGGGTCCAAAGACACCAATACCAACTCCACTATCCATTTATGATCCACCCCTAAACCAGACTAGGCTGCTAGATTCCATAGGAGGTCCACCAGTTTTTCAGTCTGTTCTATCAAGGACTGTTACTCCGAACTTCCTGCCAAAGCAAAGTTCTGTGTATTTCACGTCCGGGACTCTAAAGCACATATCCAAGTCTAAAATTTCATTTAAAATATCCAGATGATCCATATGATCATCACGACTATATTGATTTACTAGCTGAAATCTAGTTGCACAAGTAGCACCTGATTTTTTGACATAGATATGAAATGGAGTGAGTCCGATGAGGGCTTCCATTGCCGCTGTAGGACATGTGCGCATAACACCTGTGATTGTGAGACATGCTAGCCTCTACAAGAGGATATAGCTTGTTCCTAATAACTTTTTGCTGTACCTTAGGCCACCATACTATGGTTCATAGGTTACAATTGGCCTCACTATCATGATGTACATACATGATGTAAATCATTTTTGAGTTGAGACCCCATGTCCTGTGCCGAACATAAGCCGACAGGTCTACATGTCCCTCAACGCGCGTTTGGAGTTTGAGTTAATATAGGAGTTCCAATTCAGTTTCTAGGACAACACCCAGATATTTAACTTCATTGGAGTATTCGATAGAAATATTTAGACTTACTGCACCTATGGTCTTTTGGTAAAGGGCACCAAGACTGTTTTGCTAGGGTTTGGAATACACTAACCGCTGATTTATAAGGGACTGTCAGAACAAACTCACGTTTCTGAGAGACTCTGGCGCTGATATATACGTCATCCCCTATATAACTTGTATAAACCATAAAACCCAAGTCCACACCAACTTGGTTTTGTCTGTCGCCAATGGTACAATAACGGTTCTTTTTATTCCCTTAATGGCAGTGAATTCGTTTTAAGTTATTTTTTCGAAGAATTTCAATAAAGAATCAAAGTTATACTAAATAAATAGAAATCAGCTGCGTACTCAAAAATAGACACACGCTATCACTCCTGTGGTGGATTACCACGAAAGACTACGACAAGACATTAAATTATTTAGTCTCTTCTCAAACCGTTTAGATACCTAAAAAACTTTAAAATAATGTAAACAGAGTCATAATGCAGAGTATCGTGATAAATATTTTTCATCACTTAATTTCAAATGGCGATAACAGTGAATATAACTATGTGATCTCCAGCATGAAAGAAAGCTAAAACAACATCTTGCCTTGTCAAAGGCAATCTGATTTGAATCAGATTGTTGAAATATACAATTTATGAAATTATGATACTACCTTAAAAATATGATTAATCAATTTGTCTCACCTGTGTCTCGGTCAAACTTAAACTTAATGCTAAATTCAGTCGTTCACACACCGATAAATATCGTGTCGTTTTAAATTTATTTTCCAGTGACACTAATTGCTCGTACGTAAATGCCGTTCGTGCCCGCCTCGGTTTAGAACCGCCACCCTGTGATTTTCCATCTGCCGAATTACCACGTGACGATCCCTCTTTTTTCGAGTCCGTTTCACTCGCATGATCATCAATATCGCTGCCCATGGTATCATCGCATAAATCATCTTGATCCATTTCCATCAGATCATTACCTTAAAAACAAAAAATAAAATAAAATTACTCGTCGAATATAATTAAAAAAATTTGTTAAATTTAATCGAGATATTTTCAATTATAAACAAATAAAATCGTAACGAAACGATATACGAACCAAACTAAAAAAACAAAAACTAAATCTGATTGAATTTGATCCTTTTGGTTGATGTAATGAAATGAGTTTATATCCCTTCAAATCCCTATGTGATTTTTTAATTTTATTTTATTTCTATACCGTTTTGTCGTCGTGGAAAGACAGCAAATCGACAAATCGTAACCCGACATAATATATTGGTACCAAATAGAAAACCTACCACAAGTTTACAACTAATGGAAAATAGAAAAATAATAGGAGATAGATAAAATAAAATGTTTAACAATTATATACGGATGGACATATACGTTCGTCCATATATAGAAAAATAAATCGTACATATAGATATACCGACAGGCACAGCATAAATATCGGATTGAGTGGTTTTTTATAGTCGTAAGTCGTCCAGACTGAATTGTTTTCAACAATTTTGGTAATTGGGATTTGAGTGTGTTTTTGTTTCGTTCCAAGTATCAATCAGACGGTCAAATGCGGAATGATTTATTGTTTTGAAAGAAATGGAGTTAAATGAAAGAGAAATTGATGCCAATCAATGACTGTAAAATTTCATAAAATTAGTATTGCTTTCAAACATGTCATGTTGTATAGAAAAAGGATTTAAAAAAAAAAATTAATTTTAGTAATTTTTACTTTGGAAATCAGGGCAAACGTTTAAGGTTTCAGAATTGTGTGATTAATTTGATAACTTTCTAATTTGCTTGCTCGTAATTAGGATGAAAGTGCTGTTAATAAAATCCCTCAATTGTCTTAAACCTTTGAATCTTTATTACATAAGCCAAAGGAGGGTACATTTTTTCCAAATTTGTTAATTTAAAAATTATACGATCTTATCTCAAGTTGCTAATCCGAAACTGAGAAAAATGGTAGTTGTACAAAAATATCACCAGAGCAATTATATTCATCCAGAAAAAGCATCATAATCAGCATCAAATATGGCATCAAGGTCAGGTTGATATGCTGTTGTGTAATCGCAATAGCTGGCTTATTGGGTTAATAAATGCAACCAACATAAGAATAATTACATTGAAAAATAAATAAACTAGAAAACAAAAAACAAAAAATAAAACGAGTGAAGAGTCAGTTTTTGTTCGACAGTCAGTCTAGAACGTAAGAATAAAAAGGTTAATAAATATGACGCTGTGGAGTACGCCATTATGAAAATTATAAAAAATAAAAATAAATGTTTATTTTTAATTTACGTTTCCATTTGTAAAATAATAATAATAAAATAAAAAATTATAAATTGAAATAATATTACTAACAGTTTTGTGTTGAAGTTCTTTTAAATATCGAGGTTATATGAGAATGGTGGAATAGATCGGAGCACCTCAAAAAGTGTACCTACCACAAAAAAGCGACGAAAAACTCGCATATCCTTTAGAGAATATAGACGTATCTATATATGGACGTACGTATATGTCCATCCGTATATAATTGTTAAACATTTTATTTTATCTATGTCCTATTATTTTTCTATTTTCCATTAGTTGTAAACTTGTGGTAGGTTTTCTATTTGGTACCAATATACATATTTATAATGATGTAATAAATTGTAATTATAAATTGTAAATTTCAGGCGAAAACTAATCAAATTTATCACAGCATACGGCTTGTAAAAATTATATTATTTTATTATTATATTATGGATTAATTATTTATAATTTTCAGGTGAAAATTAATCTAAATCAATACAGTCTACGACTTAGACAAATCAGCCCATTAAAACATTTTGTTTTTAGGGAGTTTTTTGCAGGTTACCGTTGAATGGTCCCACACTTGAGTTGCTGATAAGAGATGACAGAACACAGAAAAGAGAATGCAAAGCTGTTCAATAAAATTGTGATTGTCTTATGCTAACATTAGTTTGAATATTGGCTACCGGGAAACCGGACCAATTCTTTCAGTACTGCCATACCTTTCCTTTCCCTACAACACAAAAATAGAAAAGAACTGTACCGTATTGATCTTGTGATGTCTGAAACGGGTGGTTTCAATCATGCATGGAAATATATTTATATAAATATAAATATATGGAAATTCCTCTTATCCTACCGTTTGTTAAATATAAAAAGGCTGTGGGAATAGAACCGGCGTTAACCGGAACACTTGATAACTGCTTGGCCTCACAGTCTCATCAATCAATCAATCAAATTGAACTGAGGTTTAAAACTAAGCCATAACAATAAAGAAAATAAATTAAAATCAGGAGGGAACAAAATGTTGCTTCAACCTAAGTTAAAAATGTCTTTATTTAGATAAAAATCGAATAGATGATCGATTTTATTAAAACTTTTGACCATCGTATTGCATAAGTTCAATGTGATCATAATTTGTTCTATTTGTTCTATATAATTTTCTGATGGAAGGACATCGTCTTATACTTATTGTTGTAGAGATTAAGCAGATTGGAATCACACCACGTTGTTAGGTTGTCTATATCTCGCAGTCTGTGAGTGTCGATGATGTTCTCCACAGTTTTAAATATTTTGAGGTCGTCGGCAAACATTAGGACTTCAGAATTATGGATTACTTCAGTGATTCTGTTAATACAAATAATGAAAATCCATGGACCAATATGAGACCCTTGGAGTATACCGGAGGTGACTGTAATTAAAAACGGCTGCAGAATCTAAATTTATACAAGCACTCAAAAGCTTCACAATAACTGATAGAGGTATAAAGGTTTTGGTAAAGAAAGTGTATACAACATCTACCTTCTTGTGATTTTGATTTTCTCTAATCGTGGTGCTGATGAACTTCGTAAGTTTAGTTGTATAGTAGACCCTTTTGGCATAACACCGGGTTGAAATAGTGATATGTATCGAGGCACCATGGTACAGAATGAATTGCAAATAACCAGTTCAAATAACTTTGGTATTGATGAAATTGACGTTATGACTCTGTAACATAAAATATTGTCTCTAGTTCCAGTTTTGATTATCGCTGTCACTCTCGTACTTTTCCATATCTTGGAAAATTCTCCCAATTATAATGATTGATTTAAAAGTAGGGACAGAGAAATTGCTAAGTTCATAAGTTCTTTAGTGATACCTCTTAGTCTAATGCTGGTATACCATCTGGATCGTATCAGTCTCCGAAAGTTTCTAAAGCCTGATATATATCATCCAGTGTTACAATTGTGTTACATTCGCTTGTTTTTTTGTATTTATGTAAGTCTTCCAGCTAATAAACTGATTAAAATAATTTTGCAAACATATTTGATATGAATAGCAAATAGGAAGACTTCTGGCTATCAAATGTCATAGTAACCTGGTAACCTTTTATTTCACGTTTTAATTTAAAGTAGCTCCAAAAGTATTTTGGATCAAGCTTTATTTTTCTTAAATACAAAAGATGTAATCTTCGTTCTTTTTCTGGTTCGAAACGTTAGTTACAGATTTTAAAATTACGTTTAATAGACTTGGAATGAAATTACACTTTTTCTTTGTAAGCCTTGTCCTCTTGATTTTTCAAATTGATTAATTTGTATCGTACCTATTCCATTTTAAATAATTGTCTACATTTGTCTACATTTGCCTCCGGACTGCTGCAGTTCAATTTATCTTCTCACTTGATGTGATCAAAGTATAAAATCAGGTTTGCTGTATCTGTTTTCTATATTTGTAGTAAGTCGTTTGGTTCTGGTGACTTTTTAGACTGATCGCGCTCTTCAGATTCATTTCATTAGATCTGTGGTGAATAAAATTAATACAGAATGGCGATATTGATTCATTCATTTTAAATATTCCAGGTGAGTTGGCAAACATTAGTTTTAAATTTCTATTTCTCGCATTTTCAATATCGCACAATTGGCTCAGATTTGTATCAAACACAGCATCGATTAACATACTCTAAGTTCCCGATAACACATTAAGAGGAAGAATTTCGTCTAAAAACGCTAGCAGCTTAAAACTAACAAACGTGGTAGAATCTAGCTTAAATGATGTACACATTTAAGAAAGAACCAATACCAGACTATACAAACATAATTGCAAAACTTACTCTAATCACAGTTCGACGCAGCAAACGTGGATTTTAGCAAGTCAAGGCCTTAGGCACCACCCAACTTTTGTGGTACCGTTTCAGAAATTTTGGAAATTGGTTAGTACTTAAATAACTTTCTTGAATATATGTTAACCCCATTTTTGCTCTTTTTTTATTAAAAGCGATACCAATTTTTTAACTTTTTATTTTTCAGTGTTTTTATTGGTCATTATAATATTTTTACGAAGAGTCTAAATCGCCTACGGTTTTGAGATTGGTCGAATACAAAACTCTATATTAGCTAATTGGTAATTATCGTTGGTCATAAGGCAATTTCGGGGAATTTACAATTTCTAAGTGTTTCAATTATTACATAAATTTTAATTGAAACGTTATTAGGTAATACATTTTTTGACAAATCTTTATGATCAGCAGAACTGCTAGATGGGATTAAAAAATGTTTGCATGGGAATTGTTTTATTTTTCATCTTCCGCTGATTGCCGTTTTCGTTTTTTTTTGCACCGGACTGAAAAACTCTTTTCATTTTGTTGGGTATAGTAGTAATAAATACCAATTATTTAAAAGTTTAAATTTTGGTAGTCAGATATTTTTCCGTATTTATATATTTTTTTTTGTGTCTGAACCCTGCCATCTTTTCTGGGGCCGAAGCTCACCCAACTCTTTCACGGTTAATTTTGAACGTCCTACCTTACGCCGTTACCAGCCAAATCGAGGACCCACGAATACAGGTTCGATTTTAAATCCATCTGCAAATTTCACTGCTCCAGCCAGCCTGTACTGACATGGACGATGGTTTGGCCCATGGATTCTGCACTCCAACAGGGGATCATAGTTGTGTTTATCGTCATCACCGATCGTAATCAGGTGATGAAAAATCCGTTTTGCAACCCTCCCCCGTTGGGATTCGAACGTATTTATATTTATTTTTCTGTAATTCCCCAAAATGAAGTATTGGAAAATCAAAATAACAATTTAAAAAACATATTTGTCACATTCAGTTCGATGAAATGTAACATATTTATTTATTTGTATTTAGAATTTAGATTAAGAGGAAAAGCACATATGGAAGCAAATATAAAAACATCAAAACCGACAATTGCTTCCATTAGGCATAAAAACCTCTTAAATTTTTTCAAACAAATTCATCCCATACAGCACACCTCATTTTGAGCTAGAGCTTATTTATAATGAAATGCGCTACACGAGATGAAGTAATAATAATAATAATAATAATAAAATAACAAGTAACATAAAAAATTTAAAAAAAAAAAAAATAATACGTATTGTCAATCAGCCACGCCATTCTAAAAATTTTGACTTAAATAATTTGGACGAACCTAGTCTTTTGATTACAAGTGGAATTGAATTCCAGAGAGAAATTCCCCTAACGAAAAAGGATTTGTTTAACGATCTACACAATTTTTTTGGTGGAAGTAACGGTAAGTTAGCGGAATGAAACCTACTAAACAACAACTTCCTATACAAATAAATTGGCTGCTTAGTTTTAAGAAGTTTAAAAATAAAAATACAAACGAGAAGTTCAAAAAAGGTAGATAAACTACATCCTAAAGCAACATTAGAATAAGAAGAAATATGATCGAATTTTCTAATACCAAAAATAAACCTAGTACATGCATTGAAACATCTTTAAAGAATACTCATATTCTCCTGAAATAATCCAAACAAAACTAAATCACCATAAATAAACTGAGGGAGAAGATAAAACATAAACATTCTAATGTTAGACATAACATTCATAATGTTGTTCAAATACTGACACTGACCGAACAAAAAAAAAATGTGTAATTATAATTATTTTGTTCAAAATTTTTGACAAAGGATGACCCTCACTTTTAACACAATTTAAAATATTAATATTGTTTTCCTCTAAATTATCTAGTGTCATCTTTGATTAAGAATAATAAACAAATGAAAATCAAAAAAATTAAATTCTCAAATAAAAACTATATAGATTTAAAAATATAATTTATAAATTATTTTGAGATTTTGATGCCCTTAAAACCGAGGCCTAAGGCATCTGGCTTTCGTGCCAATAGTAAAAATCCTCCTCTGCGACGCAGTCGCAAGATTAACTGAGAAAAACAAGGTTATAATGTCAATATTTCACGGAATACACAGGACGGAGGATTAAAAAAGTTAAGATAGCTTTAAAACATCATAACTCACTTGTATTACCAAGTTAAAGGCTTGGTACAATTTAATAAGTATAAAAACAAAAGTGCGATCAACGCACAAAACAAAAAACAAAAGTGTGATTCTATATGATATCAGTTTAGGGCCGAAGAAATCCTAACTTTTTACTATCGTTATCTTTTTCAGTAGCTAGTTCTCGGTTTGTTGTATTTTATGTATGATCCAGTTCAATAACAATAATTCGATTTTGATGCTCCATATTCAACCGATGAACCGATTAAAGATGTCTAATTTAAACAGTCAAGTTTGAGATATGGAAAAATAATGTTTTGGTTTTATAGCAAATGAGGGAAAAAAGGAAGTAATTTATGAAAGCAAGCCTTATGATTTTTTCTTGTTCAACCAAAATTAATAAATAAAAATTAAATAACTTCATCTTACATTAGATGTTATGTTGGGCTGATCACTAGTAACGGTCACTAAATTTCAATAAGTGGTTAAAAAGGTATATCTTTAGAGATGCTGTGTGGGATGTTTACAGCCTATCTATAAGAAACAAAAATGTTTCCACCAATACAAAAGAATCTTCGATATCAACTCTTTAAATACATCTTTAGAGAGATTAAAGTCGAAAACCGAACGTATATAATTAAAAGAAATGAATGATTGATAAACCAATATTCATTTACCAAGATATGTATGCCCACTAAACGGCAGTTTAACGTGGATGTCATAATGAATGAAGAGGCCTTCCATATTTATCAATTTACATAAACCCCCCGATAGGGTCAGAGTATATGCAAGTAGAAAGTTATGAGTAGACCCAAAATGGCATTAATCACTCTGGAAGTTTAACCCAGAATCTTAACCAACTGTGTTCTGCATTTCAAATAAGACGAATCCTTTCTTGATAAACAATAAAATTAAGATAGTAACAACGTTTTGTAGAAGAAAATCTGATAAGGTAGACACAATTTTTGAAGTAGACTCTGAAAATTAAAAAAAAAAATGCTACGTGAGGCTAAAAATTCGTTTTGACAAATACCACATTGTAGAGTCAATTGGAAGAACCGGTTGTTGCGATTCGGATGTTCGGTATCTTGGGGGTCTTATTATGTATCAACATAAAAATATAAATTTTAAAATACTCGTTAATTACTAGAGAAATTGAGCTTGGTTTTTAGCGATTTATATGCTACAAAATGATATCTTGCGACTTCAATATTTGTTGTAGTATGTAAATCATTGGAAACAACACAATTTAGTCTATCTAAATAATGTAGAGGAGTGATTTGAAAAAGTTATCAATCACAATAAATTCAATTATATGTATTTGGAGATTGTAATATTGACCTACAAAGTACCTGATTCTACAGCCTAAAATTGATTCAGCTAATTAAAGATTATAGATTATCGCAAATAAAGTTCAAGATTACATTAGAGTTAAACAAACCAGAAAGAGTTCCTCTAGTACGCAGTGTGAAGTTATAAAAAATATGAACGAATCAGTGATCATTATAAGTTAAGTGCGAATATTAACAGTAAGAAATCAAAGACGACAAAGTGATAGAATTATGATCATGGAAAAACTATTTTCGGTCGCGTCGAGTATATCTCCAGGGTAAATAATATTAAACGCTACGTGCGAGTTTATTAATAAGGAAGATAACTGAACAGATCCATTCTAATTTTGCGTATCAAGAAACTAAAATCAAAAAAGTATTAAGTTAAAATGTATCTTATTTTCTGTATTAGCGTGCACAGTGAACACGAAAGTCAGTTGTTCTTTTCAAGGACATATTTTGAATTCATTTTCACTTTTTTTAACTAATTTTAAAATTAATACATTTTTTGTCTTCAAGAATATTATTGTTTTTTGATTTGTCGAGTGTCTTGGACTTAAAGTTTTCATAATAAAATATAAATTATTTTAGACAAAACCAACAAATAATTCTCGGATAGCTGAAATATTTACAGTTTTGTCTCTATCAATTATGTGAATTGAACATAGTTATGGTTTGGTAGTATTTCGTTCCTACAATTGTAAGCATCTTGTCAATGAAACATACATTTATACCTTTATGGGACATACATTTATAACTTCTTTTTATTTTATCTACAATATACTATTTTGCTTATCTTTCACGATATTATGCACAAAAATCTCAATATTATGATAACCATATTCTCATTTTCCTACAAATTGTTGAATAACATTTAGAAATCTTATACCTACTATGCAATATTACATACGATTATTCCGTTTAAAATCTTCAATTAAGCATTAATTTAATATTCGTAAAACGCAAACACCCTCAAAAAATAAAAATTACAACACAAAGTTCAATTCAATCCCCAAGATTCGTTTAAGAATCCAATAAACGTAATCTCCCGAAAATATTTTATATTCCATCAAAATAATCGGACCCATTAAATAAAGAACCAAAAAAAAAAAAAATTTAAAATTCATGGATGCCAATTTTACCCATAATTTCCATAACCCTTTTTATGTGTACTGTGGATGTTTATGGACGGTCGGACGTTTTTCCCAAACGATTTTCTCTCGTTTTAATTTATGAATTACATTAAATCCTTTAAAAAAAATGTTTTTATGTTGTTAATAAAAAATATTGTCCCTTTTTTTATGCGAGTAACCTTAACATTTTATTTTTATTTTTTTGATACTGTGTACAATCTACCAAATACTTTAAGAGCAATTCACAAAAAAAGGATATATTTTTTTTAAAACATAAACTGTAAACAACTAAGATTTTGATTAGATTATTTATGGGGCTGAGCATTTTGTTATATATAAATTTAAGATTTTCTACTTGAAAAATTCTTAAATAATCGTTTTTTTTTTCTTCTTCTTCGTTGTTACCCTGCATATAGTTGTTTAAAATATTAATAAAACGTTAATTTATATTTCAACAAGTATATTATATAATGTGAAAGGTGTGTAAGTGACAAAATATACGCATGATTCATTATAATTACCTAATTTACATAAAAAGTGATTATTACGAACCAAAAAATTTATAATTTTTAAATAACATGAAGCTTCATCTCAATTTACACAAAATATAATAAAGATAATAAAAATAAACAAAGCACAGGAGGATATATAAACGAAACCACCCCAAACGTTTAATTAGCAAGCTAGTTAGTTAATCAAAAAAAAAAAAAAAAAAAGTTGTCTTCCCCCCCATTTTGGTTGTATAATTTTAAGCACAACAATAAAATTAAAATGTCTCCCTCCCCAACTTGGTGTGGGATAATCAATTTTGGGTGTAGCGTGAAATATATGTTGCGTTACGACACAATTATGATGTAATTATAATTATTTTTATTTTGTTGTGCCTCATTTGGTGCTGTACCGACAATTTAAGCATTTTAATTGGTATGCAGTCGTATAATAGAGTGGGTATACTTTAATGAGCTTATTATTTTTATTTTTGGTAATTTTTTTTTAACATTCTTAATAATATTTCTAAAAGTTTAAAAGTGAAACCGTAATACGTAATTGTTTGTAGTTTGTATGTTTTTTGGAAGCAACGCTTCGATTGTTTTTTCACTTATTTTATAATTTTGCTGTCGCCAAGGTTTTATATTCCCACTTTTAAATACTTTATTTGATGCTTAATCATTGGTCAATCAAGAATAACAACTTCATGTATAAAATTTGTCAAAAATCATCAAGAGATTAGTTCACTTTATTCAATTATTTTATTTGGCTGAGAAAAACTACTTTTACTTTTTAGAAAAATAAAAAAAAAAAATAAAACATGATCTAATTGAGAAACTGGTAAGGTTATGTATGATCAGTAATCCTGGAATTTAAGAATTTAAGTAACATATTCAGTTTTGGTGTATAATTTTTGATACTTATTTTTCTGAGAGTCAAGTTTGTAGCATGGAAATGCTATAAAAATATGACAAAACCTTTATGATTATAATTTGTACGTATACGAACGGTAATTTATCAGTAATTAATAAACGGTTATTAATCTAACGGTTGTAGTCTTCGGATGTTTTGATTTCTTTTTGTTTTCAATATTTCTGAGAAAAAAACTGCGATAGGTTCTTTTTGGTAGCAGAGACAAGGTTGGTAGCTTGCAAATGATATTTCCTGTTTACAAAGCTTACCGGTAAAATGTTACTTGTTATTTGAATATTGGAAACCTCGTTTAATTAAATTTTTTTTTCCAATCCAGATTCAGAGGGAATTATAACGAAGTAGTGCAAGTTTGTATTTTGCAAGTACAATATAAAAATATGTTAAAATTTTGACGTACTCAAAGTTGGACCAACATTTTTGACGTTCCCTAAAGTATACACGATGACTTTAAATACATGCCAACTTTGTGATAACTCTATCATACTTTAAAATCTAGTTATATTGCCAAATTAAATCAGGATGAAAGTTCCATAGTGAATCAATTTATTAAGAAAGGGTCCTAAGAGTCACCTAAAATTCATGTTGATTACATAAAGTAAGTGGCTTCCCGTGTGTCCTAGTTTAAATAATGGAGTTCCCGTAACATACTAAAATAGTGTGGTATTTTTAAATACTAAAACAGAAAACTTTCAAAGTGGCTTTGCCCCATGAACATCTAATTACAGATAGTTTTTCTGTAGTTAAGTTTTTGGTTCCACAAGAGTAAAACAAAATACCGTTTTTCATAGAGTTTTTTGTATTAATACAACAATTTGTTAATACAATAATTTGTTAAAATTTTTTAACCAAACAACCTAAACCTAAAATACAGGTATATTTGTGTTAAAAGTAAAAAATAACCGATGTTTTGTTAAGCAATCGGACATTTGCGACAAAAAAAGTAACGCCATAATTTTAGGTAAGTTTGGAAAACAGAACAAATAAAATTTTTCTGGATACTAGGCAGATGTAATTTTGGGGTTGAAAAATACTTAAAGTTTCAGTAGTTTTGGTTTCGAGCTAATGAGACTTGAATTTTTTTTAAAATCGGCTGCAGCTTTTTTTTTTTCCTAAAAATAAATAATTGGATTAATATTTACATATATTTATTCTGAGTTAAGATTCTTAGCCTAAACTTTATCATCTGTCTGCACTCTGCAGCGACTCAAATAATTTGTATTTTCATACTCCGTATAGACATATTGAGATGAAGTGAATTATAAAATTTCATCAAAAATTGAAACTAAGCAGTTTTCGGTTATTGTAAAAAGTTTAAAGCGATTTCTTTTTAAAATTTTGGTTTCATCCCCTTTTAAAATTTAATTTATCTATTATCCTGAATAACCAAAATTTGGTTTAGAAAAATGTCGGAAATTAAGTCATGTGGCAAAGCCTTTGCTTGAAATATGGTTAAATAATTTTTCGAATACATACTTTGGAGTTGTAAGCAAACATTTCAATCCAAATTTAAACTTGAGCTGAATAGAACCACGTAGACAATCAATTCACAACCTATATAAACTTAATAAAAGATAATAGAAATAGAGCAAGAGAGAGAAAGAGAAAAGAGAAAGAGAGAAAGATAGAAAGAAAGTAAAAAAGAAGTTTACAAAATGAGATAACGAAAGAGAGAGAGAGAGAGAGAGAGAGAGAGAGAGAGAGAGAGAGAGAGAGAAAGCAACTTACAATTTTTTTAAATGATGGTTGTGTTTAAAATCAACATTATAATCTTAACTTGTCATATCGGGTACCGGTCGAAACTGATTATTTTACAACTGACGATAAAATAATCTTATTTTGACGAAATAGGATAATTCAAACCTGGATATTTTAAAACGGGATAAGGTACAAAACGAGATATGGTACAAAACTGGATATTTTAAAACGAGATAAGGTACAAAACGAGATATGGTACAATACTGGATATTTCAAAACAGGATATTTTGACATGTGATTTAAAGTTAAAAGTCTTTTTTAGGAAAGTTCTGGAATATGGCCAACTAGGAAGGGACTCGGTGTCCATCACATATTTCTGGCATTGGATCGGAGTTCCTAACCGATTATGATGAAATTCAATACGTAGGATGAAAATGGAATTAACAAAATGATTTTATGGGAAAGTTCTGGAATATGGCTAATTAGGAAGGAACTCGGTGAGTTCTTAACCGATTATGATGAAATTCTATATGTAGGATAAGAATGGGATTTTAATATGATTTTTTGGGAAAGTTCTGGAATATAGCCAATAAGGAAGGAACTCGATCGAATTTCATCATAATCTTAACCGATTATGATGAAATTCGATATGTAGGATGAAAATGTTGATGAAACATCACATGTCGAAATATCCTGTTTTGAAATATCCAGTTTTGTACCATATCTCGTTTTGTACCTTATCTCATATTGAAATATCTAATTTTGAAATGTCCAGTTTTGTACCTTATCTCGTTTTGTCAAATCGTATTTTGAAATATCCAGTTTTAAAATGTCCAGTTCTGAGCGGTTGCCCTTCATATCATATTTAGACCAACCAATCAGTAATTAACCAGCAGAGTTGGATTATCTTTTTTAAACGGAACCGTTTTGACAAACTCAGATTTTAAGGAAATATCTCTTTTTTAAACTTATTTTATTAAAACAAAAAATCTTCCATAACATTAGGTGCTACTTTCTTTACCAAAATATCATTGATTCCACCTTCTCGATATTTATTTTACGATTCTTGGTTTAAAATAATATTAATATTTGTGAGATCAATTTTTGGAACAAGTTTTTTTGAGAATGTCTGGAAAAGCCAAATCATATTTCGTAAAGAAATTGATCTGCTCTTCCAAAATCAAAATCAAAAGCTTCAATTTATTATGCATAATTGCTTTTTGTGCAAAGTTTTAGTATCCTAGGTTTATTTGCTTTGCTTGCGAAAACATTAAACATTGCTAAATAGAACTTCATGTAGAATTTATCAAAGGTCAATAAAGGTATATCTTTAGCAACAACTTTTTGTATTACTGTTTTAACCCGTATTTGAAAAAAGCTGCATGGAATTTTCAGCTGTAGCATGTAAAAGAAAATTCTATCTTATATACGAGGCTTACCGGTTATTAATTACCGGTATTGATATTGCAACTCATATTTCTGAGAGAAATATCGCAAAGATATGAAAGATTGTATTTTGCAAAAGCAATAAAAATATTTCAAAAGTTTCCCTGTTGAAAATGTGGAAAAATTTGGAAAAATATAGGGTATTCGAAGTTTACCGGTAAGTAATTACTGGTTATTTTATTGTTGTTAACTTTTTATGTTTTGATTTGAAATGCAAAATACGGCGATTTTTTTTATATATTTTATAGGAAAATATTACATGAGTGCAAATTTGTATCCGGCAAGTGCGATAAAATATGTCAATATTTCCACATTTTGAAAGTTGAACCTTAAAAAATTACCGTTAATTTGGATGTTGTAATCATAGCTCTTTCACATATCTGGCATGGGATAGTGAGATTGCAGCTTGCAAAAGCGACAAAAATATGTTAAAACTGTTCAGTAAGTGGTTGTGCCTGCTCATATTTCTGAGATTAATATATGATAGTAATATTTTTTAAAACTTTCCCGCATACAAAGTTAACCGGCAAATAAATACCAGTTATTATAATCTTGTAAGCTTCGAAGGATTTTATGCTTTATTGTTTCAGTCTATATTTACTGGTTATACAAAATTTACCGGTACGTAATTACCGGTTATTTTTTAATGTTGTAGGCTTCTTTTGTTTTTAGGTAATATTGTTCCCTTATATTTGAGAGAAATAATGAACAGCTTGATTAAAAAATTGCATTGGTCTTATCTAATCGTAAACCTATTTGACACTTATTTGAGTAGACATACTTATTCGCCGCCATCTTTTTAATTTGCTCAAATATTTTTAAAATGTTTGTTTACAAATATATTTACGATATATTTATGGATTTGAAATATATTTATAACCGTTTTTACTTCTCAATTAGATTTTTGTGCAAAAAAGTGACGGAAAATCAGTTACCTTGGTAGGTAATGTTACCTTAATGTTACGATTTCTAACCATTAAATTCAATTAATCTGTGTGGACAGTTACTACCGTGAAAGTTGTACAAACAAAATTACTGAATAAAATGAAGCTTTTGATTCTAGACTGTAATAGTCCCTGTAAGATATGTTAAGTAGGCACAAAAAATACCACCATTATTTTTAAAAAATTCCTTAATTGAGCAGCGATTTTATGATTTTCCATCGTTCTCATTTTCATGACTCAATATAGGAATGGCTAGACATGCATCCCTTTTTATTGTTCTTTACACATTCTGAGTAAACTAAACATTCTGATTTACATAATTGTAAACGTATTTCTTATACATTCAAGGTAAAAGAAATTTCAAGAATCAACAATTGGTAAACATTTTAAAGAATTCAGGTTAATTTTAAATATTCAAGGTAATTTAAAAATATAAATTAAATTTTAAAACATTTTGAACTTTTAGACATTGAATCATACATTTTTAATGTAAACAGAAACATATAATAAAAATAATAATTGCTTTAACTACAAATTACTGTCAAAATAAACCGTTTATGTAAAAATAAATTCACAACAGGAAAAGTTGGTCAGATGACAATTTCCAATGCTCTAGATAGACTAAAGCGAATTTCTGCAATATGTACTATGGTGTCTTCCAATGAATTGAATATCGTGCAAAAGGGAGTTTGGCGTTCTGTGTTAATATTGAAAGTTGTCACACTATTTCGATCTCTTTTATTAAAATTAGGACTTAACAAAGCTACTTATTCTCTGTACTATTATCTGCTTGAATATCTAAACAGTTTTTTTGCCTATTCGCTAACCTGTTTTGGTGATTTAACAACAAAACGTGGTTTTCAATCAGTATTTTAGCAGTAGAATTTAAAACTATAACATTGCGCATGCTCTAAAATTATCATAAAATACAAAGAGATGAAAAATCAAATCATACATTGGTTTAAAATTTAGAAGCCAACCTATTTGCAAATATAATTCTAGCTGTCTTACGATATTTCTATTCAACCAACAGAACCGACCGAGTTACATGATCGAAATATAATGAAATAAGTATACTTTTGTGCATTAAAATCAAACCTTTGCACGATGTCCTTAAATGCATGTATTCATTTTTCATACGTTGCTTTAGCAAGGAAACTTGCCAAAGCAACTCCAATGTATAAACAAAATAAATATCTGAAGTTTACAGCTACAGGTCAATCAGTCATCTTTCACTTTTACAGAAAATTCTAGAAAGCATTCCCACTAGAATATATCCCCACGTTTAAAGGTTTAAATTTTGATCGGACTTGTCCGCTCCTTTAATTTTAAAATCAAATCTTGATCTTAAAAAAGCATTTGATTCAGATGTGCATTATGAAATCCTTTACACAGGATACATTTTCTAATTCACAGATTTTAAATCTACCAATCACCCCCCTAAATCTATACATTTGTGGCCCTTTTAAGTTATTTTATTGTTCAATGAAACCCTGCGGAGTGATATTTTTCCGGATCCCTGGAAGATTTCATTTATTTTTCTCATTTTTAAGTTAGGAAGAAGAAATAATGTAGCGAATTACCGTGGGATTGCACTTTTATCGGTCTTACTAAAACTTTTTGAATCAATGGATCATAATGTACTGTCTTTTCACATCAGACCTAGTGTTTCTACAGCTTAGCGTGGTTTTTTTTCTGGTAGATCGACGGTCACTAATTTGGTTACATTTTGTGGCGATCTTTTTAGTAGTTATAACTTCAAACTCCAGTTCGAGGTAATCTATACTAATTTTGCCAAGGCCATCGATAAAATTGATCTCGCCATTGTCAGTATCTCCACGGTAGATGGTTAACATTTTATTTTTCAGATCGATGGCAGTTCGTAAAGATTTCCAATTGTTTCCCGGTATTTTGGGGCTACTTCTGTAGTACCTCAGGGCAGTCATATTTCCTTTATTCCATTCATAATATTTATCAACGATGTTGTCCAGTGCTTCAAGTTCGTGAAATGTCTTCTCTTTGCAGATAACATGAAAATATTTGCCCCAATCACAAACTTATCCGACTGCTTGTTGTTACTGTGATTTGTTTAGTTTTTGTACGTGGTGCACCAGTAGCAAACTCTCTCTGAATATGAATATATGTAAGATTGTATCATATTCTCGCATCTGTTTCCAATATCAGTTAAGCAGGCGTAATTGTGCTGATTTTTGTGACCAGGCAGTTCGTTCTTTATGCACTTCATTATTTACTCCACAATCGTGCTGATGCTTTTGTTCTTCAACCATATCAGGACCGTTGCGATCTTGTATTGAGCGTGTCCAGCTGTTGGTCTTGATCTCTTTCTGTGCTCCTGTCGGCGTGCTCTTCAAAACCAATCTTTTCTTTGCTTTTTTATCATCTTCTTCTAATACCACGCGGGACATTAGTTGAGGCACTGTTGCTTTATTCTTTTTTGGTTCTCTAGTTGGTAAGTATATAGCAGTATTAGCCAGTTTCTTCGGAATGGTTAATTAATGCTTTTTAATATTTATTCTTGTCGCCTCGGAAATGTAAACGTTTTCTTTTGTTATTTGATTGATTAAGATTATTATTATTATTATTATTATTATCTTTATTTCAAATAAAATACATAAAATATTAAAATGAAGTTAATAATACAATATAAATTTGAAATAAAGTACTGCTCCTATAGACATTATGTCTGTAGTGGAGCTATTGGAAAACAGAATTATTATAAAATATAGTATTCTTTGGTTACATTAAAAAGAGAAAAAAAATAATCTTCAACAAAAATACAAGCTAAGTTATATTTTAATAGATAACTTAAATTACAAGAAGGCACATAAGCGCATAATGTAAATATTATACTAAAAATATTGCTCAATATCATCGATGTGAATCAGTCAAGTCCGAATTTCCCTGTTAAATTTGAGTTTCCCCACAGATGGAAGCATTTTCAAATGTTTAGGTAATTGATGGAACCAATAAGGAGCCATATATAAATAAAATCTCTTAAATTGTTCATTATTAACACGAGGACCGACAAAATTGTTTGGATTTCTCATATTAGACACATGACATGTTCGACTATGGTAACTATTGCTGCGAACAAAAAACATTTTCAATACTTTAAATACATACAGGTTCCTTAGGGGCAGCAAATCTAACTCGCGAAAAACCGGTGTTGTGGGTGTAATTCTCGGGCGGGTATAAATTAATTTAAGAATCTTCTTTTGCACTGTAAACAGATCGGCAATATTAGCAAAGTAAATTCTACCCCAACTTGTTATACCATTATAATTGATTCAACAAGAGCATAATATAACCTTCTTAATATAAAAGAAGGGCACAAAGGCTGAAGATTATAAAATTTTTGCACTGCAATAATGACAATTTTCCTGATATTTGTTAGGTGGGAGGTCTAATCCAGCTGTGAGTCAACGGTTACACCTAAGTATCTAAACTCTTTTACGCACGGCAGATCAAAACATTGGCCAAAACATGGCTTTTTATTGCACGACTATACATGATACTTGAAAAGGTTTTGATCAACAGTTAAGTCAGTTCATCTAAGATACATAATTCTTGATTTTTCACTCGTAACAAGTCGGTGATAAAAAAACCATTTAATTAGAGTGCACAAATCAAAATTAATAAACTGTTAAATTTTAACGAAATCATTAGATGCATATGTTAAAGCCAGATCATCAGCGAATGCTGTAGCACACTCTCTGAGATTAATTTCAAAGACAGAATTGAAATAAACTAAAAATAATAACTGTCCCAAAACTGAGTCCTGAGGAAGACCACATTTTAGAAGACCTGGGAGACTATTCGCGTTATTAATTTTTACAATTTGACTACGGACGCGAAGGTAACTTATATACCAATATTTTGCCTCTAACACCAATATTTGACAAATTTTTTATTAGTATGTCGTGGATAACAGTATCGAATGCTCTCTACGGTTATAGGAACTAATATGAGTAATGTTGGAAGTTATATCAGATGATACATTTATAAAAAACTCAGATCATCAATAAGAAGAGCATTAGATTGATGTTCATAAATCTGTGTTATTAGATTTTTGTTTTGGTACGTACTCCATCCCAAAATATCAACAATTTCCTTCCACACAAGCTTAGGATTTTTGCCTACTAAATCAAATTTATCTTTGTAGTATAATCTTAATTTTTTAGAAAATTTTTTACTCTTATTAATTTTACACAAAAGATAATAATTCATCCAAGGCTTTAACTTTTTGTTATTGCGATAAGTAATTTTCTCTCTGACCAATTCAATATGGGTAATAAATGTCTTTAAGAAAAATTGAATGCTGTTACAATTTTTTTCCTGATAAACAGGGGCCCATTGTTCAACTAGGAGATGATCTCTAAGTTTATCATAATTAACTTTAGCACTATTTACACTATAAGATGGCACAGTTCTAATTGAATCTGACCAAATATTGAGTGAAATTAAATTATGATCAGAAATATATAATGGTAAATTTTCTAAACTAACAGTATAGGAACTACTGGATTTAATAAATACGTGATCTAAGCATGCTAGTTTTTTAGTTGGATTATTAGATACACTGAGGAATCCATATAATGCTAGCAATGTTAGGTAGTTGAAACAGGTTGCGTTGTTTAACTGATTTATATTTAGATCACCTAAGATAACTATGTTGTCATTGTTAATTGTTCCCAGCAAATCAAAAAACAAAACAATTACAAAAAACATTAACATCACCATTACAAAAACGGTAAAGACTTAGAAACACTTTTGCCTGGTTGGATGTCCAAACGAAGAACATCAGCTGAACCCCAATTACAAGTATACCATGAAGAACATGATAAATTTTTATGCAAAATAACCCCAACTCCACCAGCGCGGTAATTATCATTACATAATGCTTTAAAGTTGTAATTAGGCAAATTAAATTCTGAACTTTCATTCGAATAAATTCAAATTTCTGAAACAAAAATCAAATCATGTTGAGATTTCAGACTGGCTACAAACGTACCAAACATATCAAAATTTGCTCTTAAACTTCGAATATTTTGGTGTAATATACTATACTTACTACTCATACAAAATGCGAAACAAAAATTATTTACAAACATTGAAAATAATTAAATGAGCAAAAATATATACGATAAGAGCAATAATCGTAAGATATCGAGTTAAATATAGAATAAAAATATAAACGAAAATATTCAAAATATTAAACAAATCAAAAAATAAGCAAACCACTAAAAAATAACTAGTATGTATAATGCTTTACATACATAGCCATAATATACAATAATGCCAACGATAGAAAAATTAGATACAGAAAAATAATAATAAATAGAACTGTCAAAATAATGTAAATAAACAATCCAATTAAAAATAAAAACTGAGCTAGTACAGGTAAATAAATCACAATATTTAACAATCTATACAGTTTCAGGTTACAAGATAAATCAACCAGAAGCATTGCCTTCCACCTTCTTGTGTATATTTTTAATCCGAAAAATATCGTTGAACGACTGAATTCGATGAACAGCCGATTCTGCAGATTTCCGTAAGTATATTTGTCCAGCTTTGCACAACAAATAATTACACTTTTACAATGTTTTTATATTTTTAGCCTCCCGGTATAAATTTGACTGGACCGTTGTCAGGTGATGCATGATGTAGATATGCAGAACTAGATGATTTAGTGGTAAAAATACATCTAAATCTTTCGTTGAAAGCGATTTGTGTTTTCGTATTTGTACCAGAATATTGTTCTTAGTTTGAATTGACACTATGTCATCACCGTTGATGTTCACCCCAATCTTTTGTATAGTACATAAGATTAAACCACGTATGTCTTCATGGTTCGAAGGTAAGCTACTAATGACAATGTTGGATACGTTTATTTGTTGATTTGGTTTATCAATATCAGATTTGCCGTCTTGTGTAAGCAATTTTTCCTCCAAAACACAAACTCTTGACTTAAATTCATCATTTTCACGTTTTAGCGATGGTACAATGTTTTGCAAATCTTCCAGTGCTGAGAGCTTACTTTCCATACGCTTAAGAAGGACCATGATGTCGAGTAAATTTACGTCTGTAGATACAGTATCGGGCATACCCTGATCATCCTCTAGAATTGATTGCGTGGATTCACGTGAAGTATTTACTAAATTATTCCTAAAAAAAACTTAGGAAATTTTTAGGAAAAACTTTACGTATCTACATACGGATGAGAAGTATTTCCTAAACAACAACAAATTTCAACAAAATTGCAACAACAAAATAAACATTTGTATGTATGCGTTAAAACTACGTATTATAAGTACGTATTATCGAATAAATTATTTTCTATAATTAAAAAAAAAACAAAACAAGCGAAAACTATTATTTTAAGTTGTAATCAAGACTTATTTTCTAAAACAACTGTACTCGTAAAAATGTTCATGTCTATCGGACAACAGGTATGAATGGACTTATTTGATGTAAGTCACATAGTAGCGATACATCAATTTTTCCCGATTTTTCATGATTTTCCTGAAAAGCGGACACTCTAGCGGAAACTTGTTTTGAGTAGACAAGAGTCTATTCTAAAGAAAAATAATACAGATTTTCACTTAAGCTTTTTCACTTAAACTGATAGATATTTTGTTCCAATGGCCAAAATTCACCAAATGTATGTAGAATTTTTCATCTTTTCAGAAGAAAAGAAATGTTCATTCCTAACTACCTGTTCCCCTAGAATTTTGAAAATCTGTATGGTTTTTCTTTAGAATAGACTCTTGTCTACTCAAAACAAGTGTTCGGTAGAGTGTCCGCTTTTCAGGAAAACCATGAAAAATCGGGAAAAATTGATTTATCGCTATTATGTAACTTACATCCAAAATGTTCATTCCCAACTACCTGTTCCCCTAGAATTTTAAAAATCTGAATGATTTTACTTTAGAATAGACTCTTGCCTTCTCAAAACGAGTGTCCGCTTTTCAGGAAAACCATGAAACATCGGGAAAAATTGATGTATTACTACGTTGTAACTTACATCAAAATTGTCTATTCCTAACTACCTGTTCCCCTAGAATTTTAAGAATCTGTATGATTTTTCTTTAGAATAGACTCTTGTCTACTCAAAACATGTTTCCGGTAGAGTGTTTGTTTTTCAGGAAAACCATGAAAAATCGGGAAAAATTGATGTATCGCTACTATGTAACTTACATCAAATAAGTCCATTCATACCTGTTGTCCGATAGACATGAACATTTTTACGAGTACAGTTGTTTTAGAAAATAAGTCTTGATTACAACTTAAAATAATAGTTTTCGCTTGGTTTGTTTTTTTTAATTATAGAAAATAATTTATTCGATAATACGTACTTATAATACGTAGTTTTTAGGCATACATACAAATGTTCATTTTGTTGTTGCAATTTTTAGGAAATTTGTTGTTGTTTAGGAACTACTTCACATCCGTTTGGTTGGACGTTTCACTACATTCTTCACATATAGCTAATTCATGGATCGATTTTTGATTGCTTGTAGAAGATCGTCAGTTATGCGAACACATTAGATATGGAATGGTTTCATACAAGGTCCACCACATTTGACACCAAGGAATCTTTCAAGAATCTTACAGAATCTTACAAGAGCATGTATTACAGACTTCAGCCATAGTACTCCAAAATTTGAGCGGGAATTTATATTATGATTACACACCAAACAATTAACTAATTAGAAAAAAATTTATAGACCGTAAACTCAATAATAAAAAAGATGGTAAGATTATTTGAGGATTCTTTATTTGATTATTTGCCCAAATAAATTGGTGACAGTGTATCTTGTTTCAGAATGTCTTCTTCAATAATATCTTACTTAGGCTATCTTACTTAAAATGTACTGACGTAATACTCGTATTTGAATGCCTATTATTTAATATATTCCTCCAAACCTTCGTTTCATGCATCATTAGAATTTTTGAAAATTGAACCAATAAAAAGTAATAGAAATTATATAAATATTCTCAATTACTATTTGTGTAAACAAATCTAATAGACGAAACATGTTTTTCCGATTTAATATTTTTTTTTTTGTGGTAAAATGGTTACGAACCACATAATTCGCCTCAGTGGAAAAAAATTCTAAATAAAACTAAAAAATTATTTAATTAGAAAAATTTAAATTAAATATTAATATCCTATTAACCACAGTCAATAAATGTGGTGGATAAAATGCATTTGAAAATTATCTAAATTATACATGTACGTTCGTATACACTCCTATTTATGTATAATATGTACAAAACGCTTTTCATTCATTCATGCAAAAAATAAAATCTCACACTATAGTGTTCGTTATATGTGCATATCATGTCGGAAAAATAGGTTTTCCGAATTTTCTATTTTCATTTTTCTGCAACCAAACAATTATACTTAAATATATATATATATATATATATATATATATATATATATATATATATATATATATATATATATATATATATATATATATATAAATTTGCATTTTAACGTTCGTATATACATTTAATTGAAATAAAATTGAATCAACAAATATATAGAGCTATGTTATATATGTATATATAATATATATAAATATATATATATATATATATATATATATATATATATATATATATATATATATATATATATATATATAAACACTTTGGTATATATATATATATATATATATATATATATATATATATATATATATATATATATAAACACTTTGGTATATATATATATATATATATATATATATATATATATATATATATATATATATTATATATATATATATATATATATATATATATATATATATATATATATATATATATATATATATATATATATATCTATTGAGAGATAACAAATTTCAATATCAATTTGGACACTTGTCAGTTGAATGACAATATAATAGAATTAAATTACTTTTTTTGTGCTTTATGCATCGTATCATGTCGTATATATACATTGTGGGGAGTTAAATTACAAATTGATTGTTTATTTGATTTTATGGTTCGTCTCTCTAATAATGATTAGTAGTTAACTTATCTGTTTAAAGACCATAAAACAAAACAAGAAAATTTGGACAACTGTAGAACTGTATGTCAAGTATAAATAAAATTAAATATGTATACTGGATATAATTGGATGTCGAAATTGAGTCTAGCCACAATACATAATACATGTTACCGCACACAAAAATATGTATAAGGTAAATTAGGGGAAAACAATTATTTATATATATAATACATAAAATTCGTTTTCCTATTTCCTTCGTATATATGTACTTCTATATATATTATATATTTTGATTTTGCTGAAATTTTCTAAAAATAAAACATTAACAAAAGTTTTTTTTTTGTTTTGTTTGTCTTTTATAATTGTTTCTATTGAAATGGAAAATTAATTTTACTTTATACAATTTTGTGTATGGTAAACCGGGAAAATGAAAATATATCTGTGTGTACATTTTATTATATATATACGGCAAAAATTAAAAACGTTATTGACTTAAGATTTTTTGTGTGGCGGATTGCTTACAAAAAAAAAAGTAATAATATTAATTTCGATTTAATAAATATGTTTTCCGATGGAAATGGGATGAAAATATAATAACGTTAATTGATTTGAGTAAATTGGCTGACACATCGTAAAACGACATTAAAAAAAAGAATAGCGGCCATTTATATATATATATATATATATATATATATATATATATATATATATATATATATATATATATATATATATACATATATATATATATATATATATATATATATATATATATATATAAATATATATATATATAAATACATATATATATATATATATATATATATATATATATATATATATATATATATATATATATATATATATATATTTATATATATATATATATATATATATATATATATATATATATATATATATATAAACAAAACTTTTAGAATTGAAATTTTCTTAAGAAATTTTTTTGTTTCTGTATCATTTATCTGTTAACAATTACGACAATAAATATTTTTTGATTAAAACATTGTTCAGACTCTTAGCTTACAAAAAGCTAACTATTTGTCATATTTGCAATAATATGTTATCTAAAAAAATTAAAAATTACAATAAAAATTTTGCATTTTTTTTATTAGACGCAAGTATTGAGGTAGAAATAATATTTCGCAAAATTTACAACAAATTCTCAAAATGACCACCATTAGCCGTTACTCCAAACACCTATATTCATAAATGAATTGCGAACTTTTACGAAAACGTTTCTATCTCGTTTGATTTCGTTACAAGCTTCATATATTCTAGCAATTAACGTTGCTTTATCTGGGATAGATGAAGAATAAGCTTTAGTTTTTAAATGGCCCCTATAGAGGTAAAAATCCAACGGATTTGATCCGGTGATCTTGCTGGCCAATGTATAGGTCTTTTGCGGCCAATCCACTGCCTTGGAAACAAAGTGTTTAAGTGGGATCGTACATGTCTTGCAAAATGTGGTGGAGCACCATCATGCATAAACCACATAAATCGTAAATTAAACAATGGAACTTCTTCCAATAGTTCTTAAAATTGGTTTTTTATAAAATACAACACCATGTATACATTTACTGTGAATTTATGTTGGTAAACGTTTACAATTTTTAAATGAGGATTATTTGATGACCAGGAATGCATGTTGTGTAAATTTATACAACCGTCCCGAGTAAATGCTGCTTCATCTGTGAAAATTATTTTCTTCGGAAACCAAAAATCTCTTGTTTGTTGCTGAATTACCCATTCACAAAAAAATTTTCTTGATATTTTATCACTTTCCAAAATGTCTTGTACTGTTCGGTAATGATAAGGATGGAGTTTTTCTTTTTAATTTATATATATATATATATATATATATATATATATATATATATATATATATATATAAATATATATATATAAATATATATATATAATATATATATATATATATATATATATATATATATATATATATATATATATATATATATATATATATATATATATATATATATATATATATATGTATATATTTACAAAGTGCAAGTTTATAATATAAGTAAACGCTGAATAGTATAAGAAGGCTTTTTTTTTTTGTTACTCGTTATGTGATTTTGTTTTTCATGCCAACTGCATGGTTAGTGTGTCTGTGATCATAAATGGAAAAAGTCAATTGTCAAAACTTTCAAGTTTTTTTTAATTGAATCAAATTTTGTTACTCGTTTAATTTGTTCATTTAATAGTGTTATAAACTGTTTTCTAAAAATTTTATTGTTAATTTATAAACAATTTCTTGATAATCTGATCAAATAAAATGGATTCTTGGTTTAAGATGTTTTAAGTCATGTGGTTGGTTCTATTCATAATTTGAAGGACTAATTTGTAAAATTATCAGATTTAGTCCAATAATGTTGACGAAATGTTTAACATTCTTCAGAGACAGTTGATTAAGAGGGCCTCACCACCATAAAACATGCAACAATCGAAATAGATGAGAATTGAACCGCATGAAGTAATTTACCTCTCTTCTGGTTCTGGGTTTTATCGCATTGAAGTCTCTTCGAGTGTGGTGCGGCAATGAATAGTGAAAGAATTAATGCTGCTCCTTCTAAGAAATTAGACTAAACCTCACAATTTTCCAATACTATCTCTGATATTGATATTGATTACTTGTGATGGCCGATAGAGTTGTTAGCAGTCTCAATTTTGTATATTTAAAAATTGACACAGCTGCTAAACTTTTCAATAAATTAGGGAACAAGATTGACAGCCTCCTCGAAGTATCCTAAATGCCATTCCAAAAAATAAATCAGTAAATTTAAAAAAAAAAATTTCGATAAAATTTCAACACACTTATTTTATAAATATTAGTCAATTTTATCACATAAATAAAATTATTTGTTAAATTTAATAAAAATATTATAAATTTGTTAGAAAAAATAAATTTCACAGTTTGGAAACGATTCGTGCAGTTTTTTCTATTTCAAAATTTTTTTAAATAAAATTTACTAATATTTATCGAAAGTAGTAAAAATTTAATTAAAATTAAAAATATTTTGTCAAAATTAATAAAAAATTTATGAAGTTTTTTCGTTAAATGGTTTTCAAATATTGTTACTTTTCTATAAAACTGATGAAAATTGAAGTCAATATTCATTCGGTTTGATAGTAGTTTATCAAATTGATTATCTTTGCAGTATATTTTTTTTTAATTTGACGATTTTGGGGAGTAATTATGAGATCTATTTGTTAAATTAATAGTATTTATTATTTTTTTATGCAGGCAGCCATTTACCGTTAGAATAACTTCACATTATGCATTCATATAAGTTTTTTTAGTCAAAGTGGATGTGTAGCTAAAATTTTCAATTTTTGGGTTTTTATATTTATGCAATATAGCTGTATTTTTTAAAATAATTTGTGTACTAGGTTTTAAAATAAATGTAACTTTTAAAGGAATATAAAGGAGGTATTTTTCTATTCATATGGTAGTCCTATAGTTAACTTATATAATTTTAATCATGTTAATAAATAATGACATATATAGTAAAAGGTCATGCAATGAGAAAGAGGTATAAACAAACAATACTAAACATTGAATTCAGGAAATAATCAAATCAAAATCTACAGATGAAATATTGCAGAAATGGATTCAATATAAAAAGCCTTTCTATAAATTCGTGAGTATTATTTTTTAGATTTTTTGCGTATTTCATGTAAATTGTTATATTAATTTGTATTTATTTTAAATTAAAATGAAACTTTTTGTTTTGGAGATTCATACATTTTATTTTTTATATCAATTTTTTGAAAATCAATTCAAATTTTTGAAATAGTATCGACTGTTGTTAGTTTAATTTTGGAAGCCACAAAATATTTGTACAATATTCTATTATTACTTGAAATATTATTAAACGATCTTCTCAAATTCATAGATTTATTGCAAAATTAAAACGGCTATTTTTTGAAATATTTTTTAAATGATTTTTGTTTTCTAATAGATTCAGATAGATTTCAATACTATTTATCCAAACACGGAAAGCATTGAAGACAAGTTTAAAACGTTTGAAATGAGAATTTATGAGGTTTTTGAAAAAAAAGCAAAGATAAAACTTCCATATACATAATGGCCGGCCTAAATGAAAATGAAAATATAACCTAAAGTAAGTATAATATTAGGTGCTTGAAAGTTTATTTTTAAACGATTATTAATAATAATATCTACATTTTTCAGATTTGTCACATGTATTGATCTTACAACTTTTACTTGTTGTGCTAGTGCCCACATTTTGAATAATTAAACAATTAAATGGACAAAAACAAATTAAATTAGTAAGGCTCCAATAAAAGATTCTTGAACATCATTTAGTTTAGTTGGTGCAACAGGATGGTGATAACTTTTAATTTTACTTAAAGTCCCCTTGCACAATCCAGACGAAATTTTAATAAATTTAGATGGAATTAAGTATATAGTATATTTTCTAATGCTAACTAAAACATTAAATTTAAACTTTTGAACTCTAACTTAAACTTTCGGTACAAAACCCTTGCAGTTAATAATTTAAAATTTTGAATTTCTATTAAACAATAATTGAATTAAATCAAGTAAATTTTAAAGTTAATTGTACTTTTATTTAATAGTAAAATATGTTAGTAAATTCATAAAATTTTCTATTGTTTTGAAGATTTAATTTATTTATTAAACTATAGTTTTATTAATTTGAAAATCCTTTTACTACATTAAATAAATTTATAACTCTTTAATAAACATTTCTTTCATTCTGAAAAAAAAGTTTATAAATTATATAACATCATTAAGTCAATGACTTATTTTATTTAAAAAAAAAAACAATTTATTTTATTAATTTAAAAGAAAAAATATTCAAATAAATTATACGATTATTTTAAAGAGTAATTTTATCAAATTAATAAAACTGTGTGTCAAATTTAACACTACTTTCAGTAAACTTAAAAATAATTTCTTTAAATTCATTACTCTGGCTTTAAATAAATTTCAACAAAATTTTGTTAAATTTTCATTAATATGATAAAAAAAGTTTGTAGGCACTATATTGATGGTTGTTTTATTAAAATGATTACCATTTTCCTCATTTTGACTGGATTTTTTTTTAGCGTAGATACGAGGCCCAAATATACTTGGCCCAAATATACTGATAAAACCAAATAGTCAAATAATAAGTCAATCAAAACTATGCAATGGTACCAACAAAAGGAATTAATTCCACAGATAGTATACCAATATGAATATTGGTATATCCACTCTCTATCAAAACAGGCTCCATGTATTCTTGGGAAAGCCTTACGAGAAATGGAAGCCATATTATTCAAAATGAATATCGAGTTATTAACACTTAAACAGGAGAAAGCAAATTCGAAGACGAATATAGAAATTAATTAAAATGATACTTAATTTCCAAATTCAAGAATTTGATGAAGGTTGAAAAATTCAAAAGGAAACATACAGATTCATATACCGATCTGACGAGGAAGATAAAGAAAGGGAAACTAACTGGATCATTAAAAGAAACAAGCCAACTAAAAGATACAAAAAAAAAGAAAGCGGAGTTTTCTCCAGAGCAGAAAGAGCTGGAACAAAAACAGCACAGTAATCGCAGGTACTACCAAAAGAGAAACCACTACCTCCGGTAAATATCATGGAATAAATAACTTCTCAGAAATCCAAGAGCTGATGGATCATGTAATGGACCAGGAGTACAAAATCACGCCCTTGAACAACGACGTATGGAAATGATTAATTCTAATTCGAATGCGTATAGAAGTTTAACAATGAAACTGAATTGTGGGAAATATCAGTGGCACACAAGCGAGAATAAAAATGTTCACCATATTAAAGTGATTACTAGAGGACTATACCCAACCTGTCCAAGTAAATAATCGATGACCTGTAAAATAAAGGATTTAAAATTATGGATGCTGTGAATATTATTAAAAAAGAGAAAGGCAAATGAGGTGATAGCCTAGAAACTGTGACAAAAAACGAACTTCCCCTAATTATGCTGCTATTTGATAACTCCGAAAATATTCAAAATAAATGTAATATAATTGGCATATTCAACTTGAGAGTAAAACTATAGAAACAAATAACAGAGCTTCAATGAAAATACCACTGTGCAAAAAACTCCAAGGCTTTAATCATACTCTAAAATGCTGTGGACGAGAGACAAGGTCTAACAGTTCAAACTAACAAGAGATACACCACTAAAATGCGTGCATTGCAATGGGCAGCACCCAGCCAATTATTGAGGATGTAAAGTAGCTAAACAGCTACAGAAAAACCAAACACACAAAATGCCAGAAAACCGGATGAACCTTCCAAACAAAGGATACCACAAAAAACAAAGCTTCCGAACATATACAAAAGACAGGAAGATTATTTGCACCTATGTTTAATATCAGAATCTCACTTAACTAGAACCACATATGCAAAAAACCGAGGATATATTGGCCACCACGCGCTACGTCCACCAGACCTAACAAGAGAAAGATCAACGAGTTTTACTAGGGAAAACATTAAACACATAAAACAAAGATAGAAGAAGTTAGCAAGAATAATATCCAGGAAAAAAAAAATCAGTATGCACGAGTGAATGTAAGCACAGAAAAATGGCAAAGGAGTCGTGGCCCTTGATTGTGTTACAAACTTAAGGCATTCTTTAAGAAAATAAACAGCATTTGCTGTACAATTGGAAGAAACTTTTCAGCCTTAATGCACAAGATGGAAATGTGTGCGATATGACTAGAAGAAATTAATATGTGGATATAAAGGCAACACTGAACAAACTAAACACTGAAATCAACAATATAAAATATCAAACAGCTCCAGTGTATGATCTGATAACAGGGAAAGTAATTAAAGAGCTGCTACAATTGCTTAAGATAACCACAGCAGGGATCCCACAAGGAAGTGTCAAGGGACCGATACTCTTCCTGCTCTATACAAGAGACTTACCTCACATGGATGATGGTAGTATCGTAACATTTGCAGATGATACTGCAATACTCATTGCTCAACATGTTAATGCGGATGTACGAAGTATGTTGAACAACACAGACAAAGTGATGCACTTGGAGATAAGGAGACTAATTGACCAAATGATGATCTAATCTAATCCAAAAATAAAACACAGATATATTATTAGTATGGAGAGGACTAGTCAATGCCCTTCACCACAATAAAAGTGTCAAATTATAAAAATGAAATTACTGAATAAATAAATTCAGTTATAATTTAAAAAAAATTTAACAAAAATAAGTTACTAGCCTTCTAAGTTATTAGCCTTCATATTTATTATCAAAACAACAGAGGAATGCATACTAAAGCCCAGGCAATTTATTGTTAGCTATTTTTTTGTTACGATAAGTGATACATTGGTGATTTATTTAAAATCTTGGCAAAGGTGATTTTCGCGCCATTGAGGTTTGGTTGAAATAGGCGTGCATTTTAGAGACTTAATCAATGCATTTTGCAGACATTTTTAATATCTAAGCAAGACATTAACAACTGATTGAACATTTAAGAGTGTTTACCCATAAATGAAGATAAGAATAATGTTAGTTAATTTGAGTAATGAACGATACAGTTACTTTAAAGTTTTAAACAAGTGAAAGTGCATAAAACAGGCGTATACCTAAATAGGTAGGATAATATAAGCGAAATCCTTAGATGTTTTCATTCAGTTAGAGTTTCCAGCATAAAGATATATAGAGAGTGTAAAATTTACAACGTGTGAAATGAGAATAAGCAATAAGAAAATCGTAGTAGCACTTCTGTCAAAATTATTTTTTGTTTGTTTTGTTTTTCGTGTTTTGGATTGTCGTGTTTTACATCGAAATAAAATTAAATATTATTGGTGAAATTATTAAAATGGCTACAAAAATTAAATTGTGTGTAATAAATTGTGTCAAGGTGAAGCGAATAAATACAAAAAAATAAATAAATAATAAACCGTGTGTAATCATCTTTTTTATATAGGTAAATGTTAAGTCTATACTTTTGATAGTATTTCCGAAATTATTTTAGAAACCCCGAATGTATATTTAAATTTTTTTTGACATGAAGTTTGTGAAACTTGATAATATATTAGATCTTATTATTAGCTAAACTAACATTTTTTTTTGTTTCTTGTGACTAAAAAGATTTCCTGAAAATAACACTTTGCGAAAAGAATGGCTTAAAGCAATTAAATTAAGGAATTTGAGAAGTACGCTCCGAATTTGTTCGGATTTAAGTCGAGGTGCTATCCCCACAATATTTGCACCTTCATCTAGATCCGCTGCAGAAAGGAATCAATATTAGAAAGTGATATAAATATGAAAAATTCAAATTTGTATGACCAAAGTACTTTGTTACCGGATGTATACAAGAAGAAATCCTTATAGTAGTTCATCGTCTTCAAGTAGCAATATGATTCCCGATACCGAGCAAGATGAAAATAAAGATTTTTAATTAGAAGTTAGCTCGTCTGATCTAAGCTCCGAAGAATCTTCACAAGTAATTGAAGACACGGAAAATCTAACCGCAGAGAAAGTTAAAAATATTTAAACGAACAAAAGTAAGTTTTGTTGTATACATTACTAATTTTCATAATTTAATCTATATTGATGCCATTAATTGCAGCCTCTAAAAATAACTCTAAAGTACTCCCTTAAAACATCAATGTCAGGAGATTCTTCCTCACCAAAAATAAATTGTCGTATATTAAAATAAAAACTGCTAAGATCAGCATATCAGAAAATGAAACTAGACAGGAATCGGTTAAACCACCAAATTATTCGGCGAAATAGAAAAATAGCCAATTTAGAGTCGTTGTTAAAAGACCGACGGAACAAAAATTGTATTCAAAATGAGCATATGGTTAATTCATTAGCTATATTGCAGCCTATTAACCAATTTCTAAAACCACAACTGCAAAAATCTAAAGAGTTAGCAGTTCCAAAAAAAAAAAAATCCAGTGGAAATAACGTTCAGTGGAAATAAATATGTGCGCAAAGTATTTAACCAGCAAATCTCGCATGTGAAGACTATTGCCGAATGCTTGTGAATAATGAGCGAGTTAAAAACCAAAGTGACTTTGGCAATCTTGTTTGATGAAATAAATATTCGTAGCCAGATAGAGTGGAATGAAAAAAAATCTGTAGGTTGTGTAGATATAGAAAATGGCGAGGAAAATGAGGAAATGAAAACTTAGATTCTAGTTTTTATGGCTGTATGACTTAATAAGCTTAATATTTTCCTATCGCTTCCTTAAGTAGCGAACAAAAAATAATTTACTTCATATTCCAGTACATGTGTCAAACTTTTTCAGTTGGGAACTTGCTAGTATATATGTAAAACTAACGTAATAAAAAATTCCCATTTTAATAGTTTAGATCCGAAATTTCAATTTAATTTTAATTTTGAGATCACTCCAAAAGTAAATTGTATGGCCCGATCCGTGTCAATACTTAAATTAATTAGAAACATATTTGCTGAGAAGGATCCTTTAATAGACGAAAATAACTGAGTGACTGCATTTAGGAAACAAATTGCGATCTGCTCATGTTTATTTCTCAAATCAAAAAATGAATGTTAGACTGGTCACTCAAGCCCTAAGTGATTCTGTTGCGGATGCACTTGAATTTAGTGTAACTGTACAATTTACAAGAATTAATAATAATTGTCTTGATATGTTAAACTCTAGGAATATGGCACAAAGGGGACTGACAAAACCAATATGTGAAGCAAACTTTGAAGAATTAAATTAATTCATAGATTCTACTATAAGTTATTTAGGTTCTTTAAAAACTTCTAATAGCTTCCAATCGATTTTTATATCTCCTAAAAATAATAAAACTTAACCCTAGAGTTGTATGCAACGCCTATTTTCAATGTCAGTTCGATATCAAAATGTAAACAAATTTTATTGAGAACCGCTTTGAGCTGCCAAAAAGTGTAAAAGAATATACATTAGTTTTGAAAAATATGTTGCTTATGTCCCACAAGCAACCGAAACATGGAGACAATAGTTCAACATAAAATATTTAAGAACCTAGACTATAAGGGGATGACTATACAGCTCCTTACATTGTTTAATGAACCTGTGTTATTCGTATAATTTAAGTCGATAATTATCGGCAATTATGTGTTATCAAAAAAACTGTTTTTAATAACTCATTGTACCTTATCAAATTAAAGCCTTTCTGATGGATAGAAGTTGAATAAAAGTTCTTCCGATTACTGTTTTGTAGTCCACTATACTCGGCATTGGTTTAACTACGAGTGACAGTAATACAATTTCAACCTCATTGTTTGACATTTTATTATATCTCAAAAGATTGAAAATACAATTGAATCACGCGATCATACACCTTATAAATTGTAATGTGTAGATAGTAAAGAAAAATGAGCACCCAAAGGTCGTTGTGCTTTATAATAATACAAAAAATAAAAACTAAATCGTAATTACTTGAATCGTCACCACCAAGATTTCATACACCACAAAGAAGCAAATTTTTTTAAAACCTTTGAATTCTTAATTAGTTATAAAAATATTTTTTAGTTAAAACCTCATTCTTATCGTCTTCTGTTACATAATTACAAAGTTTTTCTATCCTCGTTCTCTACCTCCCAACTTATATCCAAGACTATATTATATTATACTAAACACATAATTTTAAATATTTAAAAAAGAAAAACGAAAACTTTTCCCCAATTATTATTTTAATTTCTTGTTAAATTTTTATGTGCTGCTACACCCGTTTTATACAACACAAGCTATATGGCACCAAACGAAAATGGGTGGAAAATAAATACCACCCCAAGTCTCTTTTCCTTAAAATACATCGAGTACCATAATCATCATCGTCATCATCAACAGCGTTGCAGTAATTATTATTATTTTGGATGAAAATATGATATCAGAACCCAGAATGGAAATGTACACTATATACACTTGAGTACGAGAGGAGTGTTAAAAAAAATATTAAATACTAACCAAAATAGCTATGGTGATATCATAATAATAATAATAATAATAATAATAATAATGATGATAATAACACCCTTACACATAAAATACCATCCACTTTGTTTTTGTATTTTACCCCATTTATAAGTGGGAGATCATAGTAAAAATATTATTTTTTTAATACTATTTTGGGTGTGTGTGTGGATTTTATCTTGCTTGATGTTTTCCATTATAAAAAAAAGTCGAGAATAAATTTGTGTGTGCGGTGGAGTAGATTGGAAAAATTAAACGAGGAGAAAATTGTAATTTTGTGTTGGGTTGTGCCAAAAATAATAATACGAGAATATAAAATGGTGTCTACAAATACCGAATGCTCGGGCGGGTAAAAAGGGATGAAAAATAAAACTTTAATGTTGTTAATGATTTTATTATTGTTGTTAATATTTTCTTGTTCTTTATTTTTTGTTGTTAATCGCATCTACTATATACAAATTTTCTATTAACACACGAACAAAATCAATTAAATATGGAAAAGAAAATTTGTGTTGATATTTAGGCGCAATTACTATAACAATTGTAAATTTGCAAATGATTCCTGTTTTAAAAGTAGAATAGTGATATTTAACAACGGGCTTATATGAACATTATAAAGCGGTTCTGAAAGTACCCAAGTAACAATTTGAAGCTGCGTAAACGTTGTGGCATTTAAAAACTAAAGCAATTAAGTTAAAATAACTACATTAAAAAAAAGCGAAAAACGTCAATATGTTTTACGTCAATACGTAATTGCAGCTAAAATGGGGATTGCATTTTGGTTGTCAGTACGTCAGTAACAGCAAAGTGCTATAAATGATAAATTGCTTTTAATACAACGATTTGAATTAGTTAGTAATCCCGCTTCTCAAACAGCAAAAAAAGATATGTTTGCAATTAGAATGTTGCTGTATGCAAAATTGTTAGATAAGGAAAGATCATTTTGTATTAGCAAACTTGCTGTGGTCAGTAATTAATTGTGCTGACAATATATATGTTATTTAAGGAAACACAAATTTACAATTGCAATAATGTCAGAAATAACTAAACTGATTTTACTTTTAACATAGTTGTAGTAATTTTTTCCAATTAGTTTGTTAAATTGTTTTTTAAAATGCACAATTTTTTTTTTTTTAACCGAACGGGAAATACTCTATCTTAGCAAATAATGAACCAAAAAGTGTATGTTTGAAATTTTGAACGTAGTTTACAATGAAAAATTAAATTTTTATGGTTTATTAGTGATTCAATTGTTTGTAACCATATTTTAAACAAAAAAAAAATCAATAAAATTTGGCTTCTTTATTTCTAGCAGCAAAATAGTAAAACTGAAGTCATTTTAATTGTTAATACAAGTTTAAACATAAATACAACTTTAGTGTTATGTCGATTTGCAAAATAACCAATAAAAAAAAATTAATAATCGTCTTTAATAATTATTATGCTCTCAGAATAACAAAATCTTGATTTTACCAAAACAAATTTCGCTGAGTTTGAATCCATTTTTCTATCTGTCCAGAAGTTTTACTGTGCATTAAGCAATTTTGCTATGAGATGAGGAGTTTTGCTATATGTTAAACGATTTTGCTACATGTCTAACGTTCTAAAAGTTCAACCTAGACGGTAAGCTTTTTACCTTTTACAACAAAGATGTTGTTCACGCCGATATATTTACATAAATTAATAGAATAATCTAAGCAATTTGGGTGTTGAGAGATTAAGTTGAATCTTAAGAGATTTGGCTATTCTGCTTATAGTTTTAGAAAGCTTTTTTACCATTAATATACATATATTGAGCTCGGCTTATAATACAAAACTAAAAATAAAAATAAATGGAAATTCCGTCAATATTAATATTCAAACTAATTGAAATAGATTTGTCTAAAGTATTAAAATACGATTCCAAACATGACAATATGAAACTCCATCTATTGGCGTAATAGTTTCAAGTTTCTGTAGTCTGTGGATCAGTTGGAAATTTTTGCAGAATATCTTTCTTTAATGGTTGATTGTAAATCGATATTAAATCTTCTAATACAGTCTATCGTTTCAACAAAATGTTCGTCTTCCTCATACCATTGCTGACCTTAGAATAATAATTTGACTCATTTTCCTTATATTAAATTACATCCGGAATATACTATTTGTAATATGTTTTGTAATCGGTGTTAAATTGCTGGTGTTACTTTTTAAAACCTCTTTATTAGGACTAAGACATTTTGTTTTGATAGAAGTTGTATTAGCAAGGGTACCAGCAAAAGAAATAAAACAAGTCAATGGCTAAATGTGACGAAGATCTTTCAGCAGATTAGACATGTTTGATACGTGGTGTTTATAGTTCCAAACCAATAGTAGAGATAATGGTTTCACCAAATTCTCATATTCGAATACATGTATCATGAGAAACAACTTGCTAATTTTAAACGATCGAATAAGCAGCTCGCTGACAAAACACAAAAATAAATGAGCACAACAATCAGAATGGTGTCATATCAAGCGTATAGTGTAATAACACAAAAGAATCCCAACAATGAGAGTCATGTTCTTGAAGTTATAAAATATTGTCGATGTGCAGGATCACCAATAACCATATAATGATCTCCAGTGAAAATTACCTAAATTGCAATTATACAAAACAATGGCTGAAGTTTGTTTGAAAATTCAAGCAGAAGCAACTATTTTTTGAAAAAAAAAACTATTTTTTGAAATGACGGGCAGGTTCTGGAAATAAACAACGAAGATAAAGTGGCCAAGATTGCGAAGAAAAATTGATAACGCCATGAATCGCTGAAACAGTTATTCGGTAGATCCGATGCAGTTAGTGATTATGATAAGAGTAGATGTGCAAATGTGCAGCAACAGTCAAAAAGGCAAAATTTTTGTTGTTTTCTCTCATACTTATATAGCAGAGGATGCTATATATTTAGCTAATAACAGTTCAAAGGGTAAAACCACATTCAACTAGTCGAAGTGAACGACGAAAAATGGAACAAAATAATTTATTGAGTCACCAAGAGATGGGACCTAGATATAGATTAAAACTCTCTATAGGTGTTGTCTAGCAAAGCACTTAAATATTATATGCGAAAAGAGTACTTCATCGTTCGTTATAAATAAACGAAAGGGCGTAGCACTAAACACTGGACAAGATGTGTTTCGCATAGTGATACAATGATAACTTGTTGTTGATTGCGATGCCAGACCAGAGTATTAGAGTATTAGAGTTTCCAGCAAATCTAAAATTAAAAAAAAACAGGAAATTTGATCTAACCATTTTGGCTTTGAAGAGCACAAAAAACTATGGGTTGTAATATATATACAGTGTGATTTTTTTAAGTTGAAACTTTCAAATATCCTGAAAATAGCACTCTACGAACAAAATGTTCAATATCAAAATTTAATCATTCCACGGGGGAAATATCAGTGCTAAAATTAGTACGTCCAGCTAAAAATTTGCCGGCTAAAAATAAGTACATAGATAAGTTAACTATGGCGGAAATCAGCTAACCGGAAGTGGGAGAACTTTTATTTTTTATTTTTTTATTTATTTTTTTAATACAACATTTTTGCATTTAACAATTTTTTCATAAGTGTAGTAGTTTTTAAAATATTTAGAAAAATCAAAAAAACTCTCTATAGCCACTTCCGACCAAATTACGTACTTATTTTTAGACGGAGAATCCGAAATTGCAATAAAAAACAGTGGTTCATATTTCAATTTTAATTTCGCATACAAGGTGGGGAGAGGGGTACTAAATTGAGCACTAATATATTTCCCCCGAGGAATGATTAAATTTTGCTGTTAGACATTTTGTTCGTAGAGGGCTTATTTTCCGAGACATTTGAAAGTTTCAGCTTAACAAGATCACCCGGTATATTCCTAGTTGTCTAAAATACAAGGCGGTAGTTTTTCTCTCTATTCTGACACTTTAGCAATAAGATAAGGATACGAAGTAATATACTATTTTATAATGCTACAAAAGTTGGTGTTGACAAAATGGAAGAGGTGTTCTTCCTATATATACAACAAAATGAGTATAACGATGACCACTGGCTCTTTTTTAAATTAGATGCAAAATATACGTCAGATATCTCATTCTTGCGGCGTATATCGCATAAATGACAGAACAAGTAGATTTTATAATTTTTTGTATATATTATATTTTGCTATTTTCAGATCGATATCTGCTGGTTTTTCAATTAACCGAGATTTTATACCTCCAATCCATAATAAATTCGGCACACACTCACGTATATGACTGCCTTTTTTCAACTGAATTTCGCACATATACGAAATTTTTTTTTTACCTACTGTTGTTATCATTTGACGGGTTTTCTTGCGTTAAAATGTTTTTGAACACGGACGAGCCTTTAAACTTTATCGCACCGTTGTGCTTAGTCTTTCTTACTGTTATTTGTATGCCTATAGCCACACGGTAAAAAATCAAGACTAATTTAAAACATTTGTTTAAGCCACAATAGTTTTATAGAATAATAAAACAATTCAATGCTAATTCTTAAACTTCTAAAAGTTACAAACTTATTTAAAACTACAAAGCAATAATTTTAAACATAAAAAGTTCTGATGTAAAATAAAACCAAAAAACACTTGAAAAAAATCCTTTTTGTTTTGTCAACTTCTAAATTACTAAATTTAAACATAAAAGGTTTAGAAAATTCAAAATTTTTTTTTAAATATTAAAATTTAAAACATAAAATATTTAAAATTGTCCATAACTTTTCCATATTAAAAAATTGAACGCATCGAAGGTGTATAAACGAAATTTTTATTGTTTTTTATAATTCACTAGGACAACGCGATCATATGAAATATAAAAGCCTATAGTATGCTGTACGAACTTTGATATAGATGATAAAGTTTAGGCTAAGAATCTTAACTAAGAAAAGTTATGTAAATATTAACCAATTAAATATTTTTATGTATAAAAAAAAAATATGAATCTTGCGATTATTGTAGTTTGGTCGCTGCAGTCTAATGAGAGACCTAATTTTTTAATTTGTATATCAAATTTAATTCACATAACACACATATTCTCAATTCTTTAAGCTCGATCGAAACCGAACTGTACAATGAAACGAAGCAAATTTCGTCTCTTTTCATTGTAAACAATGTTTGTATTTCTTTTTTTAAGTTCACCAAATTCAATGGTATGTAGGTAGAATGGAGCTGTTCAACAAAAACCAATACCTAACTGATCAGATCAGGAAATTACTGATTTTTATTTTAAATTTAAAAAAACTTTTTAAAACTTCTTTTATTTGATTTCAAACTAACGAGTTTATGTTTTAAACCAACCCTGTTAGATTTTAAAAACACGGGTTTCCGTTTTGAACAAACAGATACTGTTTTATACATTTTTGGTTTAAAAATGAAACATTTATAACTGCGGAGTAAAACTTTTTGAGCATAATATTGAGATTTTTTAAATTTCTGAGTTTGTTCATCTAAATTTTTTAAAGTTTAAATATTAAACCGAAATAGTTTAGAACCTATATGCAGCCAAAAAAGTTTTAAAATTAGTCTCGATTTTTTACCATGAAGGTTGATTTCTACCCTCTTTGTCTATTGTCCTCCGTAGATGCATATGCAAGTTTAATGTACATAGATTTTAGTGTCAATGGTTAGGAAGAATTCATTAAAATTTAAACATCAAACATAAAATTAGTTTACTGCCTGGCCACACTGTACTCAGGTATATCATTATTTGGTTTCTTTTTTCATCGACAAAATTACATCTGTAAAGCAAGTGATTCATATACAGTTTTGTTATCATGGCCACACTCATAGCTGCTTGTTTCGCTTAAGTGAATCCTTTTTAGGAAGGTTTATATTTTAACATAACCTGCTAACTTCTGATTAAAGTAAACGATGCACTATAAGTTTAAACCTTTTATCCATACTTTCTTTGTTCCTCTGAGCTCCAAAACAGAAATAAAAAAGACACATACTGTCATTTAAAAGGCCGAAAAAATTTTGTTATCTTATTAGAATTTGACGACTTCGAAATTGGGTCTAAATCTTTCAGAAACCTTATATACAATCGGAAACATTTGAAACTGGTGCTCTTTATATCTTCTGTTAAAATAAGACATTGGACGAAATTAAAACAATAACGGCCGTTAATTTCTTTAATTAACTTTCATCTTACCACTTCTGATATAAAAAGCAAATTTATTGATCCAAATATTTTACTAAGTTTGGCTCAAATTCATTGTAATTACAGAAAATATTATTATCTAATGCAAAATTCTTTTAAAATTAGTTTTAGTCAAAATTTTAATTTTTTAAATGCTGCTACCTTTTTTCAAAATTAAAATTTCTGATATGCAGTACCTGTATGTATAATTCGAAAATTGTTAACTTCAATATTTTAAATAATCTAATAATTGAATTCCAACTAAATATATCTCCACCTGAGATGTTAAATTATTTTTGTTAAAATTGTTAAAATTACCATTTCCCAAATTTTGTATAATTTAGAATTTTAAATAAAATTTAAGTATCAACGGTTGAAAATCAAAACAAATGAAAAATAATTTTTTAATTTGTTGATTAAATTGGTCCCATTATTACTGTTTAATACATTCCTATTCTTAATTTTAATTCGTAGTTAAATCACACTTAACTTATATCATATTGTTGATTTTGAAACGAACTCCTGATCAAATCATAATTTTAGTTATAAAAAATAAATTTACATAAAATAAAAAAAAAAAAACAGAAAATGTTAACTCAGTATAGTATACTTAAGTCTCATTCACAGAACTTGTCAAATCTGAGACGAGGTCTAAATCCAACAAGTCTCAACAAGTCAAAAATATCTATAAAAAAAATTACACATTTGTTTGCTTGTTGATGTAGACAATGTTAAAACCCGTGGGACTTTGACTTTCAAAACTAATTTATGTACCAGCCTAATTACAACGAACCCATAATCAAATTTAATATGTGCATGGGGACAAAAAAGTCTTTGTTTAGCTTACCTGAATGTGATTCGCTATGTTCATCGTCATTTTTTTCACGCAACATCAAATCATTACGATCAAAATTATTCCACTGTGACCGATGATGATGATTATGATGGTGGTGATGATGATGATGTGAATGATTTGCTCCCACATTATGATGACCATGATGATTTAGTTGATTACTAAATTTTTCTAATCCCGTTAACGATGAATTTGTTGGCGGTGGTGAACTACATTTTTTACCCGTAAATTTATTCGGATCGAGTATATTTTCAACACTAAATGCTAATTTACGTGTTGTTTCCTTATCGATATTGCTATTATTTGTTTCCGAACTGGATTTTGTTGGTGTCGTTGATGTTATCGTTCGGGTTAAATCGACCGGGCACACCTAGAATTATATATATACGAGTATATTATTTTGCAATACATATATATGTATATATATACATATATATATATATATATATATATATATATATATATATATATATATATATATATATATATATATATATATATATATATATATATATATATATATATATATATAAATGAATTAACATACCGTCGCCGTATCATGCGAACAACTATCATCATTCCCATCCACAATTAATTCTTCACTTGTATCACTGCGTGGATAATTATTTGTGGCGGGTGACGATGTGAGCACTTGTGATGAGGGTGGTGGTGCCGCCGCCGATAAACCACCCAATTGATGTATTCTAAAACCAAAATCGGATAAATCTTTTCCGTTGCCCGATAAAAATTGGCTACGTGCAATTTTAAAACGTTCCAAATCAATTAAATGATTATGGTGTAAACTATGATGTTGTAAATGATTATGATTATGCACTAAGTTATTATGATGCGTATGTAAAAAACTATTACTATTACTATTATTACTATTTTCATTATTATTATTATTCGTTGATAAACCATTATGCGGCAGACTTATAAATTTTGATTGCGACGATTCTATTTCACTATTATTATTGCTATTATTATGATTATTATTATTACTGTTACTACTACTACTATTAATACCATTTATTTTTATGTTATTACTACTATCAATTTCAGTCGGACTTAAACGATTCGCGATACTATGGTCGGTTAATTGTTTTAATCGTTCGATCGATAATTTACTATTATCATTATCACTGTCACTATTATTAATCATAATATGTTTAACCGATAATTGTTGTGCATTTGTTGCCGTTGTTGTTGTTGTCATCGGTGTTATTATTAATTGTGGCTCTTTTAATAAAAATTTATTTGGTAAGCTATTATTGTTATTTGATTTTATATTAATTTCTAATCCATTTTCGAGCTGGTGATGGCTTGTCATACTATTATCCTGAAACCGTGACATTAGTAACGATGTTGCATCGAACTTTGTTGATTTTATAATTGTTGTTGTATTATTATTTATTATTTTACTAACATTATTATTACTTAAATGATTAGTGTCAATAAATTTATTTGTTGTTGTGATTGGTGAGTTGGGTTTGGAATTAGATGTGGTTGGACTTGCGGCCGATTGATGCGGTAGTATATCCGAATTGGTTGGTGATTGCATCATTACCATATTAAACACTTTTTTTTTTTAATTTAAGTCTATATATGTATATAACTAAATATAAAATCACTCTATTTATTATTTTATTGGAAATTTAAAATTGATCCAATTTTATTTTAAAATTATAATTTTCACCATTTTCTTATATTTAAAAACAAATTAATTTCGCACATACACACTATATAAATAAAAACTAAATTTTTCACAAAATAACTACAACACTCAGCTACGAATACACCACGAATACTGATTTTCTTATTTTCCAAAGTATTTAGGGATACAAATCCACACAAAATTTATAAAAATATTGACACAATAAAATAAAAATAAAAAAAATTCTCGAATCAAATAATTACATATATTATTTCAGTAAATTTTTGTGTTTATTTATTTATTATATCCATAGAGTACATAAACACACACACACACACACCGACACATTGACACATACACAGTCTCAAAAATAAAATGGTTCATCCAAAAATTTTCATGAAAATATCACTGTTTAAAAATGAAAAAAAAAAAAACGAGAGAAAACAATGTATCACTCAAAATTCACTTATAACTTCACAGCATCCCGCAACTTTATAAAATGTAACATCATCATACCAATAACTATATCATAATCTCACACACAACACACGATATATGATTTTTTATTTTTTTTTTTCGAATAAGAAGAAAAGATGTGAAAATATATATCTAAAGGGAAATTCAATTTTTTTTTACATTACTACTGTACGTATTGATCATTAGAGAAAATTAATACGCCACACCCCTTAATGAAATTTTATGGAATCTAGCATTTTTTTTAATTTCTCCAATTGAATCGTAAACATTAGAAATGCCACGCCCATTTTGTTTTATCGTCTGTTTCGCTTGTCAAAACCGGTTTAAAAGATGAAAAAGTGGAAAATTTTATTCTCTCTTGAAAATTGAGCAAACTCATCTACATATACAGTATATTTAATATTTATATATATCCATCTCGTTCGCTCTAAACACAAATCGTGCGGCTTCGTCTATTTCATATATTAATAACTGGACATATTGTTGTTGGTATAACGTTGTGTAAAAAAATATAAAAAAATGTAGCTTTGATTTTTATGTGTTTTTGAAGAGTTTGGAAAATTAGAGAAAAATTAAATTGATGTAAAATATGTGAAAATTAAAATGAAATACACACAAGTTGGGTACCTATTTATATATATATAAATACGAGTCGTTATTTGTTTATATTTAATTTTGTTAATAAAATGTTTATTTGGTTAGTTACATCTTATGGAAAAAGAAAATGGTATAATCAAATTATATGAACACAACTTAAAAAATAAAAATAAAAAAAGCCGAATACAGTTATTTGTTATTGTTCTTTAGTGTTGTTGATTTATTATATAATGGAGTCGGGAAAATTAAAGTGGCTATAATGATAATTGGTTCCTATTATAGGATAACAACAATACATTGGAAATATGCAATAGGAAATATGCGGAATGAAAATAGGAAAAATTTTGCAGTATTTGTAAATGTTAACTTGACCTTTCTGCGTATTTGAAGTAAGATCACATTTACTATTTAAACCATTTTTTGAGGCTTTCACTCATATTCGATATGCTCAGAGGGGAGAACGTTCCTAAAACATATATAGGAGAGAGTAAGATAATTACTAATATCAAATACACCATATTTTCGATCTCATACCCTTTTTTCAACTTTTTTAAAATAATGTAATCGAACCAAAGTGCTACCATTATATTCAAAAAATAAATGTAATGAAAATAGGTTTATCTCAGATACAAACTATTTTGTAGTGAAACACAGCAAATATCATCGAACATGGAGTCAAGGTAAACCAAGAGGTGTACCGCCAAAAGATCCTAAACAATGCTTTGCTACCTTGGGCACGTAAACACTTTGGTACGAACCGTTGGACATTCCAACAGAACTCGGTACCGTCACACAAAGCTCGAACGACACAGCAATTTTTACAAAATTGCGTTCCGAGGCTGATTTCGTCGAAAGAATGGCCACCATATTCACCAAACTTGAATCTCTTGGATTTCTCCATATGGTCCATTTTGGAGAGTATCCTTATAAGGTGTTCACTAAAAAATACGAAAGTGTTAATGCATTGAAGTCAGCTCTTGTTCGAGAATGGAATAAAATTCCGCAAGCCCACGTTCGGTCAGCATGCAACGCTTTCTATGGAAGACTGAATCAAATAATCAGAGCCAAAGGAGGTCATATCGGGCAGTAACATGTTTTTCATAAAATGTAATATGTTTTCAACATATTCCACAAAATTTCAATTAAAAATAATTAAAATTAAAAAAATTACAGCGTTTTCATTTGGTAACACTTGGTCTCAGCCAGCCTTTATTATAAATATGCAATTTTAAGGTCAAGTTAGCATTTCTTTTTTGCAACGCACTTTTCGATTACATTTGAAATTAAATTATTTCCAATTTGTTGAGCAGTTCAATTTGCTCCGTCAGTAAACACTGTTATGTGTGAAGTTATACATATTCTATATGTTGTATTCTTTAGATGGGTTGCATTGTTTCGAATATGAAACTTTAATTTTTTAAATTCTATGATCTAGGATCTTGTCCAAATTCTAACTTCCTATAATATGTAACCAAGGAATTGAATTTCGTTTTACACGTTCAGTGAAGAAAAAACTTATTTTTTCAAAATAAAATGAAAAGTATTTTCAGGGAAAAATAATTATTTCTAATGCCTGTCAAAGTGTTTTCATCAGAACCGAATGTTTTGGTTACTATCAAAATAGTTGGTGAAACATTTGTTTTCATATCAAAACAAGCATCGGAAGCCGCTTTCATAGAAAAATTCTGCAGAATTCTTCAGTAATATTTCTTCAGCAAAACATGACGGAATTAAATATTGTTTATCTTTTTTAGTAACTTTTTAGTAATAAATAATAAAATTCAATTTTAAGTTGGTATACACTTTCGGAATTTACTAAAAAAGATAAACAATATTTAATTCCGTCATGTTTTGCCGAAGAAATATTACTGAAAAAATTCTGCAGATTTTTTTCATGAAAGCGGCAGGAAATGATTATTTTTCACTGAAATACTATCAGTTTTACATTTTATATGGAACGAGAGGAACGAGAATCGTAATTATATAATTTGGATACATAACAAGGAGCAAAATGATACATATAATTTAACATGTGGATATATCATTTTGCCCCGTATTAATTATAAATTCATAGATATTTTATAGATAAATAATTAGATTAGGTACGCAATAAATTATGAAAATTTGACCATGGCAATTAGACGGAAGGAAATATGGTAACAGCCTTATAATAGCCGAAAAAAAAAATTATCTCTATACGTGAGGCGGCCAAAATATTTCAGATTAATATACTTTCCGACATAGTTATTAAAACTAAATGTTCAAAATTTGCTCTATACTCAAACCTTTTGGGGTTCATATATCGAGTGCTTATTCGCGCAAGAGATGGGACTATATGGTTAGTTGTATACCTTTTTCAGGTCAAATTAACTATTTTTCAGACCTAATTACAAAGGTTCAAACCAATTTGACAAATGTTCAAATGAAATTAACAAACTTTCATAACAAATTAACAAAAATTCATACCAAATCAACAACTTTACAAAACAAAATAACAATTTTTCAAACTGAATTAACGAATTTACAAACCAAATTAAATTATTTTCAAATAGAATTAACAATGATTTTCAATCCAAATTAATAATTTTTTCAAATCATTATATTAAAGTGTTGGTAAAAGAAATAGTTTGAAACAGTTTGAAATTGTTTTAGAAACTGTCAATAATTATTACTTTAGTGGCAAACTTGTATATTTGGCGGGCGCCGTATACATATAATCTCAATCAGAATCAAATCAATTAACTTTTGTTTCATCGGTCTACATTATCTATACCTTCATTTTTCTGTATCGGTGTGGGTCGTAAAAACTAAGGAATTTTCAGCAAAAATAATCATTGCTCTAATAATTTTTTAACTGTAAAATTTACACATGCGGAACAACGTAATGTCTCAAATTATATATGTTCCAACAAACATCGACGAAAAGTGTTTTTTTATTTCGATAAAGGTAATAAAACGATTTTTTCCGGTTTAAATATTTTAAGCATCCTCAATTTCGGATGCGATCAAAGATTTTATTTGTATTCTCTGGTTCATGAGAATCCTTGCTAGATCTCGTGAACGTAATCTAGCAAGGATTCTCTTGATTTCGGAAATTGATTTTCCCTCGAATTTCTGTCGATCATTAACTAACATAAAAATGCATCAAAGATGGTTAAATCTGGAAAGATACACCACTTTGTTTACAAAGGCGGATTAAACCTTTCGCAATATATCCCGAAAATAAGTTATCCGTGATAAAAGAAATCGCGGCATAAAAAAAATTGTTTATGGAACACCCTATAACTCTTGGTAGATTTACAATATTTAAAGCTTTAAGTTTTACTAATGCCAATTTTCATTGGCGAAAAAATTGATCAGGATCTAATCTCGATTTGATCTAGATTTGATCTATGACAGATTTGTAGTTTTTATTGGAGAAAAAAAAATTGATCTTTTTTTGATCTATCAATTATATGAAATCTAGATTTTTCGCGAGATTTGTTCAACACAAACGTAAAAAGAAATGTCAATTATGACAATTCTCGATTTTTAGATGTCATTCGTAAATTTTGTCATACTGTGGTGGATTGTATTTTCATATTTTATGATATATCATTTGTTTTATCTATTTTATTTTATAATATACGCCGTGTCATTTGTATTCTAAAAGTTTTTTTTGTTGTGTATTAAATTTAAATTGTCAAATGCCAAAAAAAAAAATATAATTCACCACTACAATGACAAAATAAGATCAATCTTTCTACAATTTTCATTGGAGACAATAATCCGAGTTTTTTGACAGAAACCAATGAAAATCGACATAAATTTTGAAAAGAAAAATTAATTTAATTTGATATTTGCAAATTTTTGTTAATTTTATTTGAAAATAATTTAATTTGTTTCGAAAATTTGTTAATTCACTTTGAAAAATTGTTTGGTTTACAAATTTGTTAATTTGCTTTGAATATTTGTTAATTTGTTATGAAAACTTGTTAATTTCATTTGAAATTTTGTCAATTTGGTTTGAACCTTTGTTAATTTGGTCTGAAAAATAGTTAATTTGGCTTGGAAAAGAGTATATACAAAATAGCTCTAATATAAGTAATTAGATATGGCCGGAACGGATTGGACCACTTGTTTTCATCGATGTCATTCTCCACTTAGTGTTATAAAATCGGAATCCGTATCACTTATCCGTGAAATGGGCATGGGATGAAATAAAGAAAAAATATCATAATCTTGATTCCATTTACAAAACAAATTTTTAGTCAGCAAATGACGTTTATAATATTGATGAAACCGGGACACAAATGCCCATTGACCTGCCGAAGTATTAACCCTAAAAGGAAAATGGTCAGTTACTGCTGTTACAAGCGGAAAAAGAGGCAAAACGATAACAATGGTTTGTTTTGAAAATCATACTGGATGAAGAATAATGGTCGAAAACTTATAGATGATCTCTGTAGAATGACGTTTAAGAGTGCTATGACACTTAGCATTATAGCAAATGGGTTCAGCGCTACAATAATTTGGCTGTTTAACCCCAATATTAGCAAAAACTAAGAATATGTAGCAGTAATGAGAATTTAGTTACATCCGAAAGTTTTGATCAACGAGAGGCAAATGATGAAGTAACAACCCACCATAGTTAATAATGTCATGTGATAGTTTTGCTGGAGCACTGGATGTAGCTGGAGTTGCTCTAGATCTACTGCAAAATAAAAAAAACTTGACCTCCCTCCCCCCTTTGGAACTTAAGACTGACTCCTCCCCACCCACACACCTTAGCTTTACCATTAAAAAGGTTTTGTTAAGATATACATGCATACTCTTTTTAACCCATTATTAGAAAAGAAAATACTCTATGATTATTTTGATGGTATAGTGTCGACGGAAATAAAGAGTCGAAAGGAATATTGCTCGAAATTTAATTGGTAAATAGGTCTAATATTGCAATTAAAAATATAATCGAAAAGTGCATAGCAAAACAAATGATAAAATGTGTTTTACATATTTGTAATATTCGTTGTGTGTCGCTGCAAAATAGTTTGTGTCTGAGATAAGCACATTTTCATTACATTTATTTTTCGCTAAATGGCAGCACGTTGGTTCAATTCTTTTATTTTAAAAATGTTGGAAAAAATCTGTATGAGATCGATAGTGTGGTATATGCTTATATGTATAAGATGCAAATATAGAAAGACTTCAATGGAATCAAAATTGTAAACGAGACAAAAATAATTTTACTAAATTCCCGTTTGGTTTGTTCAAGTAAATCTCCAACGAAAGATATATTAAGTGGGTTGCATTTTCTCTAAATAGAACATAATAACTGTTATGTCAAGTATCTTTGTTTTCCATTAACCTATAGTAAAAATAAATAAACCGATCGACTTACAATTTGGTTAGATCAAATTTTAATAAAAACTTGTTTGTCTTGACAGTTCCATTTGCGTAATGTCAAACTAAATCTTCATCCGCCTTAATTTCGATTGTGTTAGGAGGCATATATAGTCATCGTTGATCATTTTCTCGTTGAGTACATTCTCTTTGTTGTGTTTACATATAGGGCACCATTTCTGAAAGTTATAAATCTTCGGGAAAAAACATCAAAATAACGGTTTTGACTGACTTTCGAAAATAATAATTATCGAAAAATATATAATTTCACGACTATAATGTTATCCGTTTTGTTTCGGTGTCATATATACCTATAGCCCTAAGATAATTTTGCTTTATGTATCCCTCAAATCGATGCATTTTTACCGTAGTTGAAACGAATTATTTGCGACGGTAGTGGAAATCGCGTGAAATTCGTGTAGAACGACAATTTCGCGGTTTTACACGTAATACAATTTTGACAGTTTTATTGGTGAAATAAATAATTGAAAATAAATCATAAAATTATAGTACTTTTATAAATTTGTCGTAAACGATCATTTAACCTATACTACGATTTGTTTATACTTTTAGTAAGAATACTTGTTGTTTTAGGTTGTGCACCCACTATACACAACCAACCTCCCATAACCTCGCCAAATTTGAGTTTGTTCTCGACCATACTTCTTTTATATGACAACAACCATAAAGGGCACTGTCAATTTATAAAGTTATGCAGCTCATAATAGTTTGATTCTTGATTGATACAACTTCTAAATTCCACAAACGTATTTCGGGTGTTTGTACGCATACGGCGTAAAGATAAACATGGTGTTTTTGTGATTTATGGCTATGATTACTAGATTGTTAGACTGATCACAGACATTGTAAACATTGTTGTCAAATTCGACCTTCTTACCAGTTTTTCAATTTGGCTGACCACCAAAAGGGAGGCATAGATCCGAAACGCGCATATAAATAACTATATTTACTTTAACTATACTTCAATTGCTGCGGTATTCTGCTTAAAGTCACCAACCCTTTTGACAGATACACGTGTATTCATTTGATGTGAAAATTTTGGCTGCTCTGTGGTTTCATTTAATCAATTCAAATGCCTTTCTATCAATTGCCATTCTATCAATTTCAAAATTTTACTCATAAACGATCCCAACAAGACCATTTCATTCTGGTTTGTGACAATAACTGTAACAACGAATTAACTTCTTGGCCCGACGTTTTGGCTTAAAACCTTTTGGTTACCATAAGGGTACGCTTCTTAACAGTTATCGAAGTCTGCACATGTGAGTAGGCAAAATTTTATCAATCGACAAAATTAATTTTACTTCGGCTTATTAATATTTTGCTTCATGGCCTTCTTTATCTAGCATCTCATAAGTTTATTTCCTTAACACATGGCTAACTTTAAATTTTTATTTTAACAAATTTCACTTATGCCTATAACATGGCGAAACAAGAGGGGTAATCTCTTACCTAGGTAGTACTTTTTATATTGATAATATTTTTTATTTTATTTTTAGCCCAGAATTAGCTACTGTTACGGAAATAAACCTCCAATAATAGTAAATATTTTAAATGCAGACTATTATGAAACTAAATTAAACATTCAGGTGACATCCAATTCATTTAAGAAAATAGTCCAATTCATACCTAAAAAGACGTATGGTTGGGACACTGAGGTGGAAACAATTATATTTTTATTTTGGTTAGCTTGTACAGAGTTGTATCCAAGGCTATGCTTTTGTCGAAATCAACTGTATCTGATGTGATACATAAGTATAATTAAAAAAATTTGAAAAGCGTTCATCGAAAGTAGTTCAAAAGCTACCTCTACTTTCGGCCTTGAATAATGTTGGTAGATAATTTGGAAATAAGGCCAGTATTAAAAAATCATAGATTACAATGCTAATTATACTCTTTTGTTTTATTATCATAATAATAAAAATTAGGCAAGCAGCCTTTATAGAACAGCAACATTTCCCCCGAACGGCTACTTTTTATTGGGTATAGCAATCATGACGTCGTATAAAGGGGTGGGCATTTAAATGAACGACAAACGCGGTTCAATGAAGCTCACTCGAGAGCTCGTATAACCATTGAGTAGGCTTTCGGGATGATGAAATGGCGAACAATTTTTTTTAAAACCCTTGAACTAGTAATTAAAAGATGTGTCATGTCTAATATTTGTGTATCGTCGGACGACGTGATGGACTTTGGGACGCTTGACATTAATCAATATCAATCAAACATTCGAGATTTCGCAGATGGTATCGAATTTCGAGATACATTATGTTCCAATATGTAAATAGCCAAACAAAATATATTTAACCAGTTAAATAGATTTTTATTTTTTATTTATTCTCTATCCTAAAGTGCCTTACCTACAGCAAAACGAAAACGAAAACTAATTTTTAATTTTTAACTAAAACAGTTGTCTATGCTAAAACTACAATATATTTCGTATGATATAGTTGAAATCCTATGAAACCGGTTTGTAACCACTATACCGAAAAACAGAACGAAAAAATTTTTCGTTTTCATTTTCGTACGAAAAAATATCGAAATATTTAATTTTTTCGTTACGAAAAAATTTAAAATCAATTTTTAGGGAAATCAAATATTTTTAATTAGTTTTTTGAATTAAATAAATTTTGTATTGTAGTTACGAACCGGTTTTAAGGATTTCAGCTATAACAAACGAAATATATTGTAGTTTTTGTGAATAATTTAAAATTATTTTTTGTTTTCGTTTTCCTGTGGGTAAAGCGCTTAAATAAGAAAATAATAAAAGTCGTAATTCAATTCATTAAAAAAAAATCTAACAAAATTATATCACAAATATTTATCATTCAGTTTTTAATCAGAATCTGATATGTCTTCATTCGGAAACATCATTTTTTCTATTATTTTTACACTTTATACATCATTCGACGTCTCCTGAAAATGGCTTATTAAATCATCTTTCGTTTTATTTTGTTTTTCTTGCAAGGGGTTCCGATTTCATGCGGTTTCCGAATCCAATGTAAGATCCAGTACTTTTGGCGAGGAAATACTGCGTACACAGTCGTAGCTTCTCGATGAGCAAAACTAAGTGAGCATGCTTGGTTTTTTAAAAAATCATGAAGTTCATCGAAAAGATTCCACTGAGTATGTAGCATTTGCCCGTTTTCAGTTGATACACATGATTGTGGTTGTATCATTTTTTGCCAAAGGAAAAATATAAAATGTACTGATACAGTTGGGCGTGTAAATTACACAATGTAATTTACTGGGTTTTTTACATGTAAAATGTATGTAAAATGTAAACGATTATTTTATACATACTGTAAAATATAAATCAACTTTTTCATTACAATTATCGCCATCTGTTACCAAATCTCTTAATTAAAGAAAAATTGACTATATACTACAGTGTAGTGTATTTGTGTTTATTTATTGTGATATTTGTACATATGTAAAAATGTAAAATAAAGTGCAACTTTCCTATGATAAGAAATATTTTGACAATGAAATCTTGACACCTGCTATCAATAAATGTAATTTGATGAACGCTTCATTTTTCGTGAGAGGAGTTAGCATATGGAATTCCTTGAATGGTAACTGCTGGGTTTCAAAAGGAATATTATTCCCAAATTTAATTATTAATGTAGTAATCAATTTATCTAGTATTAATTCTATGGTAAGGTTAGTATAATGGTATTGCTGCAAACTTAGGTTATGAAAAATTATTAATTGTAATTAGAGTAAGAAAAATTAAATTGAATTAATAAAATTCACTACATTTCCACGCTTAAATTCGATAATCATATTCGCTACCTCTTCACTACACTGGACATCAAAGGCATAATGCATAGGCATTTTATCGAATGGATAGAATAGGGCTAGTAATTTCAGGCATACATTTATTTGATGAGGGTGAGACGGGTAGTGATAATATGGTTGATTTTGTCCTGTTTGAAATTAATAAAGATTTAAATTTAAAAGCCAGTCAAACGAGTATAGATTCACTTCATTCATTTCACTGCAGAGAATTATTTTATTTATGATTAAACGTCAAATTGCAATTAGTTTTCCGCTACATATCGAAAGAAATATGCACTCTTAAAAATATTTTATTTTAGTTTATTCAAATGTAGCTAGATGGCACTATGTCACTAGTTGTTCATTTTGTCGTATATAAGAACTAGTTTAAGACGTAAACAGATGGTATTGTAGAAGGTGATTTTTATAGTCTCAATGCAGATAACTAAAAGTTGAAAATAATTATGATTAACCATTTAAATAAAATGTTTAATTGGATTTTTTAATGCAAGTTATTCTTATAAACAAATGTTTGTATCATTTATTCAATATTTTAAATTATTTCTGGACGGATTCTCGTTTTTTAAATATAATTTACATATTTTTGTAAAATACACATTTTTTTTGTAATTTACGTTATTTACATGTAAAATGGAGAAAACGTTTTTTACATGTAAAACGCCCAACCCTGACTGATACCCGGTTTCACAAAAATACAAGTTAACCACCGGTTAACTAACGATTAGTTAACTTTCGTATGTAATTTTGATTATTTCGTGACAAAAAATTCAATGCAACCTGATTAAACAGATTTTTTTACATGCACATATTTAACCGTTGTTTAAATATTTAGCCGACCGATTTTGTTCAGTTAACAAAATAGTTAGAGTTCACGATCTATTGCTGTGTGCCTCAAATGACTAAATTGACTAACTAAACTAAACGTAGACTAGTTAGTGCAAGTTATATGTAGATGTCATTACTACAAAAGTCATTGTCTGTGCCTATTAATTTTTTATAACTAAACTAAAGGAAATGACAAAGTGGTTTGAAAAACAAATATATAAATAAACAAAATTTTAAATGTTTCTAAAATTAATTATATATAAATAAAATGATATTACCGCATCTATTATTTACAAATATACTTTTGTGTTTTTTTAAATACCGTTTGCTTAAGAAACGACGCATCTTAAAAAATAAACGGGGGCGTACATCAAAAGTAATTAAATTGATAGTATATATACTATAAACTGTGAGGTTATGTTATAATCTACAATTTCTTTATTTGTTGAAAATCCAAAATCATTCATCATCATACACTAGTGAAATTTATAAGCTGATTGCGTCGAATGATGATAAACACATCAAAAAACATTTACGTGTTTCAGCTGACTCATTGCATGCAACATGCGAGCTTATAGCTGAACAGTAATCCAAGAAAGGCAACGGCTACACATTGCGATTCAGGGTTTCAGTTTTTCTATATTGGCTAGCGTGTGGGACAAGCTATCGTGTTACCGGAGTTAGCTTTAATATATCCAGATATTCTGTGCGAACAATTGTTCATAAAATGCTTGATTGCTTTCTCGGACTAGCACATAAAGTAATCAAATATCCTAGTTTAGATTCCTACCTGGCAATTGGATTACAGTTTAATAAACGATCCAAAACAACAATATTTAATAAGGCACTTGGAGCAATAGATGGTTGCTATATAAAAATATCGGTTCCAACTGTCTTACATAATCAGTATATAAACCGGAAACTGGATTACAGTATTAACTTAATGGTGGTTTGTGACAGTTTCGGAAAATTTATTAACATATGCTGTGGTTACCCGGGCTCGGTTCATGATCAAAGAGTTCTACGCAACAGTCAACTGTATCGACAAGGTGTTTTTCCACCTAATGGATACTTCTTGTTAGGTGATAGTGGCTATAAATGCACACTTGAACCTGTAGCTATTATAACACCATTTATTCGAAAAAATCAGTTAACACCATTAGAAACAAAATTTAACCACGTGCATAGCAAAGCTCGAAGCATTATCGAAAATGCTTTTGGAATAATGAAGTCTCGATGGCGATCAATTTTTTTGAAATCCCTCGAATTGAAAATTGAAAATTGTGTTAAAGTCATTACAGCATGTTGCGTTATGCACAATATATGTTTAAGTGAACATTTTCAATTAGAGCCTTTTGAAGAAGTATTAGAAGATGAACTAATTGACAGACCAAGCGAACAGGAGGATCAACGAGCTTTGGAATTACGTAATACGCTGTTACAAGAATTGTTGAATAACACATAATTTGAATAATACATAAAATATTGAATTTTTTTTTTTTTTTGTAAAAATATAAAATAAAATATGAATTTAATTAATTATTAGTCTTTATTATTTCAAAAATGTTTACTGTAGGTACAAGTATCACATAAAAAATTCATTCAGTCTGTATCAGTTATCACATAAAAAATTCATTTTGTATCACAAAAAATTAAATTAAATCACTCTCGCATTCTGAAAGCTCAACTAAAGTCGACATATACTTTATGTAGTATTTTGTCGCTTTTTCTAAAAGTTTAAATTGTTTCTCCTCTTCATCATTGTCACAAGAACATCGTTTACGTTTGCGGTCAGATGATCTCCCAGTTTCATTTGTTACACTAGTTGATGTAGATGGTGTATTTTGTGCAATAGTAACTTCATCCACGCCGGTATCAACAACCATCGGCGGTTTAATATTATGCCTTTCCGAGCAATAGCTATGTAATACTTCAAAGTATGGCCAAGTCATAGCTTCTGGCCCCACATCCTCTGTTCCCAAACCGGTAGGTGGTTCAATTACGCTCTTAAAACAACAGTTTATGTTAATTGCATTTTTATGACATATTTATTCAAACTTACCTTGTATTTGTCCATTAAATTACTCCATTTCTTTTTGGCTTTTCTCCAGTCATCCACCTCCAATTGTGATTCTGATAAAACTTTTCTATAAATAAATAAACACAATTACTATACAAATACTCACATAGACCTACATTTTTTATTACTACCAACTTGATTTTACATCAAAAAACTTGCCGGTGAACAAATTTTCTAGGTTAACTCGAGCGTTTATGAATCGTTCGGTTTCTTCTTGTGTCCCTTTATTATTATAAATCGTATTAGTAACATTAAATTATTAAAATAAATATTATTGTTTTATAGCTTAACTTACATCGAATTGAATAATGCCTTTTGTCAAATGTTTTGTCCATTTTAACCTCGAAAATTTACTTTTCAGTTTTCTCTATGAAGCAATAGCAGAAGCTTTAAAAGTTTATTTAGTTTAGTTTGTTTAGTCATTTCAGGCACACAGCATATGTCATAGAAATAAATTATTTTGATCAGATTGCCTTGAAGTTTTTGTCATTATTAATCTAAATTATATACGAAAGTTAACTAAGCGTTAGTTAACCGGCTGTTAACTAGAATTTTTGTGAAACCGGGCATTAGAAAATTAAATAAATTTTTTAAAATATAAATTTATATGAAACCTTACATTTTTTTAAAATATTTTGCCACTTTTGTGAAACATTTTTTACAGTTTTATTAAAATAAAAACGGCATTTTTGAAAATAATAAATAATTTATCTCTCATACTTACATCTTTCGCGTATGACTTTTTTGAGCTTTAATTCATTTTAAATAAATATTTTACTTTTATAAATTGCAAACTATAATAAAAAGAATAATTTTAAATATATTAATCTACTTTTTACTTATTAATCTACTTTTTACTTAGTTTTCCAGAATCGAAAACAGGCATGTATACAAATTTGAAAAATAAAAATATAACCAATAAACACAAAACACAACTACAAAAACTCAATTACTGCTTTTTAGTACTGTATTTCAATTTACCCTGCACACTGTTAAAAAGTAGGTAAAATAACGATTTACCCGACTATTCGGCCGCAGCATATGGACAATTAATTGAAAAAGCATTTAAATTGTAGCTGGTGCGGTGAAATTATTTAAAGAACAATTCATCAATAAAGTCGACCGTGTAACCATCAAGTGAAAATCATTTAGAAAATGTATATGATTAGTTTGTAGATTGTAAAGTTATTACCTTGAGCATTTGAGGTTCTTTAGCATAATACATGCATAGACGAACATCATTTGAAAACTTCAATTGTAAAAAAATTATTTCATTTTTCAGTACTACGCATTACCTTTAGTATTAGAGAAATATTCAAGTAAAAGATTTCTAAATATAGGTATTTGGGCGACTAGACATTGAAGTCGCGTAATTTTGAACGGTTCGGCAAAAAAAAATAATGCGCAAATTTAATATCAATCAGCTTTACCGCACTGTTTATCAATAATAACAAGTCTCAGCCAAAGTATTCTTTGTCAATTTTTTCATTTATATGGTTACTATTGTGTCTAACAAATCTAATTTATGTTTTCTACTTAATCATAACAAAATGAGTTACCCATTTGAATAGTCTTCTTTTTGTAAACAGGACCAAACTTAGACACTTTCCAAAGTTTTCAATAATTATGACATAGCTTTCCGTTCAAATATCAACCTTTTAAGACCACTCTTATCATGTAAAAGAAATAATCGATGACTATTAACAAGGGTAGACTCTCAAGAAACATATATATAACTTATCACACTGGCGAAGTAAAGGCATGTAAAAGGGACAGTAATTACTACTTGCTTAATGATTTCTACGGTTGCAATCTAATTCATGCCATGTTTTTTAATTGCCCATAATATACGCAAATGATTCATAATAGTTTTCATAATTTTTAATATATAGTTATCAATGACATCATTGCACAATATATGCATCACGAAATGTAGCATTTTATTTATTCGCTGTTAATTGCTCTTTCAAACATATCATATGTCAAGACAACTCCAAAATATTAAACATAAAAACATGTGTTGTGATCACTGTTTTAACGGATTATTAAATTGAATTAGAAATGTAATCGAGAGTATCACAAAAAGTAAATCTACGTATGCCATTTATTTTCAAATTATAGTTTTTATTAAAGATAAACAAATCGTTAATAAACATATAACGACCAGTGGCGGACAACGCGACTGTATAGGATCTACATTACTAGGTGTTGACTCAAATTTGGTCAAGTTCTGTAAAATTATTATCAAAAATGTCCTAAAAATGTTTAAACTAGCTATATACCAGCAAATTTAAACAATAAAAATAATTCCAAAAAACCAGAGCTTTGTTTTCACAATAAAAAAATGTCTCCATATTTAAAAAAAATTAAGAGACATCGTGTCATTGTGTATTTTTTCTGTATACAATCTTTTCAACATTAAACATAAAGGTAATAACTGGCTTGCAAAATTGGAGGTAATAATTATCTTATTTATTTCACATTTTCTAATGTACTCTTCTGTATAAGAAGCTCAAAAAATTTCATTAGTTTCACCAAAAGGTAAGAAAAATGTCACTGGAGAGTAAATATTGAATTGCTTCAATGAAAGTTTAAGCACTTTATGTTAGTGCACAACTAACACACATTTTTTCTGTGTCAATCTATCGCTAGAAAAATTTAACAAAAAATTTAAAAAATTATAAAGAAGAGGAGATGCTATTTTAGCTATATATAAGTGGTTTCACTCATTTAAAGTGGTAAAAAAGTCACCTTAATAACAGTAACTTACCGAGCAATTGGCAAAGTGGTTAAAGCTGCGGTGTTTGGGACGGGAGGTACCGGGTTCGAATCCCAACAGGGGAGGGCTGCAAAAGGGATTTTTCATCACGTGATTACGATCGGTATTGACGATGAACACAACTATCACCCGCTGTTGGAGTGCAGAATACATGGGCCGAACCATCGTTCATGCCAGTACAGGCTGGTTGGAGGAATACAATGTGCAGATGGGAATATAAAAATCGCGAACCTGTATTCGCGCGTCCTCGATTTGGCTTGTAATGGCGTAAAGTCAGGACGTTAAGTTAACCGCGAAAGAGTTGAGAGAGCTTCGGTCCCAAAACAGATTCCATGGTATAAAAAATAAAATATAAAAAAAAAAGAGTAAGTTGAAATAATATTTTATAAAAAGTAAATGCTACTAGGTAATTATTGTAATCAGTGGAATATACGAAATTGTGAAAAGTTTGATCCTAAAAGTTTGTGTAGAGACTTTAATCAAAAGTTTCAGAAAAAATTTAATAGGGTTGAAAAATTGGTGCCCGGTTTATCAGCGCTATCGTTTAAAATGAAGCAGCAAAATAAAGCAGACAAAAAAATTAAAAATATTTTTTGATGCTCAGTTGGAAAATATCATAGACCAATTATTTTATGATTCGTTTCAAACATTTTTTGATTGAAACTTATCGGAAAAGAAGAAAAAGTACGCGATAAAAAGTTGAAGGTTATTTACAGTATGACATTGAATTTTGACAAGGAGGATTGATTGTGGAAATATTTATTTATTGAAAGCAAGTCACACACGCTAAATATTTAACAATTAATTGAGGTTGGTTGACATATATTTACCGTATTACATGAATTTTGAGAGTTTACCAAATTAATTGCCTATGTTCTAAACTAGATTAACTGTATAATCAAAGGTGTTATCAATTTCCAGTTAGAAGTCCTAGCATTCGTCGCAGACTCCCACAGTAGTGTATAGTGGCGAAACTAAATTTTCAATGTTATATCAACATTAACCGGCTTAGAAATATGATTAAGATCTATTGTGCAACGAAATTAAAGTTGGTGTTGAAAGTTTGTTTAAAAAATGTTATCTCCTAAAGAGTTATTCTGTAAATTATTTACCTTGGAAATTTCCATAATTTATGTATTGGTAATTCCTAATTATTAAGTTTAGATTGTCACTGTGATATCGACGAGGTATTCAGTGATGAATTAAACTCGAGTGTATTATTTCATTCTGTTTAAGCTACAAATTTTTCACCTATATATTCATTGCACCTTATAAGGGAATTTTTATCAAAAAATATCGTTAGGATTAGTTTTACTATCGGACTCAACTGTAAGCAGTATAGCTTATTTTTAAACAATTTTTTTACCATTACTTGGCTCCTTGGAGATATTTCTGAAATATAATATATAATCCACATAATGTATGTTCTGTATATTCAAAGGTTGCTTCTGTGATACTCAAAGGTTGCTACGATCAGCGAGAATAGTTATGGACAGCACCTGTTTAGCACAAAAAACAGTTAACTTCATGTCACTCTCATAAAAAATTACTAAAGCAATCCACGATTAAAAATATTTGTGAGTGAAAATAAAAGTGGACTTCATTTTTACATGTTTGCTTCTTGTCTGCAACAAATCAAATTATTTCTTAAGCAATTTTTCTACTTCGACTTTAATAACCTTTATTTTCCAAGTGAACTAACATATAAATAAAACATAAACGAGAAAGTCTTCGAATTGAAAAGATCACACGAAAAACCAAACACGAGCGTCAGTCATTTAATGAGAATTCTAACCGATTTGACGTGAAATTTATTGATTAAATGTACACTATACGCTTCCCCAATAACTCTGCATGCAATTGTCTTTGATTACGTGTGCATTTACGACGATGATTTTGGTGATTTATTCTTCGACATGTTATACAACGTAAACAATGTACTACCTAATTATAGCTACAAGTTCGGAGTTGATCAATTTAGACTTGCCAGTCTTCTTTCAACCTGACAATTTTCCATACTAAAGGTCGGTACGCAGCTCAAACTATATACGATACATTTTCCATACTAATTTAGCTAAGAGCGAGATAAAAAATTTTCGCAGACAATTTCGCTCGCCGGTACGCAGCTCGACGTGAAAAAATAATGGCAAATATAGAAAAAATAATGGCAAATTGCATAATAGATGGCACCACTAGGAAGTCTCCAATATTTTCGCGTCGATTAAAGGTACATTAAATAAAGCTAGGTATGCTATTAAATAAAGCTCGAGCTAACATAAATTTTAACGCGGTCTCCACAAGTCTCAAATTAGCTACAGATAAATTATCAAGATAAACAATTTGTGTAGAGATAATTTAATAATTTAATATTTTGACATTTGGGATATTTTGAATTGTTATCAAGATTTATTGAATCGGAGAAGAAAACTTGAATTTAAGACTTATCACATTTAAAATGGGTTCAGCTGACGAAGATAATATTAGTAGACGAGAATAATATAATTAATTCAGGTAGAAAAATAGCCGCTAAATTCAGCGGAGACTTACAAGTAGTACCACCTATAATACAATCCGTGCAACGGCAATTTTTGAATTTTTTAGTGTGATGCTGCGTACCGGTCAAATAAATTTTACATTTTTCTTTTAGCTTAGCTAAATTTTATGTCAAATTTGTATGTAAAGTTTATGTTAGCTCGATCTGCGTATCTACCTTAAATGCAAAATTTTGACATTTCATTAGGTTTTTGTTTTACGCGTATACATGATGAAGTGTACTGCTTTGGAAAAACAAATTTACTATGCAATTGTAATGTTGTAATGCTGTATGCCGCAAAGAAGACTTTTCAAACTTAACTTTTCGATATATTGTTAGTTTTAACAAATTTAAATAATATTTTTAGTTGAATTAGTCTTTCAATTACAATCGAATAAATTTGACTACTGGTCGTTTAAATTTAGACGATTGTGTTTGTAGACTTATTAGTCTATTGGTTCCTTGGTGGAGTTTGGTTATGTAACCAAGATTCCTACTGCAGGGCGGTGATTTACTGTTTTGTAAAAGGACCACAACGTCTACCTTTAGGTTGCTAATTATTTGCTGCCATTTACCCCGTTGTTGTAATGTGTCCCGTTGTTGTAATGTGTAACGCCGCAAAAATACTGAACTATCAGTTGTACTTCCTCACAACGGTTCAGTAGAGACCAGGAAATTTCAACATAGTTCACATGAAGAGGTTTGGTAACTGGCCCGAGCGTAAGAAAATGTGCAGGTGGTATTGTATATCAATGTTCCCAGTGCCTTCGTTTTTGATTGCACACAAATGGCTTAAGTTAAGTATACCTTCGATCCACACTAATTTCCGTTTTGCTCTTATAAAGTTAGTGCCGTTGTCCAAATCAATGTCAGTTGGTTCACCCCTCCTTGCAGTAAATTGATCAAAGGTGGCGAGAAATGCCGCAGTTGTCAAATATGAAGCCATTTCTATATGGAGTGCTTTAGAGGAAAAGCTTATGAATGCCACGATAAATCCTTTCATGAGTTTGGCACTTCTACTCTTCATTGTAAAACGAGCGACTTGGTGTGATCCGGTAGCCTGTCCATTTGTTGTAATAAACGCGATGTTGATGTCCGTGGATACTCGTTACACAGTCGAAGCAAACTTTTCAACATTTGTCACGAACGTCTAATATCTAATATTTTTGACGCGATAATGTTGTCAACAGAGTTGGATCTGGATGCAGAAAAATTTTATGCAGCTATTGTAGTGTGATATCGGTAACTTGATGGTATTTCGGTAAAAATATTGGATGCCTCGTATCGTAATTACAACATGAATTTTGTAATCGTCCACCAACTCGTAATATGTTTTGCGAGTCAATGAGGTAAATGGCACAACGAAACATATTTTGGGATTTGATGATACTCTTTTGACTTTCTTAAGTGACTGAATGTCTTCAGCGAATTTTCTTGTACATATCGCAAAAATGTTCTTTCTGCATTCTCAAGCTCAGATACATTGATTTATTTTTTATGTTGTGCATGAATCGTAGCACGTAGGCCATGGAGTGAATCGGACGTGACCACTTTTAGACACGGGATATCATCTGTGCTATTAGATGTGTGGCATCAACTTTCATCTGTGCATAAAGCGACTTTACTTCTTTAGTTCGTGTATCTTCGGAAGATTCTATCGATTTCTCTCGCAATTATTCTTCGTGTGCCGAAATCCGCTGGTTTTTCCTTGCCCCTGAAGTATCGCCAAGTAGATTGGGGAAGAATCGCGTGAATTGCTGCAACTCGGTTAACAACATATACGCCTTCCACTACTGCGAGTGATCCGACAACCAAGCGAGTACGATCGTAGAATCGGGCTATTGCAAGATTGAAACACTCCTTAATTCATATGTATAGCTAACACCTTTTGTAATAATTTTACCAATAGGTGCGCTCCATCAAGCTCTAATCTCGGAAAGCTTATTTGGTTGATGGGTGTAAGTTTAGATTTTGTCGTGATTAACCTTGTTCCATTTTGGTCACCGATTCTGGTTCTTGAATATATTGCAGCAGCGAATGCAGGTTTGCTGACATTGCTAAATCCATGCCATTGATTTTTTCTTTAATACTTCGAACTATTCGTGAATTTTCCTCTAGCCATTATGCAGATCCTGGTGTAATGTTTTAAGCCAGGTCACTTTCCTATATCGTCTAAATTATCTAGATATATGTTCATCTTCATTTTTCTCGATCTCGGTGAACTTTGCAACATTTGATCGCCATTTTCGTAGCGAAAACCCATCTTTTGCTAAAACAAGTGATATTTCCTCTTTCAGTATTTCTGCTTCTAATTCTCTTTTTGCTCCAGTTTGTAAGTCATCAACATAAAAGTGATTTTCAGTCACACTAGATACTTCGGAATGATCGGCTCTTCAATCTTCTGCTAAAAGAAACCACGAAAGCGTAATAAAATAAACCATAGCGTATCTTGTATGATTAGCCCGATCATTAGTTTATCATTCAGTGAGACTCCGGTTGATGTTATCGATGAAACATCAAACACTCCACTCAATTTGGTACAGTGGAGCTCCTCTCTTTTACAACGCCATGATGTTTTGTATATACTCATCCATACAATTCCTTAAATTCTGGGTTCCGATTAAATTTTCTTTTGATCGATATAATAACCGATGAAAGGCAACTTTGTAAGATTAACCTAATGGCAACGTAAATTCTTGCAATGATAACTGGACTACTTATCTTACCTTTCTGATATCTACGCGACCTGTTGCCTGAAAACGTTTCTTACACGCTTCTTTTTTTGATGTCTATAAACAGGTTTCATGCACTTATTTGCTCTTGTTCCTAGGCCTTTCGGAGGACTCCTTCGAGGAAATGTTCATCAACTCTCTTTATCTGGAGCGTTTTATAGTTCACCGGTTCATTCGGAACATCATATTTGTTTACAAACAAACTTCACGTAATAAATGGACAAAATAATCGGCTCCGATTAAAATATCATTTTTTTTATATTAGGAATTTGGATCCTGTAATGGCTGTTCGGTCAATTGATCACATTGGTCAAAATAATATTCAGCACATATGCAGTTAATGTAGTGATTTTAGGTTATTTTCGAAGAGCTTGTCACATCGAACATTGAATGTATCGTAATTGACACTACACACATTGTGGTCGCAGTGGATGCTGCAAGTCTTTCAACCCTAAATTGCCCTGGGATTCCCAAATGATTTAGGAATTTTTTCGGAAATACACAAATATACATATAGACTTCTTGTGTAAAAGTGTAATGGTCATCAAGAACTTCCACACATCACCACAAGAAACAATCCAGTTCAATATTTATAGTATCAAACTGTAGAACCTTACGACAAGACGACCTTGGATGTAGGCGGTTACCAAGAATGTCTTCAAAAAAATTATAAATGTATCGAAATAACACGGTATAGTGATGAAACACAGGTATACGAAGGTATAACAGCTTCAAATCACTACATACAGCACTGCACCAGTATGTAACCAGTATGTAAGTATATCAACTGATGAATCACAGCTAAAGAAATGAAAAGAGTATTATTAAGAACACATCCAGCCACTAACGTAAAAGAAAGTTAATATTTTATCATAGAGAAACTAAAGAACCATAAGGCTGCTGGAAAAGAAGATTTAGCTGCTGCAATGTTCAAAGGTAAGACATACACAATTGCAAGCGCTTGATAAGAAGGCTTGATAACTATACGATCCAAAAAAACATTTTTTTTTTAACACTATACATTAAAAATAATAACAATGATTATTATTGTCAAAAAAAAATTGTTGAACTCATATAAGAAGTGTAACGGAATGTTGGAAATCGAGTTCAAACAAAGGCGAACAAGGTGAAACATAAATATACTACACTTGTGAAGTGTAACCACAAGATTAAAAAGGATTAAAAGGTAAACTCAATAATCTCCATGGAGATGGACTGGTCATACAAAAAGGAAACTATACCAAGTAATTCAACAAGGGTATGATTAGATGTTATTTTGCAAGAAAAAATGGAAGTAATAACCTGGAAAAGAACTGTGTTTGAAGAACCGAAACAACCTGGCAAGTCATAGATGGAAATATAAGCCCTAGCCCCAATATATACCAAAATTCAGGCAGTAAAAACATAATTTAAGCTTCAATATCCACCGCCGGTACATTTGAAAAGACTTCTGTAATATTTTGAAACTTATTGATATCATTGTGCTCAATAAAATTAAAGCATAATTTAATTTCTCAAGAAACACGCCATAATACGCTAAAAACATAATCCTTAATCTGAAAACACCCCAAAAAAGGGTTCTAATATTTATATATAAATCAAACTTAATAATTAAAATCCTAAATGGCACAAATTTATCTAATTCATCAAACATTTTCTTACTCTCCTTAATTTTCCATTTTTTTTTTGGTCTACCATCCAAAATTAAATTAACCATTCCCTAAATTATAATAACGGTTAACAAAAACAAAAAAAAAAATATTTTCAAACCTCCAACCAGTAATGAAAATTTCGTTTTCTTCGTCGTATTATTTTTTATTTTGTTGTTTTTGTAATTTTCGTTTAAAATAAACAACAAATTAAAATAATTCTGTTAATTGCATTTTAAGTGAATGATTTAATTTAAATAACAGTAAAACAAGAAGAAAATTGTCCTCAAAACAAAATATTATAGTACATAACAAGAACGATTTGAGTTTATATATTAGATAAATCGATTTTCAATAACAATTTTCCCTCTATATACCTACAATATAAATTTATTTATGAAAATTATTTTTTTGCGTCTTTTTATATGTTTGGTACATCATATTTTCCTGTGTCGAGATGGAAAAAGAAAGTATGATACACTATAAAAAAAAATCGACTAGAGATTTTTGTCGTATTAAGAATTTTTTTTTTTTTATGGTGCACACACACTCACCATATTATATCCAGTGTATAAGAAGAAGATGGAAAAATTATGTACTCTATATATATACCATAATATGAGTCGAGTACAGTCATTTGTGAAAATGGATAGATATTTTGTATTTTGACTCAACGCAATCGGGGTTTTTGAGTAGGGGTAAATGGAAGACGAGACAAAAAAAAAGTATGAAAATACGAGAAAATTGAATAAAAACGCCCACATGTTTAACCAATCGTAACAAGGGGAATTGAAGAAATATTAAAATCAAATTAAGATTTTCCATTGTATATCAATTTAAATACAGTTTAAAAAGGAAAACATGATTTTAAATTTCATGTTTCTGGAAAATTTATGTTTTTTTTTTTTGTTGTTTTATTTTAATGATATCCTTTTTATATATTATATAGTTCTACTAATTTGTTGTTGTTTTAGTATATCGTTTAGATTATTTTTTTGTGAAGTATAAATGAAAATTTTTTATACAAGTGCACGTAAATCTTTTTTTTTATTTGGTTTTTGCTATTTACACTTAACAAATAGAAAATATTAAAAAATTTAAAGCAATAACACATAAACCATCCATTTTAAATAATAAATAAGGAAATTATTATACATTATATGTGTGTGTGTGTTATATAAATTTCTTTGGATTTTCCGAATATAATTTTCAGGATTAAAATGTTTTACTTTCACCGACGGAACGAGTTACATTTATGTTGTATTCATTTTAAGATTTGTTTATTGTATTTAATTTTTGGATTTTGTTTGTTATGTAAATTTTTGGAATATTGATTTTTCGAGAAATTATTCGAGCAAATATAAGGTTTATCACAAGAATGTAAATATTTAATTATTATTTTATATTTAATTGTTGTATTTCTTAGAAATTAATAAAATATGTACATACTTGTACAGGTATAGACAAATTGTGCATTCGTTGTCCTCTTAACTCTCCGGCGGGATGATAAGGTTTTATCGGATGACGAAATTATTAATGTTATAATTTATTAAGAAAATTAGTTGATATAAGTTCCGGAGGGTTCTGAGTTCGATCCACAGACCAAAAATTAATAAGTAAAAACTCTATACATAATTACATTTCACCGGCGACGGAATTGTGTATAAAACATAACATTCGTTGGGCTGACGTCGTATGGGAAGTTTATAGATACCATACCATAGTTTAATTTTTTTTATTTAACATATTAAAGGTGAACTAGTAAACTTAATGTGAAATTATTAATTTTCAATGATCGTCTTATTTCGTACTTACTTATTTTAAAACCACAACATACCTAATTAATTTGACGATTAGCAGTGTGACCTATTTATAGTTAAAAAAACTAGCTGTATTTTTAAACTATTTAATAAAATTCAGGTTTCACTCGTGAGCTAGCTGATCCGACAGACGTTGTCTTGGCCAAATTTCAATAAATTTGTTTGCGTTCGTTTTTTGAATTTGTAAAAAGCTATTAGAAATTTTTTGCTATGTAAAAAGTAGAAACAAAAATTTCTGAGTGATCATTTTACCTATTATCGATTGTGGCTATGGATATTTAATTTGCGGTTTTATTCCAAAATTTAATTCAGAATTACAAAGCAACTATTTTCTTCTATTCAATTTGAAATCCCAATGCAAGATCCCAATTGCAAGATCGAAGTAAACCATCAACACAAAGAAATGGTTTGTTTTGATTGATTTACTGTTATATCACCATTTCGATTATGGCAATGCTTTATGATACAAGATATTTTTTGTTTTGTTATCTGACGCGTAAGCACACGTAGTGTTCCGACACGAGAACAGACCACATAAAATTAACCAACCAAGCAATTGGCGCAGTGATTTAAGCTGTGGTGTTATAGGGTCGGGAAATGCCGGGGTCAATATCAACGGGGGAGGACTGAGAAAAGATTTTTCATCTGTAGATTACGATCGGTTATGACGATGAACACAATCATCCCCGGTTGGAGTGCAAAATCCATGGGTTGCACCATCGTCCATGGCATTGCTCCAGCCAGCATGTACTTACAGTACATGCTGGCTGGAGCAATGCCATGTAAAAATGGATATTCAAAGCAAACCTGTATTCATGCGCACTCGATTTGGCTACGGCCTAAAGTACGACGTTAAAATTATCCGCGAAAGAGTTGGATGAGGTTCGACCCCAGTAAAAAATGGATAGTTTACACACAAAAAAAAATTCACCATGCGAAAAGCAAGAAAGTTAATGCCGCAAACAATCAATGACTGCGCCCATGTGATTTGTTTATTGTCATTGCGAAAGCACCGGAAACTGCAAGCAATTGCATCCGTGATCCGACTTTAAGTTGAAGATTGTGAAGCGGCAATCCGGACAATTCCGTTACATTAAACATTATTTTGGATATAGTAACGAAATCAACCGATATGTTTTCGTTATAAATTCACCAGCAATTTCAATTTGCAGTTCTTCGGAAGGTTGCATGGTACAGTTAAGTTAATTTGCATATTCAATGGCAACTTGAATAGGGTAAATGAGTATTTCGATGGCCTTTCAACAACGTATAGGTGCAATTCCTGATGAAGCATGTGCCATAGTGCAATTTTATTCTCTAAACGAATCGTTGCCAAAATTAATGTTATCAAACAAATTTTTGCAGTACCACCCGCAGCGTCTAAGAAGGATTTCTCTTTAGTTCCATTGTAGATAAATTTCATGAGAGTGTCATACGCATATTTGTGTTACTGATTCAATACCGGAACATTCGTTTGAACTGATTCTCTCAAAGCAACGATATCATATTGTATTTCGCGCTCCAACTTTTGAATAAATGAGTCGTGCATCGGACGATTGGGCGCTATATCAACGAACAGCATTTTTTTTTTATATATAGATAAGAAGCATAAACTTTAATAGTTTAAGACACTATAACATTATCCAATTGTATCACCTTTCTCTTTAGCTACGCGTCTTAATTCAAAATCACCCCACGAAACACCGACAACTTTTATTAGGATTTCATCCAAATATACGCAAAATTACCATCTTAAATGTAACTAATGTCGGTTTTATCATAAATCCCATAGATATAGAAAAATCCTTGAGATGTATTTCTAGTGAGCTAGGCGGACATACATATTCGGCTATAAATTCAGTTAGGTTTGCCACTCACTTGAACTTCTTTCGCCGTATGTACTGGTAATCTATCTTCTTCAGAGTAATAAAATTTGCCTCCCTACATTGATTGGTGCATTGTTCTTGTTTAGATATGGCTTCTTAAACCACTACCGCTGATCTCTTTATGGGTTTTTATATTTTGAACATTTGAAACAAACATTTTGAACTAACTTTTGTAACCATGTATATTGGTCACCCGAATGATATAACGAAAGATATATTTCAACCGTAATAAGTCCTATGAAAATAAGTTTAAAAAATCAAGTTCTTAAATTGTTTGGGAGCCTACAACCTCAGGATGCAGCCATTAAATAATTCCGAAATGAAAATTGATCCAGCATGTTGGCGATGTACTTCAAGTAGTTTTATATTTTACATCTTTCTAAATAATATGTTATCTTTATAGTTTTGTATTATGTTTCTAAGATTAGGAAATGAAAGTTTGTTAGTGCCAACTCAATCTTACTTATATAATTTTTTTTAAATGAGATGTGTTTTAGGAACGTACATTATTAAAGAGTAAGATACATAATCCGTACTTCGTTGACGTTGTCGAGCTCTTCCAAAATTTGTTTTACTAAACTCAAGTTATTTTACTAGCAAATGTTTAGGTCCTACATTAGCTAGCATCACTGCAAAGACTTAGACATACAGTCTAAACTTATAGCGCAATTTCAACCATGCCAATCCTACAGACATAAAAAAATTATTGCAACATAGAACCAAGATGTATCAAATTGTACATTTTTAGTAAAGATATGGAACAATGCAAAGCGAACCTGTATTCGTGCGTCTTCGATTTGGCTATGGCGTAAAGCAAGACGTTAAAATTAACCGCGAGTATTTTATATTTTAAGTATTTTATATACAACAGAATATTTTTAGTGCGTTCCCATCATTATCATATTAATAATTCATAAAATCTATATTTTAAATCATTTTAAATTATAATATGAAAAAAACAATGCACCCAACTGATGCCCAGCTTTTAAACACTTGGGAATGTACTATAATTGGCTTAAAAATTTCAAAATGTACTTTAGCCTTAATCACACACATAGCTCATCGTTTGCAACAATATTAAACTGTTAACATGGCAGTAATGCTGTAATGACATGTGACGGTTTCCAAATAGCTGCAAAAATATTGAGCGAAAAATTAAATACATAATAGACAATGACAAGCATGCCCGGATAGAGGGGCCAGGAGGGCCATATGGCACGGGCCCTCGCTTTTAGAAAGCTCTACCAATTTCAAATTAATCAGGATAAAAATTTTAATTTTTAAACGAAGGAAAATATTTCATGTCATAAATAGTTCATAAAACTTATTTTAAAAATTTAAAAATTGTGAAGTAATAAAACATAATTTAAATTATAAATAACCAGGTATTATGTATATGATACATAATATCTTAAGTATCATATATTTGTGTATACAATAACGACATCTCTTAAAATAATTTAGTACTTATTTATAACATTTTTTTTAAATGAGAAATACAGTGTTAAAAGGTGAAACACCAAATAATTTTGATAATTTGATTTTCAACATTTAGATTTCAAACGCATTAATAGTTTGTGAATAGTTTTTGTGTCTTGTGTGTGTTTATTTAATGATCCAATAAATAATAAATGTTTTTAGTTTATGAATACTGCATTTCTTAAAATTACATTGTTTCGTCTATTAAAATGAAAAGAATTATGCAATTGGACCGGAAAAAAGACAAATTGGAAAGTAGAATTGGAAAAAAGCAACAATGTTTATCGCGGATTTCATCATTCTTTAATAAGTCAAAAGAGAACGAATCTTATAATAAAAATGTTGAAGATGGTTTAGAAACGATTTTTGGGAATTTAAATGCTGTTTCAAATAAAGAGTATTGAAGGTTAACCAATGTGGAAAAATTGGATATTTCAACGCAGCCAGAAACATGATTCAGCAACAGTTGGTCTAAGAAGCGAACACGGCGATCTCTTTAAATATTGATCCAACTGATGATATGCCATTTCTTAATAGAAATGATATAATACAAACGGAAGTGTTTCTTAAAATTAAAGAATTCGGTATACCGGAGAACGTTTCTCCAGATACAGAAAATTGACTGGTTGTGTTGGAGTAAACAGTGAAAACAGTATTTATAGTGTGTTCCATGTTATGCTAATATAGGGTAGACTCAAAAGTATCTGCTATTGGAAGTCCATCCGGTTGAAATATTGAAAGAGGTTGGAGAAAATTGAAAGACCGTATACCCAGTCATAAAACTTCAATTAAGTTTAAGCAGAATTATCAGTGCTGAAAGTCGCAAGTTAATAAGGCGTCAATAAAATCCACGTTAAGCTATGTACTTTTAAAAAGGTAATCGAATTATAAATATGGCAGGGCAGTATAATGGTGCACAAGCAGTTCTATACTGAAACGCAATTTTAACTATATTTTTTCAAGCTGCGGTAATCACACATTGAATTTGGTAGGAGTAGACAGTGTGGAAACGTGTAAGGAAGCCATATTATACTTCGGAAAAATTCAACAAATGTATAATTTCTTTATTGGTAGTCCACAGAGATGGGATATTTTGAAGAAAGTTGTAAAATGTTCACTTCATTTCATATCGATAACAAGATGGTTTGCACGAATCGAAGCAGTAAAACCAGTTGCGAACCATTTATCCGGTATAACGGCCGCTGTAGAGGAAGCAGAATTACTTAATTCTAGCGAATTACATTCTATAAAACAATATTTAGTTACCTTCGAATGTGTTATATTATCAACGATATGGTTTGAAATTTTAAACCTATTACAACAAACAAATCTAGTGATAGAGACCCGAAATGCAACTTTTAATCTGGAACTAAAAAATTTAGATTTCGGAATTTTAGAAATTCGCAACGGAAGAATTGGGATAAAATACATTTAAAGGCAAAATCAATATAAGAACGTTCCGAAATTTTAACTGATTTTCAAACAACACGTAAAAACAAAACGCAATGCGATACTGATTATTAAGGCGATTTAAATCATTGCATCAAATTTGGAATTTATTTCAAATTATTTGGATGTTTGAAAATTTTTTCTTATGAAAAAATAAAAGCGTCAGCTGATCGGATATTGGCAAAATACTCAACAGAAATTTCAATTGACATATTTGGTGAGTTAATATTTTTAAAGAATATTTACAGAGCCAATTTTGACATAGATACATCACCAGAAAACTTCCTAAAAACATATTTAAAGCAAATTTAATGCAATAATTAAGAATTATTTTTATAATAATAATATAATATTACCCACAGAGCTAATACCTTTTAAATCAATAAATGACATGTATAGGAGGCGACAAGCCGTGGGTTACTTCTTGAGTCAAAATATTTCCGGAACGATTTTGAATGTGCATTTCAAAAGATCTTGGATGTGAAATTTAAAAGCCCCTGAGATATATTATAAGAAATAAAATACCCTAATATTTAAAATCTCCAATATTTAATCTTTGGTAAATTAAAATATCCTAGAATGAGCATGTTGACATCTAAGTTTAATTATACGGTAATATCAAGACGACAACGGATTTTTTAGTGTATATACATAAACAGGTGATCTCAGATAATTATAGAGTCCAACAAAAATAAAATAAAATAAATATATATATATATATATATATATATATATATATATATATATATATATATATATATATATATATTTATCAATCTTTGAACAATTCTCAGCTTAAAACGGAACAATTCCACTGTAGGATCACTATCAAAAACTTCAGAAGCCGCATCAACGAGAAGACGGTAGTGAAAATACTTCCACTATCGAATTTTTACGACCATTGAATTTGGAACGATCACATCTATAGTAAATATAGGCAGAAGGAAACAACTTAAAAATGTTCATATATGTCTTTAAATCGGTTTCAATCAATATATACATAGGATACATTAAATTACAAATAAAGCCATACAGCTTTGAAGATTTAGTTGATATGCTTGTTCATTTTGAAAATATGAACATCAATTATAAGGATCAAGATTGCAAGGCGACCAATTTTTGTATTTCGTTGACATTGTTGAGCTCTTCGGAAACGCGTTTTACTAAACTCAAGTTATTTTACTGTAGCAAATGTCCAGGACACAGCAGCTTGCATCACTGCAAAGACACATAAAGTCTAAGCTTATACCACAATGTCCTCAATGCTAATCTTGTGGACATAAAAAAATATTGCAACACAGAACCAAGATGAGTAAAATGTATAGGTAAAGATTATACCAGAGATGGACACCATCTAAAAAGTGTTCTGCTTTAATGCTTTCACTGTTCAGAAAATATTCCCGTAAACTATAGAGAATGCAAAATTGCTTTTGAATTGCAAAATATCAAAATAATAAATGCTTAAACCAAAATTTAATCAAAAAACATTAAATTAATCAGATTTTATCAGAATTTAATTAGGAAGAATAAGCCCAAAGTAATAAGTCGGAAAGTATTGAAAACTCCTTATAGGAAAAATTAGGTATCTGTAATGGAACGAAATACTGGTATACCATTAACGTTAACAATATCAATATATCAAAATTTTAAACCGTGTTTACCGGTAGTTTTACCATAACAAAAAATAATTATTTTGGTATTTCGTTACATTATGGTAAATTATAAATTCGAATTCTTAAATCATTAACTATCACCAAAAAAAAAAAATTGAATTTTTAAATTTTTAAATAATCAATAATATTGACTCGAAAATATCAACGAGTCAAGCTGCGTTCTAGCATGATTTTCTGGTGAAAAAGTGTTCACCAAGAAGCTAGTCATATGAGTTGAAATATTCTCAACTTGCGTGCAACCAACTTAACAAAACAAAATTTTATTTTTATACAGTTTTTTCGTGGTGAACATTTCTGAACCAGAAATATTCACCAGACATGAACGCGGCTTCATAACATAAATGTGAACTGAACGCATCCATTACATGAAATATATATATTTTGGATTTACATGTTGGCAGCACTGTGTTGCATGTACATTTTACTTTTTAAAACAAATTCTTTCTTATAACACACTGTCGAATTGCACTCAACATACTTATGTTAAATTTCAACATACTTATACCATTATCCTTTTCTTTTTTATTTTTTGCACGCGATTATTTTTTTTTATAAAAAATAAAACCAAAATTTTCATATTCGAAAGTATATTATGGTTTGATTTTTTGTTTTATTTTTTTACCCAATCATAGTAGTGCGCCAAAAAACAAAAAGTATGCGTTTTAGATGTACATATGTACATCTTTTTTTCGTTTGGTTTAATTTCGGTTACATTAATTTGCGTAGTATGAATTTACTTGTGTTAATTTAAGCCATACAAGATGTGCATCTGGCATAATTATCTGTGGTTTTACTAAAAACTAATATTACGAATCTTAAATAAGAGGGACACCAAAATACGTTCGCATTTTATAATTGATAAATTAAAAAAATAATAGCATATTAGAAACGTATTTCAAGGAGGCAAGGAAGAATGTTGAAATAAGTTGCAGAGATGATTGATCTTTGAGTTGATTAATTGACATTACATGGATTACCATTGAATCGATACATTTTCTTAGATCAAGTTACATGTAATAAAAAAATTAATGTTTTGTAACGTTATACCATAACGTAACGAAATAATATTTTGGTACAATACCGGAAAACGGAATGAAACCAAAATTTTATAATGGAGTGTAACGAAACGTATAACGTTATACATTTTTTTTTTTTTTAGCTCAACACTGGGTAAAATGACCTACGCTAAAGGGATAAAGAGAAAATACCCAAAATTAGAAAAAAGACCAATATTCTTAAAATTGAATTAATTAAATAATGATCGCAGTACTGATAGTTTACTTTGGAAAGCAATCAATAAAATTAAAAATCTACAATATTGATATTCCTCCAATCAGAATAGCCACTAAAAATGGCCTTAACATAACGACGGTGAAATTCCAAAATTTCCAAGATTAAATTCAATATGAAATCGTTATGTCATGTATCGTTGTATAAGCTTTTGACAAAATTTGGTATGATGGATTTAACCTTAAATTAAAAAACTTTACCAATGGTAAAATTTCAATCTATAACTTCGAACCAACAGTTAAACTAACACCTCGTGTACAAATTAAAAAAAAATTCTGAAACTAAATTTTCTTGGATCTCTGAGTTTAATAAAATTGTACTACAAGGCAACATTATCAGGAACTGTCCCTCTTCGTTTAATGATAGAATTGTTTTCCATGTTAACCAATTTTTAAAATATTTAAAACCAGAAAAATGTGTAACGTTGGTGACCCCACGTAAAAACCTAAAAATTCAAAACAAATACTTTAATTAGTTACGTAATTAAAAGTTTATTACTCTATAATTCTATATAGTCAAATGCACATTGAAAACTAAAACTAAATTCGAAATACTAATTCAACCATTAAAATTATGAAATCATTTGTGCTACCACAAACAAAAAATTATACAACTCCCAGGTTTTAAGTACTCGTACTGTACGAAAATCACTAATTAGTAAATCATGCCAATGATTTTTATTTATGTTTGGTACAGATCCATACATATATTTATATATGTACTTATGTATTCGTTTATGTATCAAAATCCTATCAATTTTTAAACAAAAACAATATAAATGTACTAGGATATATTTATATAAATTGAAGGTACATATATGATGTACGTAAAATTATTATATAGTGTTATCATCATATCTCAATTCCCTAAATAGGATATACATATAAAATTAAAAATTAAAAATTTAAAACCACTTGCATTGTTATTATTTGCTTTACGTAATTTTAAGTTATACACATATACATACAGTATGATCCTTAGAACACTTAACAAGAAATATTTTAGACCTCTGAAAAAAAAATATTTTTAAAATTGTAATAATTAATTTTCTTGATTACCTTGAAACGAAATAGAAAAAATTACTTTTAATCATATTGCTTCATTTAGGTACTGACCCCTCAAACTATAGGTGATTAAATGAAAAGAAAACTTAACGTGCAAATAAATTTAAAATATGTTAAGAAGGTAAAGAATTATTCACGAAACAGTGACGTTCCCAAAACATTAGTTTCCTACTCAATGAACTGAAGATTCCAAGAATTATACAAATAAAACGAAAATAGAAGTTCATGATTTATTGATCAACGGATAAATATGATTTAACGAAGCAGACAAAATTATAGTACGACAGACACAAGCCAGCTGTTCCCATGCTGAGATAACGCAGCTTATGGGCACAAAGGGCAACCCAATAAACAACAAGAGCAAATTACCGCAGTTATGCCCATTCCTCGATAAAGATGGAATACTGCGAGGAGATGGAAGACTACAACAATAATTATTAAATTATGAAGAAAAACATTCAGCAATAATTCCTCGCACCATCAACTCAGCAAAACAATAATCAGACATGCACACAATAAAACAATGTATGGAGGAACAGCTTACTCTCGCATTCATTCGGAAAAAAGTATTGGGTCGTGAATAGTAAAACAACTACGAAAGCAGTTATCTCATAATTGGATATGTAGTTATATAGGTAACTTGCCGTTTCCAAGTGTCAAGTTATCTTGGGTCTAGATTTTAGATCATTCTCACATACAGCAGTTGGCTATTTATGCCTTTGGCAAATAAAAACGAGCAACGGAAGATGAATTAAAACTTATAAAGCCTACATGGCGATATTTATCTATCTCAACTAAAGCCATACACATAGATGTTGTGACAAACCTCACAACAGAGGCGTTTATTGCTGCTCTAAAATGATTCACTTCTAGGCGAGGTGTTTCCAGCGATACTCATTTTTCCTCTGACTGTCACAAAAGGAAATTTTAAAATAATTTTTATTTTATCAATTGAATTTTTCATCTAAGTATCTTATAATACATAATCAAACAGTTAATATTAATTTAATTATCTAATAGTGTGCGAATAAATAATTAATTACAAAAATAAGTAAAACAATATTGTGTGTAAACCGGAAATTTCTATTCGAACTTTCTAGATTGTGAAAACGTGTTTTATTCGTGAAGACAGATTGAAATCAATTCTAAAATTATTATCTCAAAAAAAATTATTATCTCAATCTACAAATTAAATATTTTTTGAAATTTTTAACATTAAAATGTGTTCGATTTGTTCGAAAAATGTCAATCGAGGTGATATTTTCAACGATTGTTGGGAGTATTCAGTGCAGTTTCACGGAGCATGTGTGAACGCATGAACCACTGCATTGACTTCTTAGCAAAAACTAGGAAACAATGGTAATGCAAAAAATGCGCTATATTCAAAAAACATGCGTGTTATTGTCGAAGACGACAGTTTTAATGCGCCAATTACCACTCATGTATAACTTGTAAAGCAATCGATATAAAATCAACGCTTTCTTTAATGATGGAAAAAATAAAAGCATTTAAACATATCTTGCTAATAAATTCGACTGAAGCTAAAAAAAACGTCGGTTTAATACAAGAATAAATGAATACGATATCTTGGCCTTCGATAAACTTAATAATATTGAAAAAATTCAGAATCAACTAATCAATCAAAATGGCGATCGAGTAACATCGCACAATTTTTGCTGTTAAAATATTTTTTTTTTTTTTTGGTATGGTGTAATTAAAGAAATTAAAAATAAACATCAAGTGGTTTTACAAACATCCAGTGACTTTTCAAACAATTTGATAAAGTTAAATAAAATAACCAACTCAAAAACTATGTGTTAATTATATTATTGTGTGAAGTATAAAATACCTAACCTATAAAAAAAAGTGTGTTCTGTTCAACTGTAGTCTTCTTCCGTCTGTAACCAAAATTAAAGCAACACAGTTACATTAAGCTTGACCTAAACGATACATAGGGTATTAAAAAATAAAATTTTGATAAAGTATGGATTTGACTAACATGTTGTCTAAACACAATCCATCAAATTCTGACCTCATGTCAGCCATCGGAAAATTAATGGAGCATCGACGTGAAGATCTCAAAGAATGTGCTAACGAAATCAAAAGCAACTTAGAGTCGGCTGTTATGGAGATTAAGCAACAAAATATAATTACAAATCAAAGGATTGACCAGCTGGAATCTGAAATGAATAAGACAAACACAGTCGTTCAGTCTCTTACTAATGAGCTCAATTATATAAAACAGAAGCAATGCGAAAATGATATTATCATCTCTGGGATTCCTAGTAGTGTCAACGACCAGTCTGAAATCTTAAAAAAATTATGTGCAATTTACAAATTTGAAATCGAAAATATAAAATCAAGTTACATGAGAACAATCATTCTCAAGCGGAATGGACGAAGTGGCAGTGGCTCTATTAATCAAATAACTGTAACTTTCGATAATTACACAACTAAAGCATCCGTGATGTCAAATGTTAAAAACAATGGCCCACTTAATATAAAACAACTATATCCCAACATAGGTAAAGGATTTTTATTTATAAGTATTCGTGATAGATTGACACCCACCAATTTAGAAATAATGAAAAAGTTATTGGATCTAAAGAAAAAAAAGAAAATTACATATTGTTGGCTTCGTTATTGTAATATTTACATAAAAATCAGTGCTAAGGAAGATGAGAAACCAATAATTATACGATCGCTTGAAGACACGGTAAAACTTGATCAATAATAAACAGCTGGCAAAACATTTTTGCTGTATTTAATCTTTTCTATATATTTTTTTCTTTTTTTGATTAACTTAAACTACCTTAAACTCAAATCATATTTTTATTATTTCATTATTCTAACGTTCATACTACCACTTTATAAACATATTTTCTTTGTGTTCTTTTTGTAATTATTTTTTATTATTTTTTGTTTTATTAATTCTCATTTATCAATGACCAATTGAGGAACCAATACTTTTTTACAATTTCAATTCATTCAGCAAGAATTGAGTATTAAATTCAATTTATTTTTATAGATATACTAGTAAGTTAACCTTGAATTTAACAGCTATGGAAGATAATTATGATGAAAACAAATACTATCTATCGTTAAATAGATTTAATCATGAAACAAATCATATTTTATCAGTGAATGTACTCTATATAAATATTAACCGCTTGAAAAACAAAATTGATGATCTCGAACATATGGTACATACTCTGCAGCAACAAATTGATATCATCGTTCTTACCGAAACATTTTTATTCCAATCAGATACCACCTACTTCAACCTTCGTAATTTCTATGCGTTTCATAATACTAGAGAAAATAGAATCGGGGGCGGAGTATCGGTCTATATACATGCGACTGTTGACTTTCAATTACTTCACAATGAAATATCCTTGGAAAATGAATTTATCGTTGTTTATTCAAAATCATTAAACATAACAATCATAGGTGTATACAAACCACCTCATACTAATCGTACGGAATTTTTAAAAGTGCTAGATAAAATAACTACAAAATATAAAAATGCGATCATTGTCGGAGATTTTAATCTAAATTTATTGAGTGACACAGATTCACAGATATGTAACTACAAATCTGTTTTACAAATGAATGGCCTCAACATTATAAACAAATTATCTAAGGCATACGCAACCCATATCACGGCCAACTCTAGCTCTATTATTGATCATTTATTATCAAGCTTTAGAAGCACATTTCATGTATTTTATGGTGAAGTGGATTTCAGTGACCATAGATATCTTTTGGTAAAGTATGTCGTACCAAAGAAAACTCGTAATTTAACATACTCTAAGCTGACGGTTGATCATGATGCGATAATTAAACACTTTTTATTCAATACAAATGTACCAACTATTGACTTTGAATCATTTTATGAAGAATTAGTATCCTCTATAAAAAGCTCCACTAAATGCGCAACCGTAAATATAAGAACCTACTCCTACAAAAAGCCCTGGTTTAATGAAGAACTAACAAAATTAGCAAACGTTAGGAATAAACTTTACAAGTTACACAAAAAATTTCCAAACAACCATTTCTTCTTGACCTCTTTGAAGGAATCACAATCATTTTTTCGAACACGTATTTTATTTTATAAGAAATTATATTTCACTAGGAAATTCACCGAAAATATGAAACATCCAAAGAAAATTGTTAATCAAATTCTTACAAATTCATGTTGCACGAAAAATGAACCAATTAGCTTGAAAATTCAAAATAATATTATTACCAATGCACTGGACGTGGCTAACCATTTTGTTGCATATTTTAATAATGTAGGTGCCACCATTACACAAAATTTATCACCAAATTTTAATTATCATGGTCTTTCCCAAACAATAAATTCCCCATCACAGGCGTTAACCGAAACGAGTGAAGAAGAAATTCAATGTATAATTGATAATTTGGATTCTAATATATCAGTGGGTTATGATAGTGTTCGTGTAGAATATTTAAAAAAATTGAAAACCATAATCATTCCTCTGTTGACAAAATCAATAAATAAATGGATTGTAGAAAACCATTTTCCATTGTTTATGAAAATTGCAAGAATAACTCCTATCTTCAAAAACGGTGATAAATCAGCAGTGGAAAATTATAGGCCAATCTCAGTTCTACCCATTTTCAGTAAAATCTTCGAGCGTGTTATTTTGAAAAGAATAGAAGGTTGCTTGAATACACACAATATAATCCACAAAAATCAGTTTGGTGTTTGTAAGGCAAAATCATCTGTCACCGCTGCCCTGAATTTGATTGAAAATTTATATGGACACATAGAACAAAAAAAGGCAACTGCATGTATTTTTTTGGATTTAATGAAGGCTTTCGATTGTGTTGACCACTCAATATTACTAAGAAAGATGACGTCCTATGGATTGCACACTAATTTTGTCCACCTAATAAAGAGCTATCTCTCTGATAGACTCCAGTTTGTCAAAATATCGGATCTCTCCTCGGTAAAACTTATGCTAAACTGCGGTGTTCCACAGGGATCTATCCTCGGCCCTATTCTTTTCCTAATATATATTAACGACATATTTGATTTACAATTAAATGGTCAAATTTAGTTGTTTGAGGATGACATAGCCATTGTATATGGGTGTGCCAATATTTCTGAGCTCAAACAACAAATGCAATCGGACTTACAAATAATATCGTGCTGGCTCTCCAATAGTAAATTAAAACTCAATTGTCATAAATCAAATTTTATTATTTTTTACCTAAAAAAGCAGCCACCCGACTTATTCGATGAAATTACTGTACAAGACTCATGCATAAAACGTACGCAAGATGCTACATACTTGGGTCTGGTTATAAACTCTCAACTGTCTTGGACTAATCATATAAATTCGATTAAACGAAAGATTTCTCCGTTTATTGGAGTCTTAAGGAGAACGGCGCAGTATATTCCGCAGGATTTATCCTTCAACCTATATTACAGCTACATCCATTCACATCTAATTTATCTGACACAGATATGGGGTTCAGCAAGTGCTTATTTAATTAACGACCTTCAAGTACTCCAAAATAAGTCTTTAAAAGCCATAAGAATATTGTCAATACTAACACCCTCCAAACTTTTATACAGCGATAAGATTTTGCCTATTAACAAACTTATAGAGTTCGAGTACATAATGACTATATACAAAATAAAACTGGGTCTCCTAAAATGCAATGTTGATTTAAGAACCAACCATGAACTAACCGAAAGAATTACAAGAGGCTCTAACAATTATCGTGTTCCAAATTATAAACTATCACTCACACAGAACAGTATATTTTTCAGAGGTATTAATTTATTTAATGAACTGAACGAATCGCAAAAACATTTATCTATCAAGCTATTCAAATCTTCAATAAAGAGCCAACTATTCGAACGATATGTAAAGGAATATGATTTGTCGCATGATTAAGATTAAAATTAAAATATTTTTGTTTAATTTTTTTAAATATTATTATAATTACCTACTTCCATTCTGGAATAGATTCTACTATATGCCTAGTTCATATAATTAATAATATAAATTATTTCATTATTTTTCAAACATATAAAAATTGTATTATTTAGAAATTGAAAGTATTTAGTCTTTCTTCATTTTTTTTTTGTTTGTTGTTGCTTTTGTTTGCAATTTACATGTTACAATTAAATTTTAAGTTTTCCTGTATAGATAATAAAATTCTTTTTGGAAAATAAAAAAAAAAAAAAGAAAATCGCATAGCGTATCTTGAAAGCCGTTATGATGACATTAACCAACAAAGCAAAAATAATTCGCTTGTTATTCATGGATTAAAAACAATTTCGTTGTCATCTGAGCAAACGGTAATTAATATATTCAATGAGGGTTCAAATGTTACTATTCAACCAGAAGAAATTATCAGTTTTCAACAATTAAAAGCCAAATCGGATACAAAGTTACCACTACTTCTGATCAAGTTCAACAGCAGAGGTGTTACTATCGATGGGATTCTAAAAGCAAAATCAAGCAATTTTAAAAAACTAAAGCAGTTAAACGATAGGGATATTTTTATCAATGAAGATCTCTTAATTTTCCGGCGCTTATTACTCTTTCAAGCAAAAATGTTAAATAAATCAAAGAATTTCAAGTTTTTATGAACCCGGAATGGGAATATCATGTAAAGAAAAGATCATGGGGAACCGTTTGTTTTTGTTAGAACAAAGGAAGATTTGAAAAAAATTATTTAACCTTTAAAAATATGGCATCTTTTAACCTAAATAATATACCTTTGATCTTGAAAAGTAACCGTACTCCTCAAACATCTCGTAATATATATATATATATCATAATTTTAATAACAGTTCTCTTTTTTTAGAATCTAAATACATCATCCTACAAAACATCATTTCACTACATTCAAATTTTGATCAATTTATAACACATCTTCAAAACTTTGAGATATAGCCTTTATTGTGTTTTCTTACCGAGATATGGATCAACTCAAACGAAACCTATAATTATAATATTGAGAATTGTAACTTTTATGCAATGACAAAAATCGTTCAACGGGAATTGCAGTGTATATCGATGAATCAGTTAACGTGAATAATAACGCTTGTTACAATTTAAATCCACCTGTATCCTGTTTTTTCGGTTTTTCATTCATTCTAACGCAAGAGAATCGAAAATTTCAGATCCGTATACAGTGTATAATATACACATTTATTATTGTGTGATTTAATTTTATTTTAATGTTTAATTCTCATATAATTTACGCCTAAATGTTGTTTCATAACGCCTAAATGTCGAAACGATTGAAATCGGTTATCGCATGAGTATTATTTTCCCAACCTTTCGATCTGATGATAGATGGTTTATACATACAAAATCAAAAATTAAATGTTGTTTTGTATTTTCATTCAAAGAAACATATTATAGACGGAACTGTATTATTTTGATCGAAAATCGAACAGAGAATACAATTTATATTTCAAAATGGAGAGACCGGAAGACGACATTAGCATAAGGTATTCATTGATGGTATTATTCGTATCGAGAAGATTAATATTAAAGTCGTATAACAAAACTAAGTTTTTAGCTACAATTGAGTTCAATGAAATTTTAAATTCAGCATGAAACCTGTCAACTTGTTTGATAAACTGAAATCTATACACACACAAAAAAGAGATCGAACTATCATTAACCACAATATTTACCAATAAGCAATCAGTACCCAGATTTTGTTCGTTTTTTTGTAATTTTCATGCGTACGAATTGTTAAACCGAAACGTATTAATAGTGGTTTCTGTGTTCATGGTATTGTACATGCGCACTGTATTTGCGCATGCCTACAATTTTTGTTAGTTTTTTTCGGTACATCATTTTTGAAAAATTCGTGAGCATCTAAAGTTTTAGTTGTATTTTTAAATGCACAAATATTTATTTATATTATAAATTTAAATCGCTTTTAATTTTGTAAAATTTTAAATAATTTGACATTTACCATTTAAAAAAAATGGCTTCATTTGTTTCGATAAGAATACAAAACGATTTCTTGTTAGAATTGAGTATATACGCATGCTGTTTACTTTTTTTGTTGATGAATGATGACATTTCGAAACTAAATATTGTGACTTGATTTTTGATTTTAAAACTTAAAATTGTGAACACTTACCATTTTAAAACATAAATTGTATTCTCTGTTCGATTTTCGATCAAAATAATATAGTTCCGTCTATAATATTTTTCTTTGAATTAAAATACAAAACGACATTTGATTTTTTATGTATAAGACATCTATCGTCACATCAAAAGGTTGGCCAAATAATACTCATGCGATAACCGATTTCAACCGCTTCGACATTTAGGTCTTATTGAAACAACATTAAGGCGTAATTTACATGAGAATTAAACTGACACATTAAAATAAAATTGAATCACACAATAATAAATGTCGATATTATACACTGTACACGGATCCAAAATTTTCAATTCTCTTGTGTTAGAATGAATTAAAAAAAAAACAAAATCGGGGTACTGTGGTGCAATTCCGGTTCGATGATAATGATAACTGATAAACTTATCATCGATAAAACACAAATCGCGATTCCTTTTTCGTGGTAAACGATAAACTTGTGTCAAATTTGGTGAAAAACTTAGATATTTTATCAATTTGATTTTGTTACTGAAAAGAGTTTATCGCCGATGATAAAATTATTCTTTTTGCTAAATGTTTGTGTTTCGTGTGTTGTATGTATTCTATATCTGTGTATTCTATATGTGTGTTGTGTGTATTCTGTTAATGACAAATTTTAAAAGTCAATCACGAGTTTCAATTTTACTAAATAATAATTAATTTAGCCATAATAATCGTAATAATGTGCTTTAATTTTTCTATAAGACATAAATTTATATAAATTTGTGTATACAAAATATCTATTTCAAATTTTACATATATTTTATTTAGATATATAAACATATATAACACTGAACTAAAAATGTATAACAGGTTTCACTGACATCATGCGTAAAAAACTCAGAACTAATGTATTTTATCGATTCTGTTTCGATGAAAAGAGAATGAAAAAAAAAATTTTATCAATATGTTTTCATTTGCTTTTATCGTTTTATTTTATCATGAACATCGAAAATGAGATTCCGGTTTACCCAATTGATAAAATACATTAGTTCTAAGTTTTTTACGCATGATGTCAGTGAAAACTGTTATACATTTTTAGTTCAGTGTTATATATGTTTATATATCTAAATAAAATATATGTCAAAATTTGAAATAGATATTTTGTATACCCAAATTTATATAAATTTATGTCTTATAGAAAAATTAAAGCACATTATTACGATTATTATGGCTAAATTAATTATTATTTAGTAAAATTGAAACTCGTGATTGACTTTTAAAATTTGTCATTAACAGAATACACAAAACACACATATAGAATACACAGATAAAGAATACATACAAGACATGAAACACAAACATTTAGGCGCAAAAAGAATAATTTTATCATCGGCGATAAACTCTTTTCAGCAACAAAATCAAATTGATAAAATATCTAAGTTTTTCACCAAATTTGATACAAGTTTATCGTTTACCACGAAAAAGGAATCGCGATTTGTGTTTTATCGATGATAAGTTTATCAGTTATCATTATCATCGAACCGGAATTGCACCACTGATCTTGTTGTATTTTGGTGTGTTTCGATTCTAATTTTTGTTATTTTCGATTTTTGTAGTTTTTGTTTTGATTAATTAATTTGTATTGTTATTTTTTATTTTATTATTTTATTATTTTATTATTTTATTATTTTATTATTTTATTATTTTATTATTTTATTATTTTATTATTTTATTATTTTATTATTTTATTATTTTATTATTTTATTATTTTATTATTTTATTATTTTATTATTTTATTATTTTATTATTTTATTATTTTATTATTTTATTATTTTATTATTTTATTATTTTATTATTTTATTATTTTATTATTTTATTATTTTATTTTTTATAACTTTTAAAAAATAATATAATAATATTTTTTAAGTTTTAAGTATCTTGGCACCCAAATATTAAATTCGTTTCGATAGTGATACTCTGAAAGTTGACCCGCCACACTGAGCAATTTTTAGTAAGGATCAACTAGCTTATTTTTATTTATTTATTTATTATTATTATTTTTTTAAAGGATATGTATTATAAATGTTATAAGTATTATATACAATAAATATTAAAAGAATTTTAATATATATATATATATATATATATATATATATATATATATATATATATATATATATATATATTCGAAGTGCCACGAACTTCATTGGAGCCAACAATAAATTAAAAGCCGCTTTCAACAATGTCGTGACTGATCAAATGGCTGAGGAAGGAATAACCTATTTAATGATTAAACCTACTTAATGATTGCGATTCAGCAAAATTAATACATGGCACTGTCCACGGATAAGCTCATTTTTTGCACACACATGAACGATGAATACATCTGGGACATACATCAACCATTGTTCGAGTACAGCGCGAACACAATTAACTATGAGCTACAACCAATCAAACAACCTGATCATCTTCCGGCCAGTTGTGAGATCAGCAAGATAGACACAATCACACTATGGATTCCATTGCGCAGATACAATGCATAGATATTTGTAATTAAGTCCAAGACTCTACAATCTAGTGTGTGAAAATGATAGTAATATATAGAGTAACTGAGATAACACAAACATTTATTGAAAGGGGAAGAATTCTAATAACGAATCCATCTTGCGTTTTGAAAGGATATCCCGTTACTGTAGCAGGACGTAGTTTTTTAAGTATCATATGGCTGAGTAAGGGAGAACACTTTCAACCACCAGCTGGTGATAAAGTCAGTTAAGACACATCTGAAAAAGATCATGGGGAAAAGATCGTGGATAAAATATTATCCATAATGGCACACAGAAAAAGTTTATACAATTAAAGACACAACAGCAACTTATTTTTTTAAACAATGAAAATGTCAAAATTTCACGCGAAAAGAACGTTCAGAAAATTTTTTCGCGTGAAATTGGTTTAGAGAAATTTGCGCGCCTATTCTGACTATAGAGAAAAACTTACTTTTTGTTGCTGAGTACTAAGCTTTAGAAAAAAATGTATTTTTATTTATTTATGTCTTTTTCACACTTATCATTATCTCTCTGTCTCGCCATGTTCGTTCAGTAAGATGAGTTGGATATAAACCATCTTTATAAAAAAACTACAAAAGAAAAAAAATGTCATTTTTAATGAATGCTATTGTTTAAAAAATCCTTCCGAACGAACTCTGAATTCACCTTTAAACCGTTGAAACTTTAATACCAGGAAACGCATGAAATGTGATTTGTACAATTTACACTTTAAAATTTTATTGGGCAAACCATCATGTATTTTATGGATTTCGTAAATTCTTGATTTAAAAAATTGCAAAATTTTAGTGGCCCAACTTTATCTTTTTCGGGATTTTAGAAATTATTGATTTTTTAGCAAAAATATTTCAATTTTAATGGGCTATTGATAATATATTTTCTGACGTTATGAAATTTTCGATTTGTCAAAATACTCATATTTAATAGTTTTAGATTACCAATATTATTATAGTTTATCAAAAATTTGAAAATTTCCTATTTATTGCATATATTTTACTGTTTAATGGGCTTACCATCACCTTTATATGTTTTCGGATAATTGGGAATTTTTAATTTCTGACATAAATTTAACAGTATCAATAGGTTATTTATTAACGAATACTGCCATTAATCAAAAATTTCCAGATTCCAGAAAAAATTTAATAGCTGTCATAAAATAAAATAATGTATTACTATGTGAGGTGTTTATATATAGAAACACAGTCTCCAAATCTAGTTCAAAACAACGTTTGAATCGATCAAACAAATATCAAACAGTTCGAAGTGGCATACAAGAACTTTGATCATCCAAGTGAACACCACCTGGCATTTTAAAGAGCCTTTAACTGGCCATTGTGATATAATAAAGAGCCAAATGATTTGATAAATCATGATATTTATTATTACATTAGAGCGAGACATTTCGAATGTAACGAGGTTTCGTAACAGTTTAAGATATCAGTCTTGTATAGTTATAAATGAAAACTTAGATGTCAATGATTAATCCTTAAATAATAGGCATAATTATTAAAACATAATTAAAGCCACAATCTAACTCGTACAGAAAACGAAATGGTTAAAGGATGGTTTAAGAAATGGGCAATTTGAGTAGTTGAGTAGTTTTTTATTTCATTTTAAACTATACACATTTGTTTAGCAAACAAAAAGTGTATGATTACCTTAATAGAAAATTAAAACAATAATTTAAAATGTAGTTCACCTTGAAAAAAAAAAATTAGAAAATGTACTCCCAGACGAAACTAATATCAAACAAATGAATTTCCACATTTTTTTCAATTATGCGGTCATCAATACTATAAGCGAGCTTTCTCAAAGTAAAAGTACTTCTTGAACGCCTTCTACAGATCAGACTATATATATGTATGAAGCAAGATATGTACGAGAGCACATATTATATATCCCCAACATAAAGTAAATATTTCGACATTTTTATTACCCCCGACCAATTTAGTTTTGTACATTTCTAAAACAAGAACTGTAATTATAAAACCGAGAGACTAATTTTCTCAATTTTCATTGTTTTCCTTTTCATTTTTTATTTAAAGGAACTTTTTCTTCTTTTATTTTTGTATTTGTTAAATTTTTTTGTTGGTATATGCATGCATAGTGTATATATTATATGGGATATACCCGCAGAACAACAACAACAAATTACTTGTTATTAAAATTTAATTTATTATAATACTAAAAGTACATAGATGTGTGTTAAATATAAAATTAAAAGCTCGTACTTAATTACAAAGCATATTATATAATCATCAACAATATCATCACAATGACTACAGTATATATATATATATATATATATATATATATATATATATATATATATATATATATATATATATATATATATATATATATATATATATATATATATATATATATATATATATATATATATATATATATATATATATATATATATATATATATATATATATATATATATACACGATACATCGTACATATACATACATATATGTAAAACGTATATAGTTATTATAATATCCTGTGTCGTTCTAACAAACACTAAAATAACACATTTTCAATTTACAAAACTAACTATACACCATTTATATATAGCATAATATAATAGCAACATAAACAGAGCACAGCTTTTTATACAACAGCATAAAATATATATATAGTACATACTTGTTGTTGGTAGATTTTCATTTTGTATCCTTAATTCCCCACTCATATTAATGTTATTATTATATTTTTGTTTCCATAATTTTCATGTCCATTAAAATATTTATGAAATATAAACATTGTCTTATACGTTTACATGTATATGTACATGGTACAGAGTAAGATAGATGTTAAAATGTTTGAACGAGAGAAAATACATTATACGTATGTATGTATATGTATGAAAATTTTTTAATAAAACAACAAAACAGAAATGGGAAAATATAATTTTCCACTCATACTTTCTTTGGTATGTTTTATACTGTGCAAAGTATAATACCTTATCTCCACCTAAAAACCATTTATCCCAATTTTCGTTATGTTTTCATCGTTTTTTTTTCTTGATAATATTCGTATTAGTTTATATTTTTCGCATACATTTCAAAAGTTGCATTTTGATATTGGTATACAACTAAACTAATTCTGTACGGATATATTTGTCTAAAGATCGTCTTGGCTGAGAGGGGGATCTTTTCTCAGTACTATATTATTTTTATGTGCAAACATCAATTATTTTTAAAATTAAGAAATCATTTATTCATTTGTTCAATTTTTCAAATGCCGATACTACTGCATTTCAATTTTCCCTTAGTAAAGTAACGGTAAAGTGGGTGTGGAAAAAAGTTATACACCAGAATAATCCGGTGGTTCCAGAGGTAGTAAGGTTGTTAGAGCCAACCACCACTTGTTGTTTTTATCAACAAATACTCTTTTTGTATTAAAATTCCAAAACATTTAATCACCAAAGTGATTACAACCTACCAGCCTTGTTGTCAATTAATAATTTAAAAAAAAAAAAAGATAAGGTGCCATTTTGAGTAATAGACTTTTGATCACTAAGATCAAGACATTATCACAAATATTTAAATAGTGCAAGTAAGTACAAGCGTATAGTTGTAAGCAGTGGCGTAACTCCAAAGAAGCAAAATCTGTGGTGTAGGAGGAAGGCCGCGACTTTGGGGACTCGCACTTTTTCAATGCTCCAGTGCGTTTATGAATATAGATTCCTTAACAATCTGATTAAAACATGGCATTGAACCATTATTTCACAGTTTATAGTCCAAACATGATTGCTAGAAAGTGTTAAATAAATCATTGAACCATTTAAACTTTCTGTTAACATCAGAACACAGTTAACTTATAGTAAACCAATTCAATAGCAATTATCGTTAAAATATAAGTCTCATTTAGTTTACGAAAATCACGCACAACTGATAATTGACATCTGCATGGAAGTTCCGGTATTTATATTTAACAAAAATTAATTCGTATAGTCGCAGGGATACCCAGGATAGCAGGTTGTTCTATACTAATTATTTTACCTGGAACAACAAACAAGTCCACATTTAATGTTACTCTGGTTTTGGAACCTGGTATAATTTTGAGAACATGCTTATAGGTTATTAATACAATCCGAAAATTTTCTATTGCAAATAAGTATTGTTATTGGTCAATCTTATAACTATGATTAAAAGGATAAAAATAATCTAGTAGAGTAGAAACAGGCCTACAATTTAGTATTTTAGTATACTACTACAGATATACACGCAACTGACTATAATACTTTTTCCACTAATTAACCAAAAATTGTAATAACAAAATTTATTATCACTTTGTTGATATAAAATATGGGAAAAATCAAATTATAAGCACAGATAATTATACTAGATGAACATGTGTATGGCTCAGATTTACGCAAGTATATTTATGCTACGTAAATTAATGCAACCATCTAACCAAACAAAAAATAGATGTACACATAAAAATGCATATTTTCATACTTTTTTTTTGTGCACAGCTATTTGACTGTATAAAAAAATAAAACAAAAAACCAAACCAAAATAGTATAAGAAAATATAAAAAATGTTTGTTTTATTTTTTAAAAAAATAAAATAATCGTGTGCAAAAACAAAAAGAAACAAAAGGACGAAAATATTGATATTTCTATGTACATCTATTTTATGTTTGATTATATTTCGGTTGCATTAATTTGCGTAATATGAATTTAGCTGTGTAAATTTGAGCCATACAAGATGTTCATCCGTTATAGTTATCTGTGCTTTTAGTATGGAAATAATGTAAATAGATTATTATAATGTAAATATTATTGCATAATTCTAATTTGAAATTGAAGAGCACTAAATATTCAAAAATAAGGACATTCGGGCTCCTTAAATTTACGGGTCCTAAGCACCTGCCTAGGGTGCCCTTTTGTAAACGTGGATCTTGGTAGAGATTTAATAATTGGGTAAATAATAAACACATACGCTGGGGCTTTTTATATTTTCGTTAGCAGTTTGCCTTGGTAGTGGTCGATAAGATCCGCAAACAGGTCAGCTTTTTTGTGGTTCTAGCTTGTATTTATGCTAAATGTTCGTTGGGCTAACCCACCTTCAACGTTTGCCAATTCGTGACAATTGGTTTGAAAGGTCTCTTTAGAGACTATATAATATACAAATGGTTTAGCTTTTTAAGTGTTTTTTTGGAAGTTCCTATGACTTTACGTTTCGTGTAAAATCTAAATCTAAATTTCCTAAAATCTAAATTTTGTAGTACAGTAACTAATTGCAATAATGATAATGATTGTGAAATCATCTGGGTTAAATTTAAACTATTTGCTCAACATATAATGCGGTTAATACTGCATCTAGTACTGCTCTATGTAACGGTCTATTTTTACCTGTTAAATAGAGTATTTATATATAATTACGAACACTGTAGAAGGTTGGGATAACAACTATTATGCTGGGTAACTTTCAGGTAACTTTTTTGAACTTTAGGTATTTTCTTGAATTAGTGTGATTATTTAAACGAAAAATTATGAACATCACAATTCTATTTTGATAATTTTAAATTTGGATAAAATTTAATTTAGAATTTTTCAATTTGGTTTAAAAGGAATCGCTCGATTGATGGCGTTTGACTTAAAATAAAACGAATCGGCTAGACAAAACTTTCAAATTTGAAAGTCAAAATGTAAAAATTTGGGTTCTATTGCTATTTGCATTGATGTCTAATGATGTAGACAGCATACTTTTATCGAAAATTTTCTTTGTATGCGGATTATTATCAACATTTATGATCCACGTGACTTCGGACGTCTTCAATGCGATTTGGAAGCTTAATGTTGGAAAATGTCTAGTTATAAGTTTCCTTAGAAAGAAAATTGCTAATGAAGTATTTCTAGCCAACAACTCAAATATTAAAAATAATTGTGAAATAATCAACTGGATTAGCTAAGCAACAACTACAATATGTAAAGTAATTGGAAAAGTATTATAACTTCAATTGTTGGACGAATTGAGGTGGAAGAAGAACTAAACTGTTTATTTGTATCTTGAGATCATTATAGTCTTATTAAAATAATTATATGCTATAACTATACGTAAAACGATAAAATTCGGAAAATTATTCCAGCTTTAGAAAATACCAGGGTACTATCTACAGTGTACTATCTACAGTGTAAACTCTACACTAAGGCTGATGATACACAAAAGCAGACAAAACGTTTTATTCTTGTTTTAAAACAACTTGCGCCAAAGTTACCTAAGTTATCAGAAACAAACATAAAAGCATATATGACAAAACAGAAAATATTAGCCAATTCGATAAAATCAAAACCACAAATTCATCAAGGAATATATCCAACATAAGGACACAACATTTTTCGATATTAAGCGCTTCTCGAGTTTATTATTTGCTTTCATGATTCTACTGTAAACGAAGACCGAACGCCTATGAAATTTAATGTTTCCTGTAAAAAACAATAAAAAAACATATACAATAAAAAAACATGGCTACATGTCTCACATAATATACACAAAAAAATGTCTAATCATGTCCCTATACCGCTCACCATTGATAGTAACATTCTGGCCAACATCGTTTTTGAAGACATACGGACTAATGACCCCGCCAGCCCATAGAGCGCACAAAACAGTAATTTTCTATGGATGTAATGGTGTTTCGACAAAAGCTTATGGATTATCCTCACTCTAAATCCAACAATTCTGCTTAGTTACGTACCCATTCAACCAAAAATGGGCTTCATCGGAGAACACAATTTTGAATGGAAATCCAACATCAATATCAATTTGTGCGTCAGCCCATTCGCCGAATTGGCGGCGCATACTATGGTCGTTTGGCTTTAATTCCTGCACAAGTCTTGAAAGCTTTTAAGCCAATATCCTTTTGTAAAATCTTCTATAAAGTGGAAGGACACAACCCCAGTTGCTGAGAACGGCGACGAATTGATTGATTTGGATCTTCTTCAATGCTTTTCTGTACAGCGGCTATAGCTTCTTCAGTGCATACTGTTCGGTGTCTCACGGGATGTACACTATCATTAAGAGTAAACGCGGTCCAAAAACGATCTATTGTTATTCGAATTAGCCGCTCTGAAGGACGATTATGTAGGCCATAAAACGGACGAAGTGTACGTTAAGTTTGACGAACAGAACCATTATTTTGATAAACAATTTCAACAATTTACATACTATAAATGATTTACAACGTTGTGTGAAAGAAAGCTTGAGTTTAGTTTGATCAAAATAAATTTTGAACAGAATTGCCAAAATTGTCTTTATTCCTAGAACGAAGTTCTTAGCGAATTTTTTTTTGACTGAAAATTTCGATAATAAAGGCGGGAACTAATAACTACATACAAAAAAATGGCAATTTTACGTTACTTAAGGAACCCTAGAATTCAAAGTGATGTTGCTAAGGATACAGGAATAGAGAGAACTATACAGTTTGTAAGTAATAGTTTGTAAGGATTATAAAACCAATCCCACGAATGGATAAAATTTCCTGAAACTAAGAAAAGTTAGAATAAAAAAAAATATTTCCTATTTTGGGCAATCGATTTCTTGTGGCTACTGAGAAGATTCAAACGATTGTGATTAAGTACATACTTGTGCACAATAAAGATAGGACTATAATGATTTAAATGAAACCGATGATGATCGAGACAACAGAATATGTAGTGCTGATGATGATGAATACGATGAAGTAGACGAAAATGGAGACCAACAACTAAGAATGCAAGGTCGACAGAAAAAAACTAAAATTGCAATATTTTTTAACAGCAATAATTAAATTGGATATATTTAAAATAATCTATTCAAGGAAGTTTTGATAAAATATATTATATAATTTTATTTTTTCTCTTATATAAATCCTCTTAATTCTCCGTCTAAATTTTTAGATGTTTGAAATTAAGCTGTAGTTTCTGGTTCCCTTTTTTGTTTTTTATTTAACAAAATACTTTTTGCTCCAAAAGAACTAAATTTTGTAGTGCACTTGTTACTCGGATAAGTTTTTAAATTTGGATTGTTTCCAAATTAAGCAATTCTAATTGGTAGAACCAAGCTGAAGCTTGTTACGGTTGCCCGTAAACAGAATTTGTCTCTTCGTCCTCGACCCGCAGCTTCGACCGGCTAACCTCAGTCCAGAGGGGTGGATATAATGTGGTCGAGGTCCGATGGAGACTTAGGGGCTGCGATCACATTCTTGAATTTAAACACACACACACACACACACACACACACACACCTCGCGATATCGTCATCCTTTTCCCTGATCAGTTAAAAAAAATGATTTAACACCACATTTGATTAATTACGTAACCCAGGTATTTGTATATTTTGATGAGTTTTGTTTTTAAATTATCAATGCAAAAAAAAATTGGTTACAAATAAAATTCCATAGTAGCTACGTTATACAAGGCACGACAAGAAAAAAAAATATGTTTCTATTTGGATTCGGTATAATGTTTTTAGATTTTTCTGCACGAACACAACTCCTTTCACGGCCGCAGAGCTCTCCGTCCGGATCAGAACTGCAAATAAACAAGAAAAACAAAAAAAAAACCGCCACCAATGAACTTACACCGCTGCTCAAGTGGTGCGGACCAAACCAAACAAAAATCAAAAATAATATCACAATCTGATTATACCTGGTTACGTAATTTTAGTTAATTATTATTGTTGCTCGTTCCGACTACCCCATCACCTGTTAGTTAGCGTGCTATTCCGTTTCTGGTCTGCCTGTTCGTGTGATGTTGGTCCGGTCTGCCCCGTTTAGTCGATGAAATTTTGCTGTCTAATTCTATAGTTATCGCTATATATTGCTGTTCTTTTGTATCGACTCGCCTTGCTGCCACGGTAGTGTGATTAATGGAATTTTTTTTCCTCTCCTTGTAGTTTACTCGCACTGATACTATTTCGATGGTTTCTTCTTTAATTTCTCTTTTGTTTTGGTTGTTACGGCGTCACAACTTTTATTGAATCATAGAATGGTAACACACAGATATATATAGTTTTAATTTAAATCAATTTAGTCCACGATCGTTTAACGATCTTCAACTTTTTTTTTCACTCTTTTTATCTCTTACGGTGAACTACCACACAAACCGAGACAAAATTTATCAACGTACGAAATACGACAAAAACTGGTTGACAAATACTGTGGTATCGAAATTATCGTGTTTTTTCTTCTTTATTTTTCTCGATCACGTCCGTCTCGACTCGCCACCAAAACCAAAAAAGAACAAAAAAAAAAATATTTCGCATAACACCCAACACCAACACCCCCTCTACTTTAATTTATTTGTGTTTTTTGTTTTCCCCTCTCCGCATTATTACTGGGAAGTCGAACCTTTTTCTTTGGGTATACAATTTATGAGACGTGGCCACGTAACAAACGTGGGGAAGACCACACGCCCTGAGATCTCATAACGCCGGGCCTGAGTCAAAACATCAAATTGCTTATTTAACTAAACAACCTATTCAAACGCGAATATCGTGAGCATGATATATGCCTAATGGTTTTCCATCTGGATCGCTTAAACGATAAGCCACTTGTCCAATTTTTTCGTCTACGATCGCAGGCACAAATTTTGGTGCAAGTTTAGCAGAAAACTTTCTTACTGCGTTACTAAGTACATAAGTACGTACAAAAACTGATTGCCCCACTGTAAAGCTACGCGGTCGACTGGTCCTATTGTATGCTCGTTCGCCTTTGAAGTGAGCGACACGCAGATGGTCTATTACTTCCTTATGTATGCGATCAAGACGATTTGCTGTCGTAAAACCGCCCGCTTCACTATTATCGCCACAACCTAATAAACGCCTAAGTTCATAATCGGATCCGTGTCCAATTCGATGCTGCCCGAAAACTAGAAAATGTGGTGAAAAGGAGGTTGACGAATGAATGACATTACGCATTGTTGCGCCGACTTGAGAGAGATGTACGTCCCAGTCAATATGTTGATCTCCGACATAAGCTCGCAATGCAGCTACGACGGTACGATTGACGCGTTCTGCGGCATTGCTCTGCGGGGAGTGGAAAGGGGTTCGTATATGTTTCACTCCATAAGTGAATAGTAAATGTCTAAACTTTAATGATTTGAATTGCATCCCATTATCTGTTGTCACCAGCTCAGGGACAGCAAAAAGGTGGAATATCTCTTTTTCTATAAACTGGCACAGGGCAGTTGCTGATGCTTCTTTTAATGGTTTAAAAAACACAAATTTGGAATAGTTATCCAGCACCACTAAAATGTATGAGTTGTGGTTCCGAGATCGTGGGAATGGACCAAGAAAATCGATATATAAGTGCTGAAATGCTCGGGTTACTTGAGTGGGGTTACCCATGGGAGGGCGTAATGGAGTATTCGGAGCTTTTGTCATTTTGCAGACAGAACATTGGTTGATAAATTCACGAATATCATGATGCATTTTAGGCCAGTAATAATGTCGTTGTATGAGTTCAATAGTCTTAGTAATACCCATATGACTTGCGGATGGAGGGGAATGAGCAGAACGGAGTAAAGAAGGGATAATAGGATTAGGAACGACGAGTTTCCAAGGAGACAGGTCCGTATTTAGATAACGATGACCAAAGGAAGGTCTAATTAACAGTTTACCATCTTGAATTTTAAAATCAGGATGGTTGTGGGGATGTTCAGTTATTTTACGTACCTGTACCAAGTAATCCTCATCACAAAAGGCAGGATCATCCAAGTTAATGCATATTCTATCATCGCTACAGGAACTTGACGGACCAGGTCCAATTTCTTCGCAAAAAGCGCGGGAAAGAGTATCTGGTACAGTATTTAGACTACCCTTACGATGTACGATGTTAAACTTAAAGCCCTGTAATTTTAGACTCCACCTGGCTAATTGGCCCGACAAGTCAGATAAGTTCATTAGCCAGCGGAGACTCGCATGATCCGTGATGATAGTAAACTCGAACCCCTCCACATAAGACCGGAATTTCTTGACGCAAAGTACAGCAGCATAACATTCCAGTTCAGTAACACTGTACTTGCGCTGGGCGGAGTTGAGCTTATGCGAATAAAAGGCGATGGGATGTTCTTCGCCACCGTGATTTTGAAAGAGCACCCCACCAACCCCCGTTGTCGATGCATCAACTTGAATGAAGAAAGGAAGGCTGTAATCGGCATGTACCAGAACAGGAGCGGTAGTTAAAGCAGTTTTTAAGTTATTAAATGAAAGCTCAGCCCGAGGATTCCATACTAGTTTCGTGTTGCCTTTCAACAAATCAGTTAGGGGAGCAGCGATGGACGAATAGTTAGGAATAAACCGACGGTACTACCCGCTCATCCCGAGAAAACGGCGAAGTTGGCGAATGGTAGTGGGAACTGGGAATTTGGAGATAGCCTCAACCTTTTCAGGATAGACTTTGATACATCCATCACCGATTAAATGCCCCAGATACTTTATCTGTCTGAGAACGAACCTACTTTTCTCAACATTTATAGTTAGATTGGCCCACCGCAACCGCTCGGCGACTACTTGTAATAAGACAAGATGCTCCTCAAAAGTCCTGGACGTTACCAAGAGGTCATCTAAATAGACAAACACCTGGTCGTGATACTGATGGGGAATCACCTTGTCCATTAATCGGCACATGCTTTGCGGTGCGTTGCATAACCCGAATGGCATGACGGTGAACTGATACAGAGGCCTACCCGGTACCGTAAAAGCGGTTTTACTTTTGGCATCATTGTCGAGAGGAATTTGCCAAAAGGCGTCCTTCAAATCTATACTAGAAATGAATGAGGTGTTTTCCAATCGACTCAGAAGTCCCTCAATTATCGGTAACGGATAGGCATCCTTAACAGTGACTTCATTAACTCTTCGGGCGTCAAGGCACAATCTAACCTTCCCATTTGATTTTTTCACCAGTGTGACTGGTGAACACCAAGGACTCTCACTCTCTTCTAAGACTCCTAATGCGATCATACGATCAAGCTCGCCATAAAGTTGAGCTCGAACCGCAGGAGAAACGGCATAGTGTCGCTGTTTTATTGGTGAGGCAGCCCCTGTATCAATTTTATGGGACAAGAGGTTTGTACGACCCAATCCCATCGTAGCAGACGAAAGGAATAGATTTATAACATCGGATAAAGCACTGGCTTGGTTGGAAGAAAGATCATGACTGAGGAGAGCATCCGGGTTGACGGAAGGAATGGTAGACGATATGAGATTACCCGACAATTCAGATAATTTAAACTGGATTCCAACTGCTCTAAAAAAATCCATCCCGAGATATAGTTCTTGTGACAGGTTAGGTGCTAGGTAAAATTTGATTGAATGCGTTTGGTTGTTAAAGCGGACGTCCGCCAGAATATACCCAAGTATTTTTTCTTTGAAGCCATTTGCCGTTGATACTACTGATGGAAAATTATGGAAGACACACGTGGAGTGTTCAAGGAACCTCTCGCAACCCTTACCCAATACACTGATATTAGCACCCGAATCCAGTAATCCCCATATTTCAGAGTCACAGAGTGTAATTTTTACAAAAGGACGTCCTTCTGTGCTGGCTAATAAAGTGGATTCACAAATTTCACGACGAATTTGATGACGATGACGGAAATAATTATACGCGCGAGAGAATCTGGTATGTAGTTGAAATATTTTAGAATTAGTTTTTACTTCGGAGGTTGTGCTTGTGGTCGTCGGAGCAGTCGATAAAATTCTGGATCGGTATTGGTTGCTGAATCCTGGCGTTCGTAATTTGTCGGGACATGAGTATACGGAAGGCGAGACTCCCGAATATTTGCTGCCTTCCGTTGCTGATTTTCCAAATAGGATCTTTGACAATTTTTACAGTCGGGCAAGTAGATGTTCTGCAAGCCACATCCAAAGCAGAAAATTTTCCGAGGCTGACGGCAGAATTTATAAGAATGACCTGATTCATAACAATTCCAACATTTGTTGCGTAAATCCGTGCTAGGTGATGAAACCACCCTCATCTGTTGATTTTCGAAGCGTGGACGATTTAAAGCACATACTGCCGGTGGTTCGAAAAGATTTGGATCCTCTTGTATTACCTTCAAGTCTTGCTGACCCTGAGTTGAAATTAATTTCGATTTATTATCAGTTAAATTGTTCAAAGATAATTCATGCACTTGATTTCTCTGAGAAACAATATTGCCCTCAGGGTTATGACGAATTTGCACCCACAGATCTTCAAGAGAACGACATTCTTGAGCCAATTGACTGATGCTGAAGACTCGTTTATTTGCCAATGCTAGTTGGAGTCCAGGACGCATGTTGTTAATCAACACATCCAAAAGTTCAGAATCAGCTATAGGTGTTTGCGCCTGTAACGCTATTTTTAAGATTGAATCTTGGAATTCAACATAGCTCTCCCTTGGGTATTTTTGTTTACGAGAGTCCAGTAACCGCCGAATCTCCCGATCCGATCTACAAAAACAAAATCTTTGAATCATTTCTGATTTCAAGGTATCCCAATTAGAGGATGGATGTCGTTCTAGTTGAATCCAAAACCACTCCAGCGCATCACCCGTGAGTACACACGTTATTTCTTGAACACAAATATTGAGATCTATGCCAGTGCGTTGAGCCATTTGATCGACTCTGGAAACGAAACGCTCTACAGGGGTATCACCACTTGCCCCACTAAATTTAAGATTCCAGGATATGAGAATTTTGGATGGACTTAAAGTATTGAACTTAGAAATAGATTTCGTCGACTTTACGTCACCAAGCGGAATTGTTGCCTTACCTGGAACTTGACGAAGCTCAGATAAAAGTGTGGCGAGATCTTGAATTACACTGTCTACATTTGGAGTACCATTTGGAATAGCTTTTGGAATTTGCGTTTCTATTTTCTCTACAAATCCCTTTTGCTCATTTAAATAGCTTTGTTCACTAAATACTGAACGTTCATCTGTCTCATCCGGTACAAGAGGTATTGGAAGATGCTCATTTCGTGTCGGCGAAGCACAGAAAATTCCATTCACTTCTACCTCATTTGTGTGTTTCTGAAGATTGGTACATTCCCGAAGTAATTCGGCGACCTGCGCTGTTTCCAGATCCTGCATCTGTAGCCTATACAATCGACCTTGAATATGTAACAACCGCGACTTAATTTTAGTCAGATCACAAAGATCTAAAGTCGAATAACCTTGAAAATATGACTGAATGCGATTCAATTTAAGGTTGCACAGTTTAAGTTCATGCCTGGGTTTGCGTAATCCTAACTCGTGTGGAATCGAAGGAATCAACATTGGAAATTGTTTTTCCGCCAACATTTTAATGGTTAAGAGTTGCAAATTCGGAGACGTGGTCGGTAGGTGTCGTATCTCACACTCCACTCTCAACTCCTCTGGTTCGAGATGGGTAACATCCATTTTTATCAAAACAACTACTTTACGTGAACAATACAGCACAACAAGCTACCCTTATAGAAAAATAATGCTCTTCTAAAGCTAAATATAGCAAAATAAGAAAATAAATTAAATAAATAGATAAATAAATATAATATTATAAATAGTGTAAATGGGTTTATGTAAATATAATAATGAATCCGTGAATAAATAGATTAAATACCCTCCAAACCACAAATACGAAATGATTATAAATAAATAGTTTAAAGTATATGAATTAAATAGACACCAAAACAAGATGTAAATGACTAGGATGGGGTGTAAATTTAGAATTCGCACCGTAATGTCCCAAAAGGGTATCACAGTTAGTGTCGTTATATTATATATATATATATATTGAATTTAAAATTCTTTCAAAACAAAAAAATATAGATTCTAACAAAAATTTACGACCAACCAATTACTAGACGATATATAATTAAATAATAATAAATATAAATAAGAATAAGTTAAAGAATTGAATAACACACAGGCATTCAACCCACAAAAACTCACCACCACAAACCAATGTTTCAAAATTATCCAATAAATTTAATTCGTCAACCACAAATATATAAATAGAATAACATAACTGATCAGGGAGATAACCACGATACCGGAAACATGCAGGTGTGCCACTAAAAAGAAAAAAAATTATAAGAAACAAAAAAAAATGTATGGATGCATTTTGTTCGAAAAAACTTATCAAGACAAATCAACAAGATTATTCTTGGATATGCTTGTTTTCTTAAATCATACAAATGGACAACTAGTAAATGACAAAACACACGTTGTAATTCAAACACTTCGGTGGATAAACAATGCGGTCATGTACCAGTCGTTATGCACTATTTGGATACGGATGACCGTTAGCCGCGGTACGTTATAAACCTCATGCGTTTCACAACCAAATTCAAAGACTTAGGCCGATATGGATGTTACATGAAGAAAATAATCCGTGCCTAACGGAAATTGCAGCTGTCTTAATCCAACATCATCATTTATTGAACATTAATTCAAAGACGAATTGCCGATATAAAGTTTGCATGATGAGGTTGAATCAGCACAACTGTAAAAGAGAAAAACAAAAAAAAAAATATTAGCTGTAATATAAGTTACACATGTGCTTTGAGCTGATCTTTAACAAAGGTAAACAAACCTCGATAAAAGATCACCCAGCACATGGAACAAAAAAAAATAAAACTGCAAAGTAATAAAAAAATTTAAATTACGTTAATGTGATGTGTAAATTTATTGATAGAAGATATTATTAAATTTAAGCCGTATATGGTTTGGGCGCCACTGTTACGGTTGCCCGTAAACAGAATTTGTCTCTTCGTCCTCGACCCGCAGCTTCGACCGGCTAACCTCAGTCCAGAGGGGTGGATATAATGTGGTCGAGGTCCGATGGAGACTTAGGGGCTGCGATCACATTCTTGAATTTAAACACACACACACACACACACACACACACACCTCGCGATATCGTCATCCTTTTCCCTGATCAGTTAAAAAAAATGATTTAACACCACATTTGATTAATTACGTAACCCAGGTATTTGTATATTTTGATGAGTTTTGTTTTTAAATTATCAATGCAAAAAAAAATTGGTTACAAATAAAATTCCATAGTAGCTACGTTATACAAGGCACGACAAGAAAAAAAAATATGTTTCTATTTGGATTCGGTATAATGTTTTTAGATTTTTCTGCACGAACACAACTCCTTTCACGGCCGCAGAGCTCTCCGTCCGGATCAGAACTGCAAATAAACAAGAAAAACAAAAAAAAAACCGCCACCAATGAACTTACACCGCTGCTCAAGTGGTGCGGACCAAACCAAACAAAAATCAAAAATAATATCACAATCTGATTATACCTGGTTACGTAATTTTAGTTAATTATTATTGTTGCTCGTTCCGACTACCCCATCACCTGTTAGTTAGCGTGCTATTCCGTTTCTGGTCTGCCTGTTCGTGTGATGTTGGTCCGGTCTGCCCCGTTTAGTCGATGAAATTTTGCTGTCTAATTCTATAGTTATCGCTATATATTGCTGTTCTTTTGTATCGACTCGCCTTGCTGCCACGGTAGTGTGATTAATGGAATTTTTTTTCCTCTCCTTGTAGTTTACTCGCACTGATACTATTTCGATGGTTTCTTCTTTAATTTCTCTTTTGTTTTGGTTGTTACGGCGTCACAACTTTTATTGAATCATAGAATGGTAACACACAGATATATATAGTTTTAATTTAAATCAATTTAGTCCACGATCGTTTAACGATCTTCAACTTTTTTTTTCACTCTTTTTATCTCTTACGGTGAACTACCACACAAACCGAGACAAAATTTATCAACGTACGAAATACGACAAAAACTGGTTGACAAATACTGTGGTATCGAAATTATCGTGTTTTTTCTTCTTTATTTTTCTCGATCACGTCCGTCTCGACTCGCCACCAAAACCAAAAAAGAACAAAAAAAAAAATATTTCGCATAACACCCAACACCAACACTCTCTCTACTTTAATTTATTTGTGTTTTTTGTTTTCCCCTCTCCGCATTATTGCTGGGAAGTCGAACCTTTTTCTTTGGGTATACAATTTATGAGACGTGGCCACGTAACAAGCTTTTAGCAGTTTGTATCGATAATCGATGATATTATCGATAATTATTGATTATATCGGAGTTATCTTTGATTCAGAGGCCTACACTTATTGCTCCAGGCATTTTATTGAAACTGGACTTTCATCGAAATTCATTAAGTGCATACATTTTCCTCCCATTCCAATTAAAATAAAGAGAAAATAATTACTCATAAATATTCCCTTAATCGGGGACGGGAGAAACCCGGTTAGAATCCCAATGAAGGAGAGTTGCAAAAAGGATTTTTCATCACCTGATTACGATCGGTGATGACGTTGAACACAACTATAACCCCCTGTTGGAGTGCAGAATCCTAGGGCCGAACCATCGTAATATGTTAATGTGTGCATTTATTTATTTATTGGGAACAACGATAATATGGATCACAAAACCCTCTCTATTATACTAGCTGTATTCAATTTCTCGTGCACGCACACTACTACTCATTTTACACCCTGTATCAGTATTAGTACTGAAAAACTTTATTTAAAAAGATAAAAATGAAAAAAAAAATTTTTAAATTCTCCTTAACAGTGTATTAGAATTAGTACTATCAACATAATCTATATAAAAAAAGTTGTATATTCTCTATATTGTCGCACACCATTAAATCTAAATTTACAAATAAGCTTTTTACGCTCTCTACTATTTTACCTTTTAATCTTTCAACATGCATTATTTGTATTTATATATTAAAAAGTGGTATTTATAATATGGTATTTCAAAATGGTATTTATATATTTTAACCGTTTGATAGTTTTATTTAAATTTTGAACTAAATATGAACTTAAAATTAAACCACGAAGATATTCCGTCGAAAACGTTTATACTATATTTTTCTTGTTTCGTCCAACAAAGTTACATTATTTTCTACATTATTGCTGGTATACTAATAGTGCCATCTATTGTAATATGGGGGAATTATGGGATAGTTAATGATCAATGAATTGAATATGTGCTCGTGTACCAAAGGGTACATATTATATATATACAGTAAGGGCTTGAATGGGTAAGAATCACCGATAATATTGTACAATGTTGTAACATCGTATTGGTTTTGTTGGTTTTTTGTTCCAAAAAAAAAGTTTTATACATGTGTATACATGTGTTCATGGCTTCTATTGTTTTTTCTGCATCTTTTTGTTCGTGGTTTGTTAGGATTGCTTATACACTGCATGTTTTTCCAAAGACACAACAATACGTGACTGAGGTGTGTTGGTGAACAAGTATAGTTTTTTTACTTTAGTATATCTAATTCTAATTGGAGTTTTATTCTCGCATGTGTTTTGTGTTACATTTCCAATACGAGATTCAAATTCTACACTTATTAATAGGAAAATAAAGAGGGATTGTTTCATATTATGATATGATTTTGTTGGTGTATGCAATTTTTTCATACTTTTGAAGTTTGTAGATCTGTTTGTTGTTGTTTTTAATTAAGATTTTTATTTTTTTGATATTGTGTCTTGATGGTAGGGATCTGCTAGAGTTCCTGTGTTTATGACAAGTGTTTCCTACTAATAAGCTAGCCTGTTTTTAGAGATGCTAATGGTGGCTTTTCTGGAGGCATTCCCGAGGTGCTGTGACCGATTTGCTGATTCTGTTTCGGTATAATGTTGGCAAACAATCGCGACATTGCGGTCAGGTTCACTTTCCTGTGCGAACTAGTAGAGATAGTTCGATGCTCTTGCACTGACTGTGGCGAGCGGCTATCCTTCTTCTTGTTGTTGTTGATTACAACTTGAAATTGGTTTTTGGTTATTCCTTTTCATTTATTTGCAGTTTATACCTGTTTTTAAGGTTATGTGCATTAGCGTTGCGTAATGATGGCGAGGTTAGATTTCGTTCGCTTTTGTACATGTAACCAATACTAAGGAGGTTCCTTATTTTAAAATTGTATCATTATACATATTGTCAGTTAATTAGATTATAATCATTTTTGCGATTTGAAGCCAAGGTTAACAAAGAATATTTTTTTAGATTTTATGGTAGTATTTTTACTTTGTTATGTATTATATATTTTTATATTTTTTATGATTTATATTTTTAATATTTTTATATTTTTATATTTTTTATATTTTCGATATTTTTATATTTTAATATTATTTATATTTTTTGTATTTTATATATTTTTTTATATTTTTTAAATTTTTTATGTTTTTTATATTTCTTATATTTTTTATATTTTTATATTTTTTATATTTTTATATTTTTTTTTTTTTTTATATTTCTTATATTTTTATATTTTTTATATTTTTTATATTTTTTATATTTTTGATATCTTTTATATTTTATATTTATTAGTATTGTGCTAATATAATTGGTATATTATTAGGGTATTGCTGAATTATTGTATTATTAGCGTGGTATTTATTAGTGTGTTATTTTATTATTGTACTGTTGTACTGTCGTATTATTATATTATTATTTTATTTAGTATTTTATGAGAATTAACAACAGCATGCTTAATAAATTCTAGCAACACCGAGATATAATAACTAATAAATTTATTTGTGGATTGCAGGTTGAAAATAATGTTATTTATTACAACCTACGGCTGAGAGAAATTAGTTCATTAATAAATTTTATTCTTAAGGAAGCTTTATAGATTACAGTTGAATGGTGGCGCACTGGAGTTGCTGATAAGAGACGTCAGAATGAAAAGCAGTTCAGAAAAATTGTGATTGTCTTGTGCTAACAGTTTGAATATTGGCTACCGGGAACCTGGGCCAACTCTGTCATTATTAACATTCCTTTCCCTACACCACAAAAAATACTTAATATCGATGGCTTAGATGTCAGTAACCGGGTCGATTCCGTCGTAATTAACTTTCCTCCCACTCCTTCGTATTTGTTAAATGTAACACGAGGTACGGTGGTGCCCTGCATTCCGGGAGTTCCTAGTTCGTCCTTGGCCATACATTCTAATCAATCAATCCACCCAATATGTACAGATGAGTAATATACTCAACTGTTACAGTGATAATTTTTACAGTGATTTTGAGATTGTAAAATTTAGAAGTTTTCAAGATTGTTAAACCTATTTGCTAATTTTTAGAATATTAACAATACGCGATTAACATTAATAAATTATTTCGGTCTAACATGTAGTAACTTTGCCGATATACTCCATTATATATACTTTAGAGGTTTAAAGTATAATAATTAAATATGACAAAACCTTTTTGATAACCTTGTAATCCTATAAATATTTTTAAACAAATTTTTAGATTATAGCTTTTGAAGTCAATCTGGATAATTTTCCATTTCATAATCGAATAAAATTTATAGCCTACATATTGTGATTTCCCCTTACACAATCGTGTTAAAATCCACAATCGATTCTGTTCGATTTATATAAATAAATTATTAATCCAAATTGACTTTCTTGATTTGGCCACTATAGAGAAGCATTAAAAATAATATCATTAAATTTGATTGTATTTGGTATAGTTGAGGCGTTGTTGTTGTTATAATATACGAGTACATGTTTTTATATTTCGAAATTCATAATAAATTGAAATAAAATATATTTCCTTATTTCTAAAAAAAAAAAAATATATATTATTATATAAATCCAATAATCAAGAATAAAATATCTTGAATACATTAAATTGAACGTTTTATCAGAAATGGAACAACAACAACAAAAACGAATCAGAAAAATCTCTAAGGATTTTCAGGACTATAATAATATCCATACAAAAATATTCACATATAATAACAACATATATACATATTTATGTTATATTATGTATAATATTTCTATACACACACATATATGTATATATAATACACCCATTTTAATATGTGCACCCAGTTGTGTTATCAAAAATTCATTTCGCAATCTACACGCGTGAGAGTAGTGAATTTTTTATCATAACGATCTTTTCATTTGTACAACATACATACACATCTACATTGGCTATTGCTGATGTTGTTGTTTGGCTGCTGGAGATTTGGTAAAATAAAATGAGTGTATAGCATAAATTTAATAGAAATGGTAAAATTATATGCTGTTATATCCTAGTATATTGGGCGCGTATACAAAAATTATTTTTGCGCATTCGAATGCTTTTTCATGTCGACTGATTGTACATTTGTGTAGCCCGAAACTGTATGTAAATACATAATCACAAAATCGTCCAAAATATTTTGGTTTGTTGATACGAAAAAAATAACAAATTCTATTCCACATATGGTTCGGTATCATAGCATTTAAGTTTTTTTTTGTTGAATATGGTGTATAAATTACCACCATTTCGTAAAAATAATAAAAGTAGTAAAACGGAATTTTACAAGCCATTGCTGGCACATGTCTTTCCTTAACACTATATGTCTCAAACATTTTTCCTTGGTGACTTTAGTCTCTCCTCTGAAAATGAAACAGAAATTCTATCAAACAAATTCACCCCAATCAGTTCAGAAAGGAGTTCAGGCGGACTTCTCCGATTCCCTAAAGTTCAATTGAAGAGTTCTATTAAACCTAGCTCCTCAAAAGATATTATGTCATAACCATCCGCATCGGATAATAAATGAAAATCCTACCTCCGCAGCTCCTAACGGAAATGTATGGTCACAGATTCCATCTACTACTCCTCATGATTTTGATAGATTAGATCCTCGCGCCACTAACCTCCACAAATGGAATTTAAGCTTTGATGGATGTAGTTTTGATAAAATGGATATCAAACAATTGTTATATCGCGTGGCACACGATGCCTAGTCTCCCAAATTCGGTTGGTCGAAGACCTAGGGGTCCTGCTTAAAGAAGAAGCCCTCGAATGGTATTGGGTATTTCTAGAAAGGAACGGTTTAGTTTCGTGGGTTCAATTACGGAAGAACTGGTTCGCACTTTTCAAAGACATCAAACTGTGGAAGATATTCTGATAGAATTAGATAACCGAAAACAACGAACACATTTTATGATTTTTATCTCCGGAAAGAGAGTTATTGCGTTATTTAAAAAAGAACATGCGTCCCGGATTATAATTCCATCTACAGATGTCAGCTAAAAAAATCAGTTCTATTGATAAATTAGTAACGATATGTGTCATTTGGGAATAAACATGGAGCCGAAATGGTTATTACCCCGAAAACTATTTGCAATCGCAAAAGAAAATTCCATAAAGGAACTTAGTCTTATGTCGCATCCCTTAGAAGAATCTGTCTTCAAATATTATGAACCTCATCTAACGCCTTACATCATTATAACCCTACAAACAATTCTTCCGTTAACTTCTCTCTACCATTACCTAACTTTAAAAATATAATACCGAACAATTGGCGCAGTGGTTAAAACTGCGGTGTTTGGGACAGGAGGTACCAGGTTCGTATCCCAACGGGGGAGGGTCGCAAAAGGGATTTTTCATTACCTGATTACGATTGGTGATGACGATGAACATAACTATGACCCCCTGTTGGAGTGCAGAATCCATGGGCCGAACCATCGTCCATGTCAGTGCAGGCTGGCTGGAGCAATGCAGTGTGTAGATGGATTAAAAATCGAGCCTGTATTCGTGCGTCATCAATTTGGCTGGTGACGGCGTAAGGTAGGACGTTAAAAATTAACCGCGAAAGAGTTGGGAGAGCTTCGGCCCCAGAACAGATTACAGAGTTCAGAAACAAAAAAACAATAACAATATAATTAATTGGGCATCCGATCACTCTAAGGTTCAGACATCCGCTAATTCGTCTGGTTTAGTCATATGTTGGAACTGTCATGATATGGGTCAATTCCAATTGACTCCTCCAATTAAACAACGCTATTACGCTGTCCGATTATTCTTCTCCGATTATTCAAGCTGATATCTATAAAGAATTGGACAGGATGATAGCGCTTGGGGTCATCGAAAAGAGAAACAGTAGTTGGCGGTCGCCTGTTACTCTGAACAAGAAACCTAATGGTAAAGTAAGGTTATGTCTATATGCTCATAAACTGAATTCGGTCACTGTGAAGGATGCGTATCCTCTGCCACTTATAGACGGTTTATTGGGAAGACTAGATCAAACTATTTATTTCTAGCATTGATCTAAAAGACGCCTTCTGGCAAATCCCCTTAGACAAAAATCCAAGGCAATATACCGCTTTGACAGTACAAGGTCGACCGCTGTATAAGTTTCGAGTTATGCCATTCGGCCTTTGTAATGCTCCTCAATAAATAAGGAATTCCATCTGCAGGACAGAATCTTTGTTTATCTGAATGCCTTGTTCATTATCTCCGCCAGTATTGGGGAACACGTTTCTTTGCTTAAAGAAGTGACCAGATTATTAAACGCAGCAAATCTCACTATTAACCTTACCAAAAGTAAGTTTCTTCTAAAACAAATCAAACATGTTGAATATGTTGTTGGCGATGGTTACCTGAAAGTGGATCCTGATAAAATAGCAGCCATAGTTAATTATCCTGCTCCTCGTATAGAGAAACCAAACCACAGAATTTTGAGTATAGCTGGTTGGTATCGACGATTCATTGCTAATTATGCCATCATTAGTACTCCTATTACCAAATCATTGAAAAAAGGTAAAAAGGCTATATGGGATGTAGAAGCTCAAAATTCATTTGATACCTTAAAAACTGCATTAATTACTGCTCCTGTGTTAAGAAATCCTGATTTCACTAAAACCTTATATTTGCAATCTGATGCTAGTTCGACGGGAGTAAGTAGTGTCCTCTTTCAAAAGGATTTGATAATGAAGATGATAGATGATAATGAATTCCTTGTATCTTTTATGTCAAAAAAGTTGAATAAGGCTCAACGTAACTATTCAGTGACCGAGCTTGAATGTTACGCTGTGATCTTAAGCGTAAAAAAATTCAGGGCATATATTCAAGGTTTTCACTTCGTGGTTATAACTGATCATTCCAGTCTGCAATGGTTAATGTCCAATAAAAAGCTTTTGGGAAGACTATCTCGCTAGAGTTTAAAGTTATAGGGTTTTGACTTTGAGATTCAGCATCGCAAAGGTGCGCAAAATATAGTACCTGATGCACTATTCCGAATGAACGTAAATGAACTAACCCAACACATTCAAAATATTTCTGACTTACCCTTGCATGTAGATTTTGATGCTCTGGAATCCTCTTTCGATGAATTATACACCACTCAGATATTAAATTTTATATTAGAAAATATTAAATTATTTTTCTGTCTATCATATGGTTTTAAGAAAACAGTAGCAAACACTGATTTGTCAGAATAAAAATTGGTTATTCCAGAATCCTTGTAGAATTCCTTAATGAATCAAGCTCACTGTTCTCCTCTGTCGGCGAATTTTGGCGTGTCCAAGACTTTAGAAAGGTTACAAAGGAAAGATTACTGGTCGACCATGGCTAAAAACGTTAGTTCCTTTATAAAACAATGTCAAGTATGCAAAACTTGTAAAGATCCAAATTATGTTACTAGACCTCCAATGGGTCTTCTGACCGAAGTACATCAACCATTTCAATGGTTATATTTGGACTTTATGGGCCCTTATACAAGGATTACTAAACGAGGAAATGTGAATAGCGAATCAACAAAAATCTATTTAAGCCTAACTTTAAATTAAATTAAATCCCACGCCGTGAGTCGGTAGCCGGTAAAAAATTCGCTGCAGTCAGAATTATTTATATAGAAATTTATTATTTTTGTAATCAACACAAAATTTTTGTGTTGATCAAGACCATTTATCCAAATTGAATCAAAAGCCTTTTCTAAGTCGAGGAGGATCTTCCTGTAGGTTTGTTACAGTTTCTGGGTATTTTAATATGCTGAATTATACGATGTACTTGATAAATGAAGGAGTGTTGGTATTAAAAACTGAATTACTGCGGGATCAACACTTTATTTAGCTCAAGGTGATCCGTTTTTTTATTCCTTATTACACATTCAAAGATTTTGCTTAACGAACTAAGCAAACTAATGGACCGGTAACTATTAACTTCACTCGAATTTTTTCCTGGTTTAGCTATTACTATAATTTTCGATGTTTTCCAGGATGAGGGAAAGTAACCGAGTCTGAGGCAATTATGGAAAATGCATTTAAGTAGCAGAACGCCTGATTCCGGATGTTGTTTTAAAGCAATGTTAAGAATAGTGTCTGGACCTGGATGTTTAAATGGATGACTGGTATATATAACACTTCTAACCTCTTCAGCAGATACAATAAATTTTGAAATATCGAGTTCAACATAATCATTAATAGCTTGGATGCTAGATTTTATTTAATCAGATTCTATAACATTTGAGCGTATATCGAACGATTTTTGAAACGTCGATGCATGAATGTCACATTTTTTAGATGTACCGCTAATCAAACTTTTATCTTGTGGGTTATTAAGCGGTGGCATAGAGAAGTATTTTTTTTGTACATATCTTATTGTTTCCCAGTATGGTTTAGATCCTTTAACAAGATGATTTTCCCATTTGCAATTAATTATTTCGAAGATTTACTGTATTTTTAAGGAAAATATCTCGCTTCCGAATCCATTGTCTACGTTTTCTATTGCAAAGCCTAGTTAACAATTAAACTTCGTCTGTTAAAATCAATTTATACTTTGATGATGACATTACAGTTGGGACTGTAAAATTTACCGCACTATTAATAGAAGTTGTTAAGTATTCTATAGCAAAAATTAAAATGGCTGATGTCAGGAGTAGACTCAGATAAATGAAAATCATTGAGCTTGTTATCAATAATTTTTTGGTAAGTATACCAATCTGTATTTTTGATGTCATGACATTTAGCTGACAGTTCAATCTGAATTGTACGTATGTTAACTGTATACATAGTATAGGGAGAAGATCAGAATTAATCTCGTTTTTTTTGTAACACCTCGGGATACTGGAACTGAACTGCTTGATAAAATTGTGCTATTAGATCTGATAGATTGTTATTTAGAGTGTTTTGGTAGTAGGTAGGTGTATCAGGAAAGTACACAGCTCAGTCTGATCTGCTATTAAGGAAATTGAAGAGAACACGTCTTCCTTTATTTTCTCTACTGCAGTTCCAGTATGTATGACGGCAATTAAAATCGCATCCAATAATGTTGCTACAATTGCTAGCAGTCAACCGGCTAAGATCAAATCTCAAATTCTTGTGGTTTGAATTGAAAATGTAGCAGCAAGTAACCTTTAATGTACCATGGAAAGACATTAAGAGTATGGATATATTTTTAATGCCTTGCAATGCAATACTGGGAAAAGAGAATGTTTGATCGTGTTCTTAATAATAATAGCAATACCACCACAAGCTAAACCAATGCGGTCGTTTCTATACACCAGGTACTGTGGAATATGAAAAGAAATAGAGCTGGTTTAAGATGCGTTTCTGTAATTAACATTATATCGATATTAAATTGGTTCAAAAAGTAAATTACCTCATGTTTTTTGTATTAACGCTCCGCGCGTTCCAGGTACAGAATTTAATATTATTATTTGAAGACATATTTTATGGCTGTAGCTAAAATAACTTGTTTTTGCTCCTCTGGAGTTCGGCATGCTCTGAGCCAATCAATAACGCTTTCGAATAAGTTTTAATTCATTGGATAAATATAATTTGTTAGTATTTTGTTGATCTTTTGGATATGTTGATAGATGCACGGTTGCTTTTTAGAACGCTAGAATAAGGTAATTGCATAATACGCACTGGCAACGATGAACTCTGGATATGACTTTGTTCTTTTTTAACAAGATTTGAAACATTTGCGTTTGCAAACTTATAAAAGTTGGGAATGGAAAGTATTTTTCCAGTTAGTTTCTTCTCTGATGCGAAGATATTCGGCTCGCTTTGGGCAAATTACTGAGTTAGCAGTGTGATTACCACTACAAGTAGCACATTGATGTTTGATTACAACTTTTTTAATAACATACTCTTGATCATCTTGAGGAGTGAGGCTGCAATATCGCCATTTAGCCTTCATATTACAGTTGCTGGTGGTGTGTCCAAACATACATCATTTGGATCATTGTGTGAGGCGCTCGGTCTTTTTATATGGAATGTCCCAAGTCCAAGAAATATTTCCAATTGCACGGTAATTTTTTAGATGATTTAGTGTAGTTGTATTTGTAAATGAGACGATATATAAAGCACTGTTATTTGATCTCGTACTATTTTGGTAAAACTATAGTTACTTTTGAAAGGGTAAACCCAGTTTCTTTTATTTATAACTCGACTTCCTCAATAGATAGTGATGGTAGACCTAAGAGAACATACCTCGAAGTTTTATTTTTTACAATAGTATAAGTGAAGAACTCAGCATCCTCCTTCTTCAATTCATTAGTTAAAAATGTATAATGGGATGAATTGTAAACTGATATTTTTAGACCAATTGATGAGAGCTTCATTTCAAATTTAGTAATTTTTAATGATTTAATGATTTTTGACCAATATGGGTTAATTACTGAAACAGTAAAGTCCTGTCCACCGTAATTTAAAGTCCATTAAAAATTTTCCCAATTAGTATTACCAGATTTCACGAGCTAGTCCAACCTTCCCTATCTTCTACTAAAACTGCTATGTTTGATCAGTTTTATTTTAAGTACGATGTGAATACCCGCTGACCACAGGGACTACTTAGTTTACATACATACGTAGTAATATTTAGGCTGTTTCTACTGTATAAATAAATATTTCGTGTATAGTAGATATAGTAAGTAGTTTGTGGGGAAGGAAATACAACATTATTCGGTTGCAGATAAATTACATGATTTTCATGTTTTCATTTTATTTTGTTATCAAATCCAACCGCACACAAAACTACTAAAAAAAATACAAATCGATGGTAGGAAAAATTGCACGATACAAAATCCCTATCGCGTATCGTTTAATTTTATCATTTGGTTATTCGGTTCAGAATTTTTTTTTTGTTTAATTTTAAAGTAACATAACCACATATATAAATACAGACAACATACACACACGCATACACATATTTATACATTAAAAATAATGTAAAACATTACAAGCTAACATGTTTACACAACAACACCCATGCCACGCAAAATGAAAATTGAATTTTATTTTCCTTTTAACTTATCGCTCATGTCGTTTAACAAAACCATTGTCGTGTTTTTGTGCGGTTATTTCGTAAATGTGATAATGTATGGTTGGTTTTAGCTCGAACGATTAGAGGGTAATCGTTTTTATAAAATAACATAAACTATACAGAACTGACCACGACGTAATGGTTGATAACGTGTATGAACAAGCACAGGTTTACTCCATATTTACCCTGGTTCAATTATTTTTCCATAAATTAATATACCCGTAAATATTGCAGTTTTTCGATTTGGCTAGTGGTGGCATAAAGAAGGATAAAAGTTAACCAAGAAAGAGATGAGAGAGTTTTGGCCCCAGAACAGGCAAAGCATGGAATAAAAACTAAAAAAAAAATTGTCTATAGAAGCACCACGCACTCTAGGATTGTGCAAGTGTCTTGAATAAAGTAATACATTTAATTGTCATTTGAAAATTTTACCCTCCAATTGCCAAGGTACTTTTATAAAAATGCGGAATTTCATTGATGGTGTACCGAAAAGTGCAATTAAAGTACAACTAGTAATTGCAACGCAAGCGAAGTTGATTCCAGAACTGGTGTACACTGATAAAACAAAAGGACGTGTTGGAAAAATTACGAGACATGGTAAGAAATATCGTTTTAGTAAAATGGCAGAACAAAAGGGCTGGTCTTTCAAATTCGTTGTGATTGGTGACCAGATAAGGTTAATCGGTTCGACTAAAAAGACAACGAAATAAGTTGGAATTAGTCAAAAACTACAAAGAAGAAATAGAAGGTGTGAGGTTTCTATTTTGTCTAACATTTGTTTTCTGAGTATAAATCTGAACAAGTATATTCCTTCTGTGTTATTCCAGAATAAGTTTTGACCAGCACATTTGTTCTGAATTTCAGGTGATTTTTTAATATATGCCAATGCTTTTATATTGAAAACGGTGTTAGAAAAGAGAAAACTACTTGTTATAAAGATTATTGAGTGTCTTTTGTATCTTTTGTAACCTAATTGTATGCTTTAGTTTAACACTTTAGAACTTAGCTTAAGCGAGTGACAATTTTTGCTTATATCTCTGAAACTACACCTTTACAAAATATTGTTCGAACAGTACAGGTTCTTATACGTACAAAAAACGAAAACACAGTCTTTATATCGGGAAATAATAAACATCAAGCTCACTCAAGAGCCTCGCAGTACTCTCTGATTTATTGGGTAATAAATATTGGGTATGGGGATCAAGTTCTGTTGGAGCTCATAGCGGCATTGAGCGTATTTGGAAATAGGTTTCTTCGCATAACACAACTTGGGTTGGCCAGTACTTTAACTTGATCCTCAGTTTTTCTGGGAAGATCTTTGCTTTAACCATACAAAAGTGGATAAACATGCTTAAAATGTGACACTATACAGTCATGTATTTCATACATGCCTGTATTCCATTATAAAAAATTGTTGATTTTGTTCAGTATTAAATCAAAGCCGTCTTCAACCCCTTATAGGAAGCCCAACTATACTCATACATTAGCTTTAAAAAAATGAGAAAATTATAACCTGTTAAATGTATTTGTGAGATCATGTTATGTTTATATATATTCGATTGTAAATACAGTGTAGAAAAAATAACAAAACAGCAAACTAAAGAGGAAATGAAAAAAAGCCAACTTGTAATTTTTTTGTTTAGTTGAACTGTTTGTTGTTTTATTTGGAAAATAGAGAATATAAAATAATACGCTCTCACTAGTGTTTTAATATGTTCAAATTTATATGACGTTATGGTAGCGTGGATTATTTAAAATGATTAAAAACAAAATTTAACAATTTTTTAATATGGATTTTTTAATATGGTATCTGCGTTCGATGGAAACATGCGGAAAGAAGGGACGGAAGGATGAAAAAAAAACTTGAAAAATTTAACAATAGTACAAATATTAGTGTGCATGGAATATTTCTTTAATTTTGTAGATGAAAACAGTTCAAGTGAAGCTTAGCAAATGTGACTTATGATATCTACTGCATCGACACATCACCGTTGAAGACGCCAAAAATAACCGCACCACTAAAGTTTGCTAAATGTGAAAAAAAAAACCTTCAAGAGTCTCCGGCACGCTAAATGATGTTTGCGTTATTTGTGTTGAACTTTATAGTTCAAAGCAACGCAATTAAATTAAAGCTAATGTGTCTGCCAAAACATGCAGCGTTATATTATGAAGCAGATTTTAAATTTGAACTTCAAAATCAGCATGAAACTATAGTCTATAGAGAATAATATCACGAGATTGCACTCAAACATACCTTAGAGAAAAAAGAATATAGTTCCGCTCTCTTCTTGCATTTTGGTAAACCTTCAATCAAGTTTGGCATAGAGGATTAATTTTTAAAGTTGAAGAACTTCTGCCAAAGTAGTACAAACTATTTTCTTCAAAGACAATACTTGGTCAAAGAAAATGTAGCAATTACTGGTTTAAATGATATTCTTAAATGTCAATCTACCTTTTTCTAATGAAGTAATAATACCAACAGTTGCTGATGCTATACAGTCATATTGGTGTTCATTCGAAAATCACTAAACTATGTTTCAACGCAATTGCCAAATCATCTGGATAAAATTAAGAACGGATTAAGAACTTGGCGAATAAAAATCAACACATGAACAAAATTAATTTCACAATTAACAAACGCATCTGTTCATTCAATAAAATACTTAGGTTGTTGTAATTTAGTTGGGCGCATCAAATAGGGAAGTTCGAAACAAAAAGGTTGGTGGTTGCAAACTAAAGTAACTGGCAGAAACATTAAGTCCATTGTTATAGCTTTTCTAGTCATGTGATAACTAAACGTATACATATTCAATTATGGATTGATAAATTATATTACATTTTATATTTATCTTTAAAAAAAATAAAGTTAGTTTTAAAAGCTGGCAATTTAGCCATGGAGGATAAGAGGTAAAAGAAGTAAACAAATATTTAATTTTAGGAAATATAATGTTCCCAATGCATTGGCTCGGGTCATTCTAAAACCGCCGAAATGTAGGCGACTGGGAAGAGCTGATCCACTTAAACTAGTAAATTTATAAATTAAGGAAACTGTGCGCACTATACCAATAAGAATTATTATAGGTTAAACTTCTAAAAATCGCAGTAAGATTATAGTTTTTAAGAAATGCTATATTTTATTGGTTTTTTATGTACGAAAAATTAAGAATAATTCAATAGGCAATTATAATTTAAAAAAAACGACAGTGAGTTCATGCTCAACTTGCAAAAATTATGTAAAAACTCTTCTCTCTTCTAAAAACCTTTCAACATCAGTAATTGTAATAAAATATTCATACATTTTTAAAAATCATTTTTAAACTTAAAAATTCTGAAATGGGTAAGCCTTTACACATTTTTGAAATTGAATGAATATAGTCAATAACACACGTATTAGTGGTCCGATTTAGTTGAATGATACCTTAATCGAAAACTGTCGACATCGTTTTAATACCTACTGCTATAAAATATTTATGAAAATATATAAATATTTTATAGCAGTAGGTATTAAAACGAGTGATTTTTAAACATAAAAATTTGGAAATTAGTAAGCAAGCCTTTACAAATTTACTAAATATAATGAATCGTCAATAAAACACGTATTAGTGGTCCGATTCTGATGACTAATACCTTATATAAAGCTCTTGATTTTGGTATTAATACTGCTATAAAATATTCATGCATTTTCAAAAATCATTTTAAGCATACAAATTCTAAAAGTGGTAAAAGAGAATTTCGATCTATCAACCAATCAAAACCAATTTTATTTAAAAAATTTCGGCACAACGAAGAGATTAACAAAATTCATCTTTTTCGTCACGAAGGCACACATACATAAGCATAAGTAATTTGTTTCACATCACTTCTTGTTTTGTCTTTGTTCGATTTGTCAATTAAAATAATTTTATCTTAATTAGTTTTCCTTTTTTTTTTGTAATCGTACAAATTTCTGTCGTTTGTTGTTTAATTAAAACCAGCGTTGTGCCAATTGTTTACAAATAGTTCTTTTCTTTGTTACTTACAATGCAAACACCGCAAACCTAGAATTGGGAGTGCCGCATTAAGAAAAAATATTTCACCATGCAGTTATGCATATATAGAGCCTGCAATTTTTAATGCTGTTCATGGCGGACACTAAAGATTAAGTTAAAATATTAAGTATGCTTATATATATATATATATATATATATATATATATATATATATATATATATATATATATATTTAGATATCTTTCAAGTAGCTTCACTCTGGAGTCGGAAGAAGTACCGTCAACGAAACAGAACGACTCGATTCTACGATCGTGAAACAGAACGACTCGACTTTACAATCTTTATCTCGTCTTTACTGCCATTTTCGTCTTTAAGGCCATGTTCGTCTTTACCAGATGCGTGGTCTGGTACCACAAATTTTACGACACTTACCAAGCGAGTGTCGGTTGCTAATGCAAGCTACACAGACGAGTTAACTAGCATAACGACACGTCGAATAATAGCAACCATAAACGACCTAACATGGCAAACCTTTGAGGCAAACTAAAAAAGCAGGCATACCTCAGAATGTGTGTAAATCTTAGTCCAATCAGTATAATCCATAGTTTCAACATGATTGTATTATTTTTTTCAATTCATCGACCAAATTATTTCCGCGCTGCAGGCTCCCTTCATCGAATACAATGAGATTGACCATTTTTGTCTCGCTGCGACAAAAGAAATAAAAAATGCTGCCAAAACAGCAGAAGCGTGTAAAATTTGTATTTTCTAAAATATTTAATTATAAAACAAATGATTCTAAATTATTTTGTATTATCAGCCCATGGTAAAACATCTATACTTCTACGAAATATTTTTTTAAAATTATTTCTTATTTGAAGGGAATTTTTCGTAGAATTCCGGAAAGCCTCGAAAATGTTTAAATGGTCAAGCACCAGTTAGTTTTAAAGTTAAAATAATTGTACCTGTACAAAACAATGCTTCGCATCAAGCGCTCTATTACAATTGGGAAAGTTCCATTTTTCGTAGAAATTGTTCACCACTCTCTTCAATTTTTCCTCTGTTAATGTCTCGAACGCGGATTTAAATAATGATTTTCAAAGTGCTTGACATGTTTCAGAAATTATTAAACATGTGAAATTTGGTGATACTCTATAGTTGAATGACAAGGACTTCAAAGAGTCACTATTTGCAAGATATCTGAATTAAATAGAAATAGAATTTGCATGTTTTTTTCTAATGTGAATTTTTCGATAGTAGGACCAACTTTATCTAGCAGTTCATCGAAAAAACCCACAATCATCCGATGGTAATTAAAGAAATGCAGTGGTTCATTGAGTCACATCACTTGCACGAAAGTATCATAATGTCCTTGCTGCTCTCTTTATTTTAATGAACTATTTACCCAACATCTGGATATTCTTTTTTTTAAGCTATTAAAATACGTTCTTACAAGCAATAACTTTAATTGTTTTATCCTTTCACAACTAGCTTGGCTCGTTAACTTAACCATGTCCTTAGATCACATATATTAACTTTAAAAATGGTTAATAACCACACAAATCTTTAATGGCTTTAAAATTAAATAAAACACAAAATAGATATCATAAATTCTTGTTTTGAATTACAACAATTTCAAATTGTGGTTGATTTACTTCACAGCCGTCCGGCGGCTGTTGTTCTCTGCCCTCTAAAATCTTCAGAATATCGACGACGATGATGACTACAACTGCCGAGTTATCTTCAACCACAGAAAGGAATTGAGGGTTTATAAATTTCATGAACATTTCATGAAGTAAAATGTCAATGATTACGGCGACTCGATCAAGTTCTGCGAGCAGACCCGAAACGGAAGATTTACCAATCTCTAAAATAAGAGCCGCCATTTGGCAAGCGCAGAGGATTTTATGGATGACGATAGCTTCTCGGAGTAGAGAACAAATTGCCTCCTTTTAGTTGTCTAGAAAAGTACGAAGCGCTAGCTCGGAATCGGTGAAGAATGATTGTTGATTCGGTACGGCTATCAATGGCCTGTAAAAATCATATATTATTATTTTTTACACTAGGATGAACTATTAGCGGTTTAGTAAATCCAGAAAGGGCTGCAGGCTAAACCAAAAAAATGCATTTACAACTATAAGTGCGCTAATGAGAGGGTGATCCGCTTTTAAGCGAACAGCCCAAGGTTATTATAAAAAAGAAATTTATCCTAATCTATGCATGAAGACAAGGGATAACTGGTGCATAATGTTGCATTATGAGTGGGGTAAACAATTTATAAAAAAATATAGAATAATTGTTTCTATAAAACTGGCTTGAACTTTGGTAAATTTATTTTTGTATCTAAGTGATTGCCCATTTGGTTGTAGTTTACCGATTTTTGAGGTTGTGCTTAGAGACATCTCTGAAACGATAGTTTAAAAAACAAATCAGCAAATATCTATGAATAGCCAGCGTACAGAATCAAATAGAAATACAAATAATTAATATTTAAAGTAAACTAGTATTAAGTTGGAGGATTAAAAACCCTGGGGAGTAAAGTCCAATAGATTTTAGTAGGTAGTCACACATTTGAAGTAATAACAAGTATTGGTCAAATCCATTTTTAAGAAAATACATAAAGTGAGAATACTTTTCCTGCCTCTCATTAAACTTTCATATGCTCTCTCATTAAATCAAAAATTGCACTGCTGCTTATGTCATATAGAATTATAATTTCATATATTACCAAATATCATAATAACGCACTCATACCCCAAATATGGATTAACTATTTTCATTTATGATTAGATTTATGATTATAATACGTTCTCATATTTTCCTAAAATGTGTCCCAATAGTTTTCATTATGAGTAAATATGCATATATATACAGGCATAATAATATGTATACGAACATTTTATGTTAAATATTTTTCTAAAATCATAATAAAAACTTTTATGTATTATTAAAATTTATAATATACTCGACATATACGAAAAATATTATTATATAACTATTTTAATTCAAAACATTTTTTAATTGGTGGAACTAATTAGGATTGAAAATTATATAGTTTATGAAAAAACAAAAAAAAATAGACGAAGGGTGTGAGAATTTGGAAAATTTTCATGAATAATATATATATCAAAAATAAAAACAAAAATCTAATTAGAAAAACGGAATACAATTTATTTTATTTGCACCTTAGGGGAGTTGTTTAATGAAGGTATAGATTTTGAAGATTAATTTAATTAAATAAAATTATTATTATTTTGCAAATAATCTTTAGAAAACTACATCCGTCACATTGAAGTCAAATAGAACTGAAGAGCAGAAAGTCAAAATTATTCTAGCAGAAAGTCAAAATTAAAATAATTTTTTAAAATGTATATATATATATATATATATATATATATATATATATATATATATATATATATATATATATAAGGTTTTTATCAAAATGATTCTGTACATAAACATAATTAACATAAATGAACTACTCGTAAATGCCCATTCCACGCGTGTATGCTTTATTTATCATAAATTACATAATTACTATTTATTTTTATAATTAACCGATATAATTAAAAAATTAAATTTTAATTTATATTTACATTTTTTGTTCAGATAAAAATGTTTGGTGTGTAGGCCTGTTCATTAATTTATATGTGATAATTAGACTATTTGCTGAGCATATTATTTTACTATAAATATTATGTGCGATTTTTATGTGAATTTGATGAAACGTAAATTTGTTTGCAAATTGAACCTGTTTAGATAAATGTTGAGTACTATAATTTTAATTTTCCTGGTTATATTCTCTACGCAACTTATTGGGGGTGGGGCTGAAATTGTTTATAAAATTATAACAAAGTAAACTTTAACCTTCCTAAATATATTAAAATATATTGTCAAGGGATCCTTCACTGAAAGGCTTGTAATTTTGAATCTGGAAATAAAGTTTTCTATAATTTTTACATTTCAAAAACTTATCAATTCATTCTGTCAATACAGTTATCACTTATTCGTCCATATGCAGAAGGAACAAAAAACTCGTCCCAGTGTTTACTGGGATATTTATCACAAAAAAAGATTTGTGATAAATATCCCAGTAAACACTCCTGCATTCTATTTATTACTATAGGCAAATTGCCTATTTTGAGGAAATTAAACTAATCAGATAAGTTTTTTTCGTTAAAATAGTTTTAATTAATATATTTAAATAAAAATATATTTTTAGGCCGTAATTCAATAGTAAAGTATACCATTTTTTAGAATAAAGCACATTATTCATGTAAACAAATCATTGGTGGGTGTGATATCAAAATACTTTTTTATCAAAAATCAAGAGGTAGCCAAAAATGCAAAAAAGCAATATCCAAAAGCAGCTAAAGTCATTCGGAATCATTTTTATATGGATGATCTGTTAACCGGCAGTGCAACCACCGAAGAAGCCATAATATTAAAAAATCAACTAGTCGAGATTTTTAACACTTGTGGGTTTAAATTGGGTAAATGGAAATCAAATTCACAAATTTTCTTGCAATCATTAGTCAAAGATAATCAGGACGAGATCTAAATTAATTGAAGAATATTCCAGTACCAAGACATTAGAAATTTATGTGGCATCAGAAATCTGACATCTTTTCATTTAAAATAAATAGTTTAAGCGAAGAAGTAAGATGGACGAAACGCAAAATATTGGCTGCAAGTGCTAGACTTTACGATCCTTTGGGTTGGGTATCTCCGGTGGTTATACACTTTAAAATTCTACTACATAAACTGTGGTTAATGAAGCCAGATTGGGATGAAGAAACTCCTGGTAAGATTGTGGATTTCTGGGTTAAAGTTTATTATAATTTACCACACCTACAACAAATTAAGATTCCCAGATGTTTACTAAAATCCGCCCAACCAATATCAAGCCAGTTACATGCCTTTTGTGATGCATCTGAGGCTGCCTATGGTTATGTAGTATATCTTCGAACCAATAATGAAAATGGAGAAATTACTTGTCGCCTCGTTTGTGCCAAGAATAAAGTAGCGCCATGGAAACAGATCAGTTTGCCTAGGCTGAAGCTGTGCGGTGCGGTACTACCAGCAGAGTTAGTACAATATTGCAAAACCGTATTCACGATCGACGTCTTTAATATGTATGCTTATACCGATTCTATGGTGGTACTACAAAGGTTATCTGATGTTCCAGTTAGGTGGAAATCATTTATAGCAAGCGAACTAGTGTTATTTTAGATATCATCTCCAGGAATCGGTGGAGCCATGTCACATCTAAGCAAAATCCAACTGATCATATTTTTCATAGTGTTAGCTGATCATAGTGTTAGCTGTATTAGATTTAGAAGTGTTCAAGGACAGCAAAAAAAATGGCCGATTTAACAACAAAGAGGGCCATTTTTAAAAAGTGGTGTGGACTACTTGGGTCCAATTTATATTAAAACCTCTTCAAATCGAAATGCACCATTGGTCAGGGCATATGTGGCTGTGTTTATATTTGCCTTGCCGTTAAAGCTGTACATTAAGAATCAGCAGTCTTAACACCGAGGTAGTTTTGGCAGCGTTGAAAAGATTTTTATCGTGACGAGGTCTTCCCAATCAACTCTGGAGCGATAACAATTCCAATTTTATAGATGCCAACAATGAATTGAAAAATTTAAAAAGAGAAATTTTACAACAACAAAACTATCCATTAATACGTAATTTTATTTTGCAGAATGGAATTAACTTCAAATTTATCCCAGCCAGTGCGCCACATTTCGGAGGGCTATGGGAAGCCGCCGTCAAGTTGGTGAAACATCACTTCAAACGAACCATGAAGAAGCCAAAATTAAATTTTGACGAAACGACCACTATAGTTACCCAAATTGAAAGAGTGCTTAATTCCAGACCGTTATTTCGTGTCAATGATGACCCTACCAATCTGGAAATACCTACCACTGGGCATTTTCTAATTGGAGAACCATTACATGCGGTTCCAGAACCTATGTTAGAAAATATTCCTATGTACAAATTATCCAGGTGGCAAAATATCCAACGAAGAGTTCAAGCTTTCTGGAAATCTTGGTCCAGAGATTACTTAAATACCCTGCAAGAAAGAAGTAAATGGAAGAAGGGTAACTGTCTAATTAATATTGATGACATCATATTGATCAAAAAAGATAACATACCTCCTCGGTACTCGGACGCAGCATCCAAATTCATCCGGGTATTGATGGAATTGTAATAGTGGCTACTATTAAAACTGCTACAAATACTCTTAAACGTCCGGTAGCAAAACTAATTATGCTTAAAATTAATAAAATGTAAAGTCGTCGTACGAATCATAATTTGTAAGTCAATGTCCATGATTATTTTTTAGGTAACTTAAGAAAATATATCCAAATATTTTCTTAACGCGGGGGAAAATGTTTGGAAACCACTAAAATAATTAACTAGTTAAACCCATAAACGAATAAAAAATAATCATAGTATTTAGTTACCAATATTATTGTAAAGCAGCATAACCAGTTTATGCATCTGTATATGTTTAAGAAAATGTAAAAAATTATAACATAAAAATGGGCAGTAGTTATACAAGTACCGCAATACTCTCGCTACCTGTATACCCTACATCGACCATGGTAAAATTATAATTGGCGTCACATACGGCCATCAAATTTTTTGTAAATTTTTTTATAATTATAATATTCTGATCGCGAGTTAGGTGGAAGCCGGATGGCAATATGCTTGCCATCCAAAGCTCCAAAGCAATTAGGCAAGTTCCACTTAGAATTATAATCTTCGGCAATTTTTTTCCATTCGTGAGTTGACCGAGTGGATAGATAATTTTAAAGAATTATAAATAGCAATTTGCCTAACAGTAGTTTTCCCTAGGTGGTAACACCATGCCACAGACTGCACAGAATCTCCTTGCAAAAGATACCTTAAATGAAATTTATTTTTTTGAATTAAGGTGTAACACAAATAAGTTGTATATGCACTTACACTAAAGTTATGATCATTTCTGGAATAATTACATTTTTGAATGATTTCTTTAGTTTATCTTTCACTAACGACAACAACAAATCGAAAGATTCGGCACTCATTCGGCAATATTTAAAAAATTGGTCCGGATCATTTTTTTTCATTTTTAAAAAAATTAATTTAAAAAAACCTAGTTCATTCCGGGTTTGATTAATGGGGCGAACTCCCCAACGGCATAAACGTCGTCGTCTCTGCTTTCTAATTTTTCTAATTAGAGCAATAATTAACAAATAAAATTCGACGTCCATTTTGAAATAATTTATTTAGCACAACGAACACAAATTGCACAATACATATGTGAAAAACAATAAACAAAATGTAAAAAGTCAAAAACGAATTCGCCTCTATAACCACCACAAAGCCGCCTTTCATTTCGTTTTCATTTCAGTTCGTTTCGTTTTTGTCTACATAACTAGCCTATAAGCCATCTATCGTAACCTCGAAAGGTTGGGAAAAATACTCATGCGACAACCGATTTCAACCGCTTCGACAATTATGCTTTATTGAAACAACATTTAGGCGTAATTTACATGAGAATTAAACTGACACATTAAAATAAAATTGAATCACACAATAATAAAAGTGTATATTATACACGGTATACGTATACGAAATTTTCAATCCTCTTTCGTTATAAGGAATGAAAAAACGAATAAAATCGGGGAACTGATTTCTTATTATTAAGTGTAGAGATTATGTACAAAGCTTCTTCTGGTGTAGTATCCTCAAAACAAAATGAGTATTGTTAAAGTATGACTACTAATTGATACAAAAGAGCAAGGTGCTAATGAAGAATTAATAGTAGAAATGAAGTGCCTGTTAAATGAATTGCAAACATTAAACAAATCCATAGTTAAAACTCCCTGATTATTAAATATGAGGGAAATTTTCTTATTATTACGAAACTTCATGGTTTCAAACGTCAAGTCAAAATATATAAAACAATGAAGAATTAGATTTATAATAGTGTGCGATATTTATTACCGTTTATTATAATTGTCATAGCAACGAAAAACATCAAATTTTTATTACATATATGGAATTGGTGTATTCCAACACTACGTTTTAGTTTGAGTGTCAAATAACAGGTGCGCTAGTTCCCATGTGTTTTGTAGTTTTTACTCCCATAATTTAAATATTAAAAAAAAAAAATTAGAATTTTACTGTAATAAATTTAATTAATAAAATTAATCGTTTGATAATCATAATAATTCTTTAATAAATATTTTAAAAAAAAACATTATAAAATTAAACTGAGTAGTTCTATAAATTTTCAATTTGTTTGCTTGAAGCCGCTTTCATAGAAAAATTCTGCAGAAATCTTCAGTAATATTTCTTCGGCAAAACATGACAGAATTAAATATTGTTAATCTTTTTTAGTAATTTTTTAATAATAAATAATAAAATTCAATTTTAAGTTGGTATACACTTTCGGAATTTACTAAAAAAGATTACCAATATTTAATTCCGTCATGTTTTGCCGAAGAAATATTACTGAAAAATTCTGCAGAATTTTTCTATGAAAGCGGCTTGAAAAGTAAATTCCAAAAAAAAGATCCAAACTTATTTTGTTTGAATTTCAAATTCCAATTCCATGTAGTCAAATATAATACGAATATTATTTCCGTATTTATTTCATTTTAAATTTGAATACCACTAAAAACAAAAAGCTCTATATTTTGACAGCTATAAGTCTATGAGTATCGAGGAGAGTTGAAAATAATGTTTGAAACAACATGGAAAATAGTTTAGTTCACTGCACCCGCCAATTTTGCTTAAAATGAAAAAACTACAGATCTGTAAAAATTATTAAGCTGCTGTTCTAATTTGGTTGCATACAGTACAACGTCATAATTACTAAAAATGGAATAATTACAAATAATTACGAATTCGGACGATCCCTTAATAACTTGTGTATCCTTATTTTATTATAATTACCTTATTTTTGAAATTTTTAAATATACCTCAACGAATAATTATTTTTAATTGGCAAAAACAATAAAAATTTGTATTGTATTGTATTTGTATTGTAATTTTTTGTATTGTTAATGTATGTATATATGTATTGTAATTTTAGTTTGTTTAACTTGTTTTGTGGCAACACAAGCTTTTGTATGGTAAATTCTTTTTGGTAAAATCGTTCCTATTGTCATCTGCTAAAAATCTATTCCATTTCAGTTACTAAATCTTGTTCAATAGATGGCCTAAGCCGACCAAGCGAGTTATATGGGGTTTAACTTTAGGCTGTGCCTGCGTAATCTTAATAACCGATGACTGATCAATTATTTTTCAAGAAACTCGTATTCAATAGGCGTCAATAGACGTATGACACGGAGAATTGCAATGTAATTTGGTAAGAGCATTGCGTAGACAATATTGCGTATGAATTCATTTGTTCGCCGAATTTGTTCCTTGGAACATTTTGTCGATTAACCAATCTCCATGAAATTTTAGTTTTTACTTCTAGTGTTTTGCGGATGCTCTCTAATTTTGAAGTTTGAAAGGTATACTACGTTAAGGAAACTTTGTCATGCTTTGAAAAGTTAATATTATTGAATGGAAAATCCAGTTTTTGTTTACAAATTTGTTTATTGCTGATCTATCAACGTTTACCTATCATTTTTATCTATCATTTCTGGAAATGTTTTCTATTCGAAGTGAGATCCATCACAGTCGAGTTTCCAATTAACATTTACTATGAGAAATCCATATAATTTTGTAGGTACGTTTTCCTGAAGTTTTATTTGCTCAAATGGAAACCCGACAATTTATGCAAACAATTATTTTTAAATAATTTTTTACAAGACATTAAAAAATGCCGCAAGAAAGTAACACAAACATTTAGATAAATATTCATTAAAATTTAATTAAAATATTTAAAATAAATTAATACCTTTTACATTTTAATCCGATTAAAATTTTTTTAAATGGTTTTTCTAATGGTTACAACGTGCGATAAACCCTTTTTTTTATATAATATAAAGCTTTAACGGTTTTTCACAATTAATTTCTTACCAAATCAAAACCGAGACCAGATAAATGTTTTCACATTTTATTTTTGATTAAAATTTAAAATTATGTCACGTAAAATTATAATTTCCGACCGAATCCATTTTAAGTAAGTGAAAAACGAACGCGGCGAATTTAAATTTTTTGTTATATATTTAGGGAAAATGGTACAGATCTAGTACACGTGTACTTGAAATAAATTGGTCATTAAAAAATAAAATTTAAATATTAAAATTTATTAAGTATTTACGATCATAAAAATAAATTAATATAATTAGTTTTGGAAAGAAGTTAAATATTTAAATATATAATTTATAATTTTCGGTAAATATTTTTATTTTTATTTAATGAGTCGATTAAAATTTTACCACATTCACATTCGGAATAATTTTGTTTTAATTGTACATTATAAAAAAATAAAAAACAAATTAAATACATATATTTGTAATAAAAATTTTAAATTACAAAATTATACAATTAATTAATGAAGAATGACATTTTTTTTAATTATTATTTTTGTAATAGCCTTGTATAATAATTTGTCGAAATTTTATTTTAGAATATCATAAAAATTAATTTTATTATATATTTTGATGTTTTTGAAGATTTCGAAGTGTCATGTTGAGCATGTCAACATTCATAAATCTTGAAATGTTTTTTATTTTTTATTTCGTTCATTTTTCATGATCGTGTGTGTTTGGCGTTTCTTGTGGATTTAGTTAGTAAAAAACTAAAAACACTTTGCGCTTCTCATAAATTAAAATTTAATATGAACCAAATAAAAAATTTTAAATGATGCGAAACCAAAAATTTTAACCACAGTATTTTATTATAAACAGTATTTTATTATAAACAGTATTTAATATATATATATATATATATATTATATATATATATATATATATATATATATATATAATATATATGTATATGTATATATATATATATATATATATATATATATATATATATATATATATATATATATATATGTATATATATATATATATATATATATATATATATATATATATATATATATATATAAATTTATATATATGTATATAATACATATGTTAATTAGTAATTTATTTTTAAAAACATTGTTGCATTAGTAATTATAATTTTATTTGAAATTTGCATATATGTACGTATATAAATAATGTTTTTCATTTCCCAATCCAATTAAAATAAAATGAAATTAGTAACATTAAATTTTCAAATATAACATACAAAATGTACAAATTTTATAATTATCTATTAAATAATTTATTTTTAAATTAGTTTAGATAGATTTTTTTTTTTAAATATTTGTTAATAATATTTTTGGGCGTGTTTATATGTGTGAGTATAGAGGACTGTCAAGTGTCATGTCGTGTCATTAAAATAAATCATAAATTAATATTTTATTTTTATAAATTAAAAAAAATTTAATATCAAAGGAAACTTTTAATTTATTATTAGTTGCGTGCAATAAAATTTAATAATTTTTTGGCAAAGTTCAAAGAATAATAAAATTTAAATATTATAAATTATCAAAATCCGTATTTAAATTGTATTAATTAATTTAAAGTTAAAATTACAATAAATAGTTAAAAAATAAAGATTTTATAACAATGCTGTAAGTTTTGGGACGGGAGGTGTTTAGATTTTAAATTTTTAATCCTTTAATATTTGTCACGAAATAAATATAGACGACATTTTTGAAAGTGATTAAAAGGGTTTATGCGGTGATTGCGATGGATTGGAATTTCGTAGACTAGATGAAATAGTGCACCTAAAAAGTTCTCTGAAATTACTTTTCTAGAATATTAAACTGGATATCATAGTTCATGTTTAATAGGAATGACTTAGTTTCTGGCTTTTAGAATTATAATTAATTAAAAAAAAATTTTCCTGAAGTGTCATCTCTTAGAACAAACATATAGGTTCGGTATACTTGTGAACAAGTTTGGTAAATTTGTAGTAGAGTTTTCAAATATACGTGTACTACTAATGCTAATTCGAAAAGTATAAAAGTCGAATTAAAAATGTAATTGTTAATATCGGTTCGAAAGAAAAAATAAAAAATTAAAAAAAAAAATCAAAGTAAAGGGTGATTTTTTAATAGCTATAGGAAATTTTTCCAAAAAAGACATAAAATTAAGAAAAATGCATGAAATCTTTATTTGAATCGATAGTACGGTCCATATAAATTAATGTTTGAAGATTATTTCATGCAAATGTTGACCACGGCTGCGCCTCAAATGGTCCATTCGCTTAGTCCAATTTTGGCATACACTTTCCAACATTTCGGCCAGTATCTCACGAATAAATGCTTTAATGCTGTCTTATAATGCGTCAATCGAAGCGGGCTTGTCAGTATAGACATGAGCCTTAACATAGCCCCACAAAAAATAATCTAAAGGCGTTAAATCTCACGATCTAGGCGGCCAATTGACCGGTTCCAAACGTGAAATAAAGTGTCCACCGAACTTGCCTCTCAATTGGTTCATTGTTTTGCGTGCATTAATAGTCATCACTAACACTGGCCGGTACAGCTGCGATATTTTCTTTAGTTCGCACTGTACGTAAGCGTGTTGGTGATTTAATGTCCAACAGAGCACGCATTTTGATAATTTGGTTATGATTGTTCGGTTTTGCGGACAAAAGGGTTCGGCAAAGAGGCATGGTTTTGATTGCCTTTTTGATTTTGGTTGTAAATGTTTACAAATATTCGTGAACGGTATTTGTATTTAAGTCTTTTGAATGTTGTGGGTGTTGGAAAGGTTTTGGCGTTTTAGCATATTTTTTTTTTCCACATTGCGAAAGTGCTGATTATTTCTTTTTTGGTGTAAATTGTTTTGTTAAAATTCATTTGAAGTGATTTTTGTAATGTTGTTTCGGTTTGAGTGCATGGTGTGGATGCGATTTTCATACACGTGCTTGTCTATTGGGTATAGAACGGTTGTTCGATCGAGTTCGAGCGTGTGGTTGTTTTGTTGAAGTTTTGTTTGAAGTGATTTTCGTGGTATTATTTTGGTTTGAGTGCATAATATAATTATGTTGTTATATTGTTTTATTATAATATTATTGTATATTATACAATAATATTATAATACAATATAATATTATTGTATAATGGTCTTGGGGACTTGGGGCTTTTCGATCTGTGGCGTGATTTTGACAAAATTTGATAGGGCATCCATCTAATTATAAATTTAGTTATTATATTATTATGTTTTATAATTTGTTATTATTATGTTGTTTATTATATTATAGTATTATTATATTATATTATTATATTGTTGTATTACTACATTATTGTGGAATAATTATATTATTATATTTATTTTGAATTATTCTAACATTAATATATTATTATAGGTAAAATTAATAAATTTGTAATTAATAAATTTAATAAATTTGATTTGTATTTGATATTATTAGTTTATTATATTACTAATCCATTAATTTATAATTTCAGATGAATACTAATTCAATTTATTACAGCATACGGCTAAGAGCAAATATTTCATTAATAGATTTTGCTTTTAGGAAACATTTGCTGCTACATCTGAATGGAGGCACACTGCAGTTGATGATAAAAATAATGCAGAGTAGCTCGTCAAAATTGTGATTGTCTTGTGCTAACATTAGTTGAATATTGGCTTCCGGAAAACCGGGTCAAATCTGTCATTACTAACATGCCCTTTCTTTCCTTACACCACAAAAAAAAACACTAACTATCGATCGCTTAGGTGTCTGCAACCGGGTCGAGTCTGTCACAACTAACATTCCTTCCATTCCTTCGGTTTTTTTATATGTAACACGGGTGTACGGTGGTGCCCGGCATTCCGGGAGTTCCTGGTTCGTCCTTGGCCGTACACTCTAATCAATCAATCAATCAATCAATCAATCAATCAAACAGAGCACGCATTTTGATAATAAAATTCAATAATCTGCAAGCGTTGTTCGTTTGTAAGGCGGTTTATGGTTAAATTATAGACCAAACTGAAGATGTTTGATAGTGTCACAAAACACGAAACATACGTGTCTTGTCAAAATCAGTGTTGCCAAAAAGAAAATAGTTAAAAAATCACCCTTTACAACTGTATGCACCAAAACAAAACCAACAACAACGTCTATACAAGCCGTGAGTTAACTTTGACAAAAATTACCAAAACAATTCTAAGGCCTGTTCTACATTACAGCTAAGCTAAGTGATGAAAATATATTTTAGCTTAGCTTAGCTTAGCTTGCTTAGTTCATGATATTGCACATTTCAACTATAACATCGCTTACACATACATGGATGCAATTGACGCACATTTAATATTAAAATTATAATAAGATTGGATTTTAATATATGGGAGACTTCGATTTAATATTAAAAATTTAAATGTACGTGTGAGCGATATAGCTGACAGGAGTAAGGGAAATAAAACTCGAGCTAAGTTAGTTTTCATCGTTCGAAACAAAAAATATAACTCTCATAGCTTAGCTCAAATGTGCAACGATCCATTTAAATACGATATTCAAACTATTAGAAATAACATATTTCACATCGCTTAGCTTAATGTATATTAGGAAAGCCTTCTTTAATTGAAAAGCCGAATTCATCCAATGCATTCAGCCAGTTTAAACTTGTTTTGGCATTACGTTTCCCCTCGTTCTCTTCTCCTTTACCAACAAACTCAATTTTGAGGTTAGGTTTTTGTAATCCTTTTTTGGCCAAAATATTTTTCTAATTCAAACAATTTTTCGCAATAAAACAAACAAAAATAAATAATAAGTTTTGAAGGTCGCATTGTTTTATTTTTTTCGTTTACTATTTTTACTTTTGATGCCTTTTGTTTTACTTAATTTTTACACATACATAGACAAGTAATTAAAAAGAAACGCGTATCCGAAAAACTCGTGTAAACGAGAATTAAATTTTTGAAAGCAGAGAAACGTAATGCAAGAGAAAGCAAATGTAAACTGACTGATTTGCTGTAAAGATTCAAAATCATTTTAATTATTTGTGTATATTACATTTTCGTAAATAGATTCCGAATAACTTCAGGCTAACTTTCGAACATCAAAGTTATCCGTCTATTGGCGGACGAATGAGATAACTTTAGGCTAATTTTGATGTAGTTGATGCTATTATTAACGTATTTGGTTTTATTTTCAAAATTTCTCAATTTGTTTTCAAAAACATCCTTGAAAATTTTAATAAGCAGGAATATAATTTTGTGTATATGGTTTCTTTTTAAACAATTTAATTATTCTATAAACTCAAGTCCTACAGTACGTTAATACTGAAAATTCTGGATTTATTATTTTTTAAACACAAGGACGTTTTTTGAATAAACAACAACAAGAACAAATTGATTTTTCTGTCAAAATTATTCATAGAATTTTATTCGAATTTTGCGTTAGTTGTGTGCGTTATTTGTTTAAATTAAAAAAAAAAAATCCAGAACACTTCCAAAAGGTTACCCAGAATAAATGTTGATCAGTTTAAACTGATGCTTACCATCGTCAGTCCCCGTCTACAGAAGCACTCCCATCGTTAACCCATTAGTGTCGAATTCAGATTAGCTGTAACTCTAATGTTTCTTGCTCATGGATGTTCTATGCAAGTGTTAGCCTGGAGTTTTAAAATGAAACCATGACCGGAATGCCAAACTGCTTAAGTGCGATAGATGGCAAACACGTTAACGTGAAATGCCCTCTTAAACGTGGATCTTTATTTTATAATTATAAGGGACACCATAGTCTTGTACTTTTGGGTTGTTGTGATGCTAATTATTCATTCACACCGATCGACGTTGGGGCTCATAGAAGCCAAAGCGATTCTAAAATATTTCAAAATAGTGGTTTTGGCAAACAATTCGCAGGTGGATCGTTAGAGATCCCCCAATCTAGAATGCTAGCAAATTCAATAATAAATTTCCTGTTTTATTTTTTCAGTGACGCTGCTTTCCCTTTAAAATGGAATTTAATGTGCCCATATCATCGGAAACATCTATCGGCCGATTAGGAACAATTCAATAAAAACCCTTGTGTGAGAATACGAATAGAAAATACTTTCGGTATACTTTAAACAGATGGCGAGACTTTCGCACAACTTTATATTTCCTTTCATCCAAAATTGCTGACAAAATTATATTGGCCATAATTCTTTTACATAATTTTATGATTCTACAAAAAAGCGAGTTGTATTGTCCACCGGACTATGTAGATCAAGAGCAAATCGGAGTTAGCATTGCTGGAACCTAGCGTGATGAAGGTGAAGAACTACAGCAATATCGGATTTTTAGAGGTAATCGAAGCAATTGTGAAGCTTTTGATTTAAGACACATTAAACAAATTTTTGAGAGAAATTGCTTAAAATGTTTACTATTGTTTGATTTAAATGTGCAGCAAGAAGAAATATATGTATGTACTTATGCATATTGAATGTACTTTCTGCGTTGAAACGCCTATTTCTTCTAATACGACCGAAGGTAAGTTAGCATTATCAATTTTAAGGACCAACGAAGAAAATTGTAATGCAGTCAAACTAACTGGTGGGATTTGAAAATGTTTAAGTATGTCATTAGTTGATGATTTTTTTGTTTGTTATAATTGGTGTGGAGCACAATAATTCATCTAGTCCGGATAAAACATATCTTGGTTCAGATAATAACTCAGCATCAGTATCATCACCACAAAACATTTCGCTGTTCGTGCTCCAGCGAGAGGTTCCCGGCGTTTCAAAATTGCCTACAGTTCTAAACATGGATGAATTCTTTTAATTAACATTATGTACATATGTATAGCAGTTTCATACCCTCTTTGGTTATCACTTCTTGCAATCTGTAGAAGTTCATTAGTTCAAAATACTTCCATTTTTGGCTTCACGGCCGATCGAAATCGATGTGATATTTATATTTTAGGCTTTCGTTTGGTTGTGGACCATTCAACCTGCTTCTTTACTTTAACGACCTTAATTACAAGGTTAGAGACAAAATGTTTCTCGAAACAAGAAATTAATGCTTACTACCACAGACGAAAATATTTTGGAAAATCAGTGTTCCAACGATTAAGTACTGATTGGTGGTTCAACTCAGTCAAGATAAATAATATATAGCACTTTGTTGAAATTAAATAACGGCTCTTTTAGAATGACCCCAACATAAGGTTTTTACTGTCATTTCAAATTGTAAAGCACACAATGATCAATCATAAATATTTGCACGTAAACTTATATATTTTAATGAATACAATTTCCAATTCTAACTTTTATGAATATAACTGCGATATATGCTGTATGAAAATGTATTTTACAATTTATAGGCACAAAAAAATGTTTACATGTTACGCCAGCAAAAAACTCAATGCATTCATATATGCATTTTTTTTGTTTTTTTTTTTTTTTTTTTGTACAATTTCAATAAAACAAAATGATTTCACACCTACAATTTTCTATTTATACCAACAAAAAAAAAAACAACGAAAAATTAATTATTAATTAAAAAATAAAATAATTACGATGTTATGTGTTTATATTGCCAGTCAAACGAAGTTTTTATTTTGTGTCTGTTCATAATACAAATTTTAATAATTTTTTAATTGGTTGTGATTTTAAGATTTTTTTCTAATTAACATGTTCAAAATGAGAGAAAAAGAGATTTTTAAATAATATGTGCACTTTAAGTCAGATCTAAAGCAATATGCCACAATATTCATACATATATATATATATGAATACATCTTAAATATTTCATTTTTTATTTAAAATTAATTACTTATCTCGTTAAAATATCTTTAAGATCCATTTTATTTTTTCGTGATTTTTATTTTTTTTTTTTGCTGTGATTCAACAATTTTCTACTAATTTGCTTCATCTTTCAACTAGTGTAAGATAATATATTGCTTCAGAATGATTTTAAATAAAAAGAAAATAATGTATGTAAAGTAATGGAAATATATGATAACCGTCAAAGTTCATAGTTCTAATTTTGAACTTACATTAATTATCGTTACTAATCATTTGGCACTGACTAATGTCATTTTTTGTCCAAATATAACGGAGCGCTTATTTCTAATGAAAAAAATGCTTTTTTTATAGGAAACGTACAATAAACAGAGGTCAGTTTGAGAAAATGGTCGGCTTTATGAAGCAGCACCAAAATATTGTGGAGAATTTAACCAAATTAGTGGTTCAAGTTATCTCAGAACTATAACAAAATCTGAGAGAGCAATTAAATTCGCTAGGGCTCCCCCTATATTTTGAATTTCTTTGGCCCTTTTTGGTATTTTTCTCGTTTCTTATAGATTTTGTGTGTTACTTATTCGGTAATATGTAAAAAATGGCATAAATTATATAAATCCATAATTTATATAAACTTTTAATATTTATTTATTGTGAAATGATTATTTAATTATAAGAAAGGCAATAATGCAATAAAAACAACTAATTTCAATGTCAACATTTTGACAACTATAGTGACAACTATTGCAGTTTCGATAACGCAGTTTTGCGAATCAGAAATACGATTTTCCGTCGGATTCTATAGTGCAAATAATTTGAAATGCGAATCGAATGCGAACCGGATGTACTCCCGCCGCAGTAATTTCGGTGAGTTCTATGATCGACATGGATATCAATCTAGAACTTGCTATCGAAAAATTCTGGAAGCAGCTTCGCCCAAGTGCTAGCACGTAATTGTTTAGCTACAATTTGTACAATGAAATGAAGCAAATGTGAGGATCACTTTAAAGCTATGACTATATATACCGATTATTATATACGGCGATTATATGGCTGATCGATCACTGTCCGATGTTTTACCATGAGGATGATCTTGGAAAAATGTTGGGAGTACAACATAACCATACAACAGCTGTATATAGACTTCAGACAGGCATATGACAGTATAAACCGCGAAAACTTATGGGCCGCGCTTATGCCTAGGAATTCCAGAGAAACTCGTTTCTGTGTGCCAATTAACAACCTCTGGGTTTGTATGTAGAATCGTAATTGAGGGAGCTGTATTAGACCCCTTGGAAATAACATCTGGTGTTCGGCAGGGAGATGCACTCGCGCTTGTGCTGTTCAACTTGGTGCTTGAGTACGTAGTGAGAAAAAGCAACATTGCAACTTCGCGCTGTATATTTAATAAATCAGGCCAAATTCTTGAATATGCAGATGATATCGTGCTTATTGGCCGAAGGCCTAGCGATATCAAGGACAGTTTCATACAGCTCGACCACTGCGCAAAAATACTTGTTTTGGAGGTGAACAGCAGCAAAACAAAATTGTTATCAACACCCAGGAACATCTCCATGGTAAATCTCGGAATTGGCGACCATAACTTTGATAGCGTCGAAAACTTTAAATACCTCGGGTCATTTATAACGGACAACGAGTTTTCTACGCCCAATCGAAATTATTGTAATCTAAACATATGTCGCACTTTATAAAGCACACATAAGACCTGTGCTGGCTTTTGGAAGGGAGAGCTGGACCATGACCTCTAACGATTGTAGAATGTTATCTACCTTCGAAAGGAAGGTCATTTGCTCAATCTCTGGTCCAAACAAAGTCGCGGACAACGAATATCGGATTCATATGAACCACGAGATAAGGCAACTTCTTGGAGGCTGCGTTATTATCGGATTCATGAAATCCAATCGAGTTAGATGGCTCGGGCACGTTACACGATCTCCACAATAACGAATGATCAATAAAGTATTCCATCAACAAACAGCAGGTGTTCGTCGTAGAGGAAGGCCCCGATTTAGCTGGCGTGACGACGTCGAACAAGATCTACATGCATTAGGATGTCGAGAGCGATGGACCGAGATGGATGGAGGACCTCCATCTGCCTTCATGGGATGTGAAAGCCAGAGAGAGAGAGAGAGAGATTATATGGTGATTCTTATACTGCTTCAAAGAATGTGGCTGGTGGCTATGGATCGTCAAATGGAATCAAATTCATTTTGTGCAAATGTATAGAGGATTCATAATGAAATACGAGTCAAATGGGCACAAGGTTGAAATAAACTCGCGAGATATGGATATGGCGCATTAAGTCTCTTACTCAAAGCTCAAAAGCAACACCAAAAAGTTATTGGTTGTCAATAGATCATGTTCTTCTAATAGTGTATCACTAAACAACAAACTTGTGGTTGAACCCACTATCCAACCAACATTGTGAACGATACTATACTATACCATTCAAGCAACTTCCTATGACTTTGTGAGGTGACATCAAGAAAATGTATCGGCAGAATTGTACGAAAGAGATTTTACATCACTTAATTTTGATTGGTCAACACGATAAGAACAAATATTACCTCCAGTTAAAGAATAAAATCGATGTCATGCACATATGCTCGCTATGACGTAATGGATAGTTTTTTAATTTGCAGATGGTGAACTACAGCGTATTTAAGCGTCACTTATTAGAAAGCAAAAAATATTTTAAAAAAATGATAACAAGAATTTTAAAATATTTTAATTGATCCTATGATATGTTTGCAGGGTTGGCCACGGTTGTGTACTCATAATGTACTCTTTGATTGCACACAAACTTATATAGGAGATCTTTTAATTTCCGTAAAAAAACAAGACTCGCGGTTGGAATTTGAAACTTTTAAAAGAATTTTTTGGATGCTAAGTGATAAATGTGATGACAATTAAGTTATATCTTTTAATAAAACTGGCGTTCTGTATATAAATAGTTTACATTACACACAATACTCTTGTTGTCAAGAAATGCAATTCGTGTCACCGATCAGGATTGTTCAAGTTTATTTGAATTCCATACCACCCGATCAAGGGCCTAAGGATTCCAAATATGCGAAAAAAATGTAACCACCGAATTTTAATAAAATACATACTTACATCATTACGAGGCTCTGCCAAACTGTCTACTTTAAAAAGTAGCCGCATAAGCAAAATGATTGCCATCATAATGATTATACCATACCATCGTAATAAGCCAGGGCTAACCAGGACTACAGCTCCAAAAACCATTTGTAATCTTAATAACACATAATTTATGTTCACTGATTTTCGTCCTTATTAAAATTTCGTTCACTGTTTTTCTTCGTACTATCTTCGTATTTTTTCTTTATTAATGGTGATTTTTTGTACAATTTCAAATTAAGTCACTTGACTAATTATGTCGCATTCTATTCTGTATCGTAAATCCACTTATTTTTTTTTTTTGGTGCATCTCTACAATTTTTAATTAATTTAATTTTAAATTAACAAACCGTTGAATATTTGAAACCCACACACATAAACACAAACAAAACGAAAAATAAATGAAAACGAATGAAAATCAATGTCACACAAGGCCCAGGCGTAATTTGTTTCATTCTAAATAATAAACATATGCTACTAAGTTATAATTTATATTGAAGTAAAGTAGCGAAGAATTATTTTTTTTTTCTCTCGAAATTAATGAATTGAATTGTTTCTCGTAACTATTTATTATGATGATTAGTGAGGTTAACAGCAATACAAATTTGTTAGTGAAACGTGGGGGTTCCAACGAGATGAAAAGATTCACAAAAAAATAAAAAATTTCACAGTCTATTGATAACGAAAAACATTATGGCATGTTTATTGTAATGAAGGGTTATCAATGCTCTTTAAATAGATTATAATAAATGTTCACCACTAAATACGATAAAAATATCTTAATAGACGAACTCAAATTTCTGGAATTCTAATCAATTTAATTTAATTAAAAAAGATTTAATTATATTTACTTTTTGTTTTTACGTCCGTCTTCCCTTTTCCGTTTATAAATAAAATACTTAATTTCAAATGGGAAAATCTTAAACCCAAAATTAAATGTTTACGTCTTTATTATTCAGGTTAAGATGGAAAACTCAAAAGAGGTTTCTTGAATATCGTATGCATAAGCGAAGCAACATCAAAAGGAATTTTACTGCTACTCATTTCGGTTTAGGATACGCATATAGATATATGAAAAGTATTTGTATTGCTTTGCTCAGTTTAATTTTGGTTCATGATTAAATAAAAATTAATTTCCCTGAACAAATATCTGGTTTTAATTTTTCATAACATTTATTTTTGTTTTAATTTCTTGTTTTATCTTATTGGATTGATTATGCTCATTTTACTTACTTCCTTTTTTATATGCTTTAAATTTTTAAAACGTTTTGGGTAAGGCTTTTAAGATTAATTGTAACGTAATACAACTTGAATTTCTGGGTAGGTAAAAATTACTGTAATTTAATGTATGATGTCCACCAATAAGCCACATTGAAATAAATAATCTAAAAATGGTCGTATTGGAAAAAACTGTTCGCGAACATCTTATCATGACAACAGTTTTGCATGTTTTTACGAAATTTTCGGTTGAATGGGTCATCTTGTAATTTGTGGGGTATCGATAATTTCAGTTTGCAATATAAAACGATACAGCTTAGCACTGAAGTAAAACAGTAGGCGCCACAACAGAGTGAGAAGATGGATGAGGTCAAATTAACCCTACTACGAAGGACAAATATGGCAGAACATAAAGGTTCAAGATAGGATGTAACAGTTTGAGTGCAGAATGAAACTGTTAGACCACCAGCAGAACAATGCTTCGTACGACAATGGAGCTTTCCGAGGAAGCAGTCCGATGATTGTTAATGAACCATCTATTGCTGGCCATAAAGGAATTTTGAATCCTCCATCATTCGATGGTTATTCGCCAATCGAAAACTTCAAGATTCGGTTTCACCGCTCGAACATCATATTGGATGGGACCTGAGTGAGCTTATACTAAATGCATTAATTCTGGAACTACGAGTAAAGGCAGCAGACGTACTCCAGAATGTACCTGCAACAGAGATGAGCTGTGAAAGAATCTTGAAGGAACCGGAGCTAAGACACGGGCAGTCTCACGTCCAAGAACTATTTCAAATACAGCTGCATAATTGTAGACAGTAGCGAGGAGCACGCCTCTAAGATATGGAACGAAAAATAACCAAGCTAGCTCGGTAAGCTTACATTAATGCTCCTTGGGATGTAATAAATAAGTTAACAGTAGATGCGTTCATCAATGCCATAGGAGACAACCAGTTAAAATTCCACGGCGAAAAGAAAACCTATGAACGGCGAAAAGAAAACCTATGAACGAGGTCTTAGCATCAGCCTTGGGATATAAAGCAGTCAGAACCAGCTTAACAGTCAGAACAGCAGTCAGAACAGCAGACGGAGATCTCGCTTCCCATCTAGGTGTTTTAGATGCCAACAACCCGGATTACTACATCTACAAATCAACGTTCATAGTAAACAACCAGCAATCGGCAGAGTGGGGCAGGGAAAAGACAGTGAGAAACAACATGATTTTTCATGAACGGACGAGAATTATTACATAACAATTTAGCTAGAATATCCAGGAGGCTTGGTAATCCACAAGGTAAACACTGCTCTAGACAAAAAGAAAGGAACTTCATAGTAAGAATCAGAAGAATCAGAGTTGACGCAGAAGATCGCTGAGGCAGGAAGCAGCCAGTGAAGGAGCAGTGACACGACGCGTCTTTTGCACCACACAAGTGGATGGAGTGAGGTACAAGACCGCAGTGGCATAAAATCGCGATGAAAAGTGCTACGGTGGAGAATTATTGGGCTTAGTGGCAATCATTAACAATAGAGGATGGGTTGCTGTTAAGACGCTGGGAATCAGCCAATGGTAAAGACATAAAGCAAGAAATCGTGCTCCCAAATAACCGGACAAACGTTCTGAACGAGATTCACAATGGAACATCCAGGGCACATTTGGGCATTAATAAGGCTTCGGTTCTATTGGGTCAATTTCCGAAGGGATGTAGAAGAGTGGTGCAGGAAGTGTGAGGTAGGTGCTGCCAGTAAAGGCCCCCAAACAAAAACCGATTCATACTCATGTGTATCGATTACCTCAGCAAATGGGTTGAAACGTACCCGGTGATAACTCAAGAAGCTCGAACAATCGCAGACACGTTCGTAAATAATTGGATCGGTAGATTTCGAGTACCGTTGGAACTTAACATCAAGAAAACGAAGACTACACCATTGCGTTCACAATCAGATGGACTATTAAGAAGTCAATGATAACCAGAATAATTGGAACCGATGCATTCTACTATTCATGATGGCGTATTGTAGCTCCGTACATTATTCAACTGAAAACTCACCAGCTATGGTTGCATTCGGCAGAGAACTCCGAGTTCCGTGTGTATAAAATTTGGCTCACCAACAAATGAACCAGTCGCCAAACAAGATTACGTTGCAGATTTAAGGCAAAGATTGATCAACGTTCACGATGCACTAAGACATAACATAGTGAAGGCCCGTGATCGAATAAAGACAAGATACGATCTACGGTCGAACAGCCCAGGATTTATCGAAGGAGATTTGGTTTGGCTATTCAATCCCAAACGAAGAAAAGGAAAATCTCAGAAACTACAAAGTTGGGAAGGATCATATACAAGGTCATCAAACAAATCTTCGATGTCGTGTATCGGATTCAACATAGCTACAGAACTGAAATGAAGGTTGTTCATGTAGACCGGTTAACACGTTACAACACCGGAAGCGGAGACGGATCTGTTCGGGACGAACAGAATTAAGGAGAAGGGAATGTGACGATTATGGCTGGCATACAACATAATCAACATGTGAATTATCAATAGCCGGATGGTTAGAGCGTTGTTGTAAGTCGTCATGGCCTGTATTTTTTATGACAGGTAGTTTTGTATTACGACGAAACACGTTTAGAGGTCCACGTTCAAAGCCATAATGGATAAGTCTATAGTAAATTCGCGATAAGTTCTTACAGCGTTAGGCGTGGTGATGATAGAGGGGAAACAAGTATAATGAAGAGCCATACCCTATGAATACGGATATTCAAGAGCAATACACACACACAATGATAATGATGATGATCATGATGGCAATAAACGTCAAGTATACAGATGACTTATGACCCGCAATAAATGGAACATTCTCGTCCATTCGTACACTGATATATAAACAGCACCAATTTCGAGTAAAAAGATAGTCTTATGTTATCAGTGCAATTGTAAACAAGTGAATCAGTAAACGATTAAAGCAAAGTGTTCAATATAGAGTGTTCCATAATGGTTTTAGTGAAATAAATATCAATCCAGTAAATTTAGGAATCCAGAAGCCAAATTCGTAACAATATCAACAAATTTAATTGTGGATATAACCATTTTTTTTATCGGGTCGCCGTTACGATACTAGAACAGGCGTAATTGAAGTGTTCATTAACTTAATCGTTCGAAATAAAGTGATGTCAAACCAATGTTAAATCCCTCCCTGATGGGCATATTTAAGGTTAAAAAACACGTAACAAGCATTACTGATTTTGAATTTTTGCTAACTGATACTGAACTACACAATAAAGAACTAACTTTACGAAGAATTCACGTGTTAAAATTTCGCAGAAAACAGTTGATCAATACACCTGGCGCTAGGAAGTCAAATATGAAGATATTTAGAAAACACTGTTACATGAGCGAATTGAGATGTGATAGTTTATTTAAAACAGTTGTAGCAATGACACTGAACAAAGATCGATGAATATCCAATCTTGGATATCATGGTCTTTTTAAGAAAATAATTTCAAAACTTGGAATTATTTTCTTAAAAAGACCATGATACCAAAAATTGCCCCACTTATACAAAATAACCTAATTTTCCCACTATCATACAAACAACCATGAAAACAAACTCGTGTTGCAAAGGTAATAGATCTAGTGATTGGAAAATATACCAGCAATCACCAATAGGTATTCGATCAATCTACATTCTTTTGAAATCTTATTAAAACAGTATTTATAGATAGGAAAGGTCTTTGTGTTAAAAGCAATAGGGCAGAAACAACGATAGTCCCAAAAACAAGCCTTAAGCTATGCATACATCAATCGAAAGTTCTTGTTCAGAAAAACATTTACTCTCACACAATTAAATTATTATATATTGAATTTCTAATTAATTGATATGAGAACCACATTTAGCCATTCAATAAATTAGATCCGTAATAGCACGCTATTTTAAAGCATTTACGAGATTCTGTAAAAATGCAGCAAGAAATTTTTTGGGAAAAGTTTTTCAGAGAAAGATATGTAATATTTTCCTTTTTTTTATATTTTTCAATCATTTTCAGAACTCCTGCAGGTACGACAAGTGCTAAATACTGAAATTAGGGAAAGTGTGGTAATGTTATTTTTTAAAATTATTTTCTTCCAAATTGATATTATTAAATGTCATTAGATTTTTCAAATGAACACAAAAAGTAATATACTTTATTTTTTAGGCCCGTTCAATTCCCATAATTATAATATTTGTAATAATTTTGACCTAAGTGAAATAATAGTCTTTTCCATATTTTGTAATGAGCTCGTTTGTTGTTCGAATTCTGTTATAATTTTAACTGTTGTAATTATGACGTTTTGAGATAAATAGCACACAATTTTAAATTAATTAAAACTATGATTTAAATCAAATATAGCTTTATTTATGATCACTTCTGGATATATGAATTGAATGAGAGTAACATGCGGAAATCACAAACAGGTACTAACGTACAACTGGTGACAATACAGGTATTCCACCTCGAACTCTAAAATGTATTGCTTTATACTGGATCTGTAATGTTAACAATGTATACCATGCTTTCCACCAACAACATTATTAATTCTATTTTGACAACAATGATCAGAATTTCAATCAATTCATTAAATTGATAGTTTTAGCCAAAAAATCTTATTATTAATAACCTAGTTTATTATCCAAGATGGAACTATTAATAGTTTTCTATTAATAGTGACATAAGTTAAACGATTTAGTTTCAAAATTCGTAATAGTGGTCCGATTTAGTGGTCCGATCTCAAGGATATATCCAAGAATAGGTCTTGTTATGCACATAAACTGTACCAAAATTCATTTAAATCGCTCAATTATTTCTTAGCAGCTGAGACCAAACTGTCCACGTTTTTTACTTAAATTCGAGCTGTTTCAAAATCAAAAAATCTCAAAATCCGTAATCAACGGATGCCTCTATCAACAAACATTTTGGGAACCACTTTATGTGACATCATTCACAAATTATTTCTTTTTACGGTATAGGGATGATGACACAAGGGACAACATGGCAAGCAATGGTTGTAATGAACAAGACTCAGGAGCAAACCTGAGTCCTGACAATTACATAAATTATCCAACGCGCTCTCCACCACAGCTGTATATATCCCGCTAGCTCAGTGCGAGGATATGGTTGTGGGTGTTGGTGGAGTCGCTTTTGGACCTTGATAAGCTGCATTATAGATTTGATGAATCAATAGATTCAAAAAAAGGTAAAAAGGGGAATAAGAAAATTCGGACCACCAATCCAATAGAAGAAGCCCCTGTAACGGCTCACATCTTGGTAGAGAGAAAACAAAAAAACTCAATAAAAAAAAAAAAATTAAATTAATATTAAAAATTTATTAAAACAAAAAAAAACTTAAAATTTAAAAAAAAATTATAAACAAAAAAACTTACATTTAAAACGGCTTTCTCAGCCGTCATCCGACGACCGCCCCATCCGAAAGTCACCACCAGAAGACCGAGTTTTTCGAAAGCTCAAAAAGCGTCCCACCAAAAAGAAATGTATTAAAACAAAAATCAAAAATTTATGGTGGGGACGGTCATTATACTCTAACCCAATAAAAATTATGGAGTTAGGTCAGTTAAGAGGAAAAAAAAATGTATGCCATAAATGCATAAAAATATGAATTAACAAGTACACTGCCCTTACCATATACTTGTTATTACTTGAAAAAAAAAATTTTTTATTTGAATAAGAAACTTATAGTTTCCTATTACAATTTGATTTTATCAATTATTGCGAAACAACATAATTTAATTGTTTTGCAATGAATGAAAAAAAATTAAAAATGACCGAATTGGTAAAGATGTTTTGGGTTGAATGAATTTAGCTTGGAACGGTGCCACCCGTTACATGGTCTGTCCTCATATTTTATAATTATCACTGCACTTATCCGCATTTAATAATTATTCTCTAATAATCATAAAATATCATACATAAATTTTATGTACACGGAGTACAATTTTCTATAAATTATTTTGGAAAAATTATTTCACGTAGGTGCTGTGATAATTTGGTTGCATGCAGAATGCTGTCAAAATTATTACAGGAAAAAATGTTAACAAAAATCGAACAGGCACTTAATAAACCTGTAATTTTATTTGTTTATTAAGCTCAATCAGAATTATGGAAGCACATATTGTTTTTCCGTCAAACACAAGTGCTTAAAAAAGTCGTTTCAAATACATAGTTTTCGCCTTTTAACGCAAAGTGGCTGACACCAAGCGATTTTTTTCAAAACTACAACAAAGGTGGTCAAGAAGTAATAGTTATTTGCTAGTCAAAGTTGCCTAATTCTAGTTGAATATGCATTATGACATATAAGCAGATGATGACCACATTTGGCTCTTATAGTACGGCGAATAAACAAAATCATTTATTGATTTTACAAAATAGTAAAATCGAAAGTCACGCTATGTGGCTGAATATTCACCGCAATACCTTTAAAACTATCATAGCAACTCTCTGTGATAATTTGGGTGCCTTTGATTTTATCAAGTAAAGGTTCCGAATTTGTATTCACAAATATGTATCATGGGTTTTTGACACAGTCTAAGTTTAAAGATCAAAAAACAATATTAATGCCGTTACTGCAAAAGACTCACTGTGCAAATCATTTTTAATCCCATCCTTCGGAATTGTAAGGTAACGAGTATCGACAAAAATGTATTGGTTTGATCAAATAAACCACATTGCTATCGAGCAATAGAATATAACTTATATTAAGAAGCTAAAAATCGTTTTACAATCGCATCCCAAAGGAAAACATATAAGGGAATAAATGATAGATAGCTAGAGTACTAAGAGAAGAACAACTCTGCAAAAGGCACCTTACTATTAAGCCTAGGTTTTTACCATTCAGAACTAGAATGGATACCTTACAAGATTATTGATGTCGTTAACAAAGTCAAAGGGCCACTAATACGCTGGCTTGGTTTCGTTTTTCGGGCCCATATTAGACGACTGGTTCAACTATTTCTGAGAGAAGAGGTGTTATTTGGTAGGTGTGCAGGCTACTGTCTGTGATGATAATTCTTTGGCGTAGAGCATTCTATACCCAAAGCTTGGCTTCTTCTGATTTTCTACATAGAACAGTACGAAAAACGATCTCGAGATTGTCGATCTGATGGAGCCAAACTGTTGATACGACACTATAATTGTATAAAAACTTTAGCGTATTATTAAAGATGCTTTGTAATTTTTCATCCAAGTTGAGTTTTGGGTACATATTACCCAAACTAAATATAAAAATGTCACTAACGTTTTCGTATCCCTCGTTTTTACTATGTTTTTCATATTGACATTTTATTGATGTGAAAAGCAATTTTAACATCTGCTTCCATGTATATCATCTGCTTCCATTTAAGTATCAGTAGTCCAGAATTTGTTGACCTCGACTTTTCAATGTACTTTCCGCTTTATTTTGTGGGACAAATTGGATTTTTATCATTCACTCATGAAGGAATCGTAGCCATTATTTGCTTCCATAGTTTCTTTAGAATTATAAACCTTTGCTGAATCTACAAGCCTTGTCTAAACAATATCCGCAAGAGTGGTTTAACCTGCGATTGAAGTGCATTTTAGAGATCAAGACTTCCAGAACGAAATTTGAAATTTACCAAATTTTGGATGAAATAAAACAAAGAAATAAATTCAATCTGTAGAAGATACTGCTTAAATCAGACAGCTAAATCCAATTACTCCAAACTGGATTATTTCAGATTATAGTAAAATTGTTTTGGAACAGGAAACGACAAGTGCAGCACATAAGATCAAAATTAAACCATTTCCGGTATCAAACTGTTATATAACAGATGTATAGGTACCAGAGATTTATAACATATAGAATCCACACCTATGATGTAAATTTAATTTTTTACTTTTAAAAATTGTTTAAAACTTAGCCATACACAAAACCGATAAATTCATCATTTTTAATCAAACCTTGACATAACAACAACAAAACGATGTCGACGACAAGACTCATATATGTAGTTAATAATAGTTTGATTGAATTTTAAAAACTTTACGAAACGAAAACTTAAAAAAAAAATTCTTCTTCTTTTGGATTAGAAATGGAAAAAATATGATACATAATTTTTTTGTCTGCATAATGATAAATCAATTTTGTCTTGACACATTTTCTTCATCTTCAGCAAAAAAAAAAACCTCAGACTGGTAATAGGAAAAGAATATTTTAAAGGGAGATGATTCCTACATAAATTTATTTATTTTTTGTTTCGTTACGTTAAATGTTCCGAAAACATAAAAGTCCTTGTTGTTGTTGTTTCTAAGATGTTGGATTTTTGTTAGAAGAAATTTAAAACTATTTTTAAAAAATGACAAATTAGTTACGGCCTTTTTGATGATGATATATTTACTTTATGTTTTAATTATTTATTTATTTTTAATTTAGAGTTTTCTTTTCAGAAACATTTTGTAATTTATATGCATAAATATTTATGTGAAAAGGTCGTACGAGATTAGTGAAGAGCGATAGATTTTTATTGACACCTAAAATGATTTAAAATGTTTTTGGAAATTTTGTGAATATTTTTTTGGGATTATGTCTTTGATTTTACTTAGTATTTTTGGTGCGACAGACGAAGCGAGTTTCTAATTCTAGATAAAGTAAGTCCCATAGATCCATAGATCATTTTTAGAGCGGCACTATATGTTACGAGCATAACACTTCCCAAAGTTACGTTTTTTCAGGTTTTTTTTTTAACGTTGAACTAAACGTTGGAGTTTTTTGCATCCAATTATTACATCTTCAAAATTTCCAATTGACCAATTGGATACATATTCAACGTCATAAGTTGAGATGATAAACTGGGCATATATTAGTGACATCGAACTACAATCTACAATTTTAATAAATGATAGCTCTAATTGAAATCAAAATATCTTAAAAAAAAAGAGAAAGTTAAAAATGGGAAACCTTTTACCACAGATCTGTTTGCTGATCTGGACTTTGATATTTGACATCAGATTGATCTGTTCGTCTGCGCTGCAACGTTCTTTAAGTTATTTTCAGAAGGTCAAACCAAATTGGCTCACATTCCAGTCCTACAAAATATACAACTTGGCTGGGTAATCTCAGGAAAAATTAGTAACGCACCAAGCTCACCTGACAGTTTGATACTTACGTCATTATCGACTACGGTGATCCACATTAAATTTAAAGGTTCTGGTATATGAAATACCACAGAGTACCGGGGCTGTCATCACTTTTGATCATCCCTTTGGCAAACAATTTAAGACCACACACACACAAGAGGATTGATGGCAGATTTATTGTTCCAATAAATCAACCAACTATTATTTGACTCAACACTGTGTGTTAAGCTATACAGTTTTACCTCGAAATTGCGCGTGGTTTTCGGTGGGTCGGAAAAAACGAAGGCTGCTGCTATTAATATATTATATATATTGGCGTGATGACCCAACTCAGAGGCTGGAAACATACGAATTGAAGCGTGTCACACTTCAGAAATGTTGCTCAAACTCAAACTCAAATTTCAATACCAAATTTTGGATTAAATAAAAAATAGAAATAAATTCAATCTGAAGAAGGTAGTGCTTAAATTAGACAGCTAAATCCAATTACTCCAATCTGGATTATTTCAGAATATAGTAAAATTGTTTTGGAACAGGAAACGACAAGTGCCACATATAAGATCAAAATTAAACTCACACTTTTAATTAAAATCACACTTCAGAAATGTTGCTCAAACTCAAACTCAACTGACCAGAGTCAGAATGTGAGAAGGTACTAAATGGCGATGACGAATCTAAGTCGTTAAAATCTTGGATTTATTATGAAAACCTTAGAACAGACGGCCTATAACAACACGTACTGTGCTTTCGGAAGTAGCTCACATCTTCCATCCAATCGGCTTTCGTTAGTTGCCCTTGGAAAATTATTCATTCAAAAATTATGGCTACTTTATAAAAGTCAATTGGGATCAAGCTTTACCTATGCACTTCCGTACTGAACGGCAAACACTTCGGTCAAATTTGCAATATTTACGACGATTACCCGTTCTTCGACATATATTTGGTGACATAGAGGGACCAAAACACAAACAACTACACAGATTCGTGGATGGTAGCGAAAGGGCGTACCTAATAGCCGCATTTATTTATACACGTGGTTATTTAGACAACGATACCTACGTTGTGCGTCTTATGTGCAGTAAATCTAGAGTGGCTCCAATATAAAAATCTACATTAACCCACCTAGAATTATGTGCTGCCCTTCTTCGTGCTCAACTAATTCGCAAGGTTTTAGATAACATACATTTTACCGTAGAAAGGGTGTTTTATTGGTCTGCTTCGACAATTGCATTAAATTGGATTTAAAGTACACCAACAAATTAGAACACTTTTGTTGCTAATTGGGTCAGCGCCATTCAAAATGTATACGAATCTCATCCGTGCGGATACAAGTTACATTCAAATCCAATCCAGCGGATATGGTCTCCAGGGGCATGAGTGCTGTTTAGTTATTCGACTGTGGTTTTTATGGGCCATCTTTCTTACACTCACCCGAGCACGAATGATTTGTTAAATTTTCTTTCAGCGTGAACATTCACGATATTCCTAAAGCAAAATAACTTAAGAATACCATGCTTTCCTAAAATAACGCCATAAAATGCTTCAAATAATATTATTCAAATTCTGGGTAATATAAAACACAGAAATGACTATCAAGAGCTACGATAACATATGTCAATCGCTTCAAAAAATCTAAAGTTATCTCCTAAGGATGATCGAATACGATGACCGCTTAGGTCGGTAGGTTTTGAATACTGCAATGGTGGTTTGATTCTTAAGCTAAATAAGATGACGTGTAAGAGTTGTAGCGTTGTTTATTATTAGTATTGCCTTAAAATGTAATTATTCTCTAATACAATTTTATTTTCGGTACACAACAATTCAGTACTCAGTCCTTAAATAGAGAAAGCCGTCATCCAGCCATTTCTATTAGACCATCATAAACATTTAACTTCTTTTTATTAACATTCTTCGTTCATAGATTATCTGCGTGATACATCAATAGAAATGCCTAGAACCATTTTAGCTAAAACGGGCGTTTGAAGTCTGATTCTAGCAACAAAATCATACCGATTTTAAAAGCAGTTCGAATCGAATTAAACGTTTCCTCTTTAAAAACTGGTTCATTCTATTCTTGGATGCTCTTAATTCTTTATTAATTCACGAAATCATATGATGGAAAATATGACGGCACATTCCAAACCAAGTCAAAACAAAACAGTTTCATCTCTCCACAATGTAGCAAAAAAATTAAAGACTAAAATATTTATTTCATTGCCTAAATAATGAATTTAAATCATGATTGTTTTAAAGAAGTCAGACTTAGGCAAACTAAGCATTTTTTGTCCTTCTGCTCCTTCATATAAATTATTAGAATAATGAATCTAGGTAGTTGAAAAAAATGTAACCAACAATTAATCGTTTTTTGAAATTCAGATTTTTAAGCAGATAACTTTCTTTTGTACAGGTCTGTTCTCCAACAGATTATTTTTTTTAATTAGCCCAACTATAACTGCCAAAGAAAAATAATGTTCCCAGCAAAAATATTACCAAAATCATGTCACATTCGCAACTATAGCATCAAACTCGTTGAAATGATTTTTCATAGTCAACATACAGTTAGAGAATCCCAGAGAATTTTTTAAAAACTTGAATAAGTGTACGTTTTCACCAAAAAGTTCGTTGTTTTTTTTACGTCACACCTCACACGGATAGTACACATTCTCAAAAAAATTGCGTCTCAACACAAAATTTATTACCTACCGATAAAACAACCGATTTGTAGAAAAAATAACCGATTTGTACTAATGAAGAGAACTTTTGCTGTTGTTTTTTTTTACATTGGTACTAAAATATAAAACTTCCTCTAGGAAATTTTATGGACAACCCTTCGTTTATTTGAAAAATGTCATTATCATGTATTTTTGTTGCGATTCAAATTTAAATAAGTTATTTATTTCTTTAAAACACTAATAGCCATTCATTTTTTATTAAATTTTAAACATTTTAGATTTGCAACCATTTACAATAAATTTTTATGAAAAAATTCATCGTTAAAATTGAAATATTTAAATTTATGATTCTAATACACAGAATTTCAATACACATACATAAAAAAAATTAAAATATTTCCCTTTGTAAAAAAACAACCGATTTTTTGGTCGAAACCAAGAGTAACAAAATTTACTTAAATTGTACTTTATGTGGAAACAATTATCCATTAAAAACTGGAAATGGTAAAACAAATAAAGTTTCAGTAAACTTTTTGAATAACCAGAAGACGAAGACCATTTGATAAATTTATCAAATAACCCGGCAGATGGCGCTACTAAACTAATTACAAATATATGTATTTTTGTTGTGATTTGACTCATATTCAGAATAAGTGTGTGGGAAATACATGTACAAAGCCTGTACGCTGCAAATGTTTGAATTGCACTTGGTTCACTACACCAGCAAATCACATTTTGAAATCTTTTTTGGTGTAGAATGCGCAGCTCACAATGCTAAACAATTGCATAAATATATTTAGACTATATTTTTGCAATTGTTTACCATTGTGAGCTGTTAAATTGTATGAAATGATGCCTGAAGCGACAGATCAAAGTCATATATTAAGGCAACAAAAAAAATCCAGGTGGAGGAACACAGTAAACAATTCGAAAGAAATTGAAAGAAACCCATCGTCGAGAGATTCACTACCAGAACGATTGACACCCCTAATGTCCGGAAAGAATGCCGAATTAAATTATATATTTTTTTTAAATTAAAAATTCAATTCCTGTTTTGAAATTTTCAAACGACATCATTCACTGCAAACAATTTTTCTTGTACTGATTTTTCAAAGTAACATTTAATTACGATTGCTATTACATTCAAATTTTCTAGATTTACCAATTCTATCTTCATATCATTTTCATTTGAAAATAATATGGATTTAACAAATTAGGCCCCTCCCACAGGCAGCTGTATTTAGCCCGTTCAAGTTTTGATATTAAACAGTTTATTTTTGTTTTTAAGTTATTCTTACAAAAAGCGAACCGTTCTTTTGTTGACAAACAAGAAGAGGATATAAATCTATCCGTGCAGCCCCAATTTCAGCACAGTGTTTTCTCTCGAGAAAATTACAAAGCGAGTATTTCTCATTTCTCGAGAAATATTTTAATTTTTCGAGAAAACGATAATTTACGTGTTTGTTATAGTTAACCAGTTAGCTGACACCAGTTAGCTGACACACTAACGCAGTTTTTACACCAAATAAATACGTAGTAAATATGTTTAATAAACTTTAGTGTTTTACCTAGATGTTATTGAAAAACGAGAGTTGCTAGAAACAACAAAATTAAAAAAAAAATTGTCATAATAAATTTCACAAATGTCACAATTGAAAGAAAAAATTAAGGTTACTGTGTGAATTATAAAATATATTCACGTCAATTATAGAATTACCCGATGCAGATAACTTTAGTTTTACCGTAAAATTTGAAACCAATTCGATCTGAACACTAATATTAGATTTTAGAATGTCTAAAAGTTCGATAAACAATCGAGTTACCGAACATAACAGTTTAATAAAGAAGCGCAAAGACGGCAAAAAGGTCGCTGTGTATGTTAAAACTAACATTATTTACATCGGGTAATTCTACAATTGGCATGAATATATTTTATAATTCACACAGTAACCTTAATTTTTTCTTTCAATTGTGACATTTATTGTGACATATTTTTATCTTTAAATTTTGTTGGTCCTAGCGACAAAACTTTAAACTCTACTTTTCCAATAACATCTATAGGTGGCACGTAAATCACAAAAAAACTAAAGTTTATCAAACATTCGTTAGAAAGTAAGTTATAAAACGCATTCCGTTTTCATAATTTGGATCATGTTACAATAGTTACAATGGTTAAGCATCACATGGATATTTTTAAACCAAACATTCCACATAATCAACTGCAGAAAGGGGAAAATTGAGACGATTAACAAAGCCATTAATATGAGAATGAGCCTCTCCGCTGAAAATGATTATAGTATTCGAAACATCAACATCCATTTTTAAAATATTACTTTAAAAATGTTTTGACAGTTTAAGATTTAAATAATAGAATGAACAATATCATGTATTGTTACAGCAGTTTAATGTGAAAAAGAGGAACCTTCAAGATGGTTAACACAATTTTTTTTAATTAAAAATAATTAGCACCTCTTTTAATTAAATGAGCGATTTTAACCCAAAATATATATCCCAAAATCAAAATTTTGAAAAATCCTGTCAATTTTCAACAAAAAATACTAAAAATACTATTAATAATTTATTTAAACGCTAATTAACATTCTAACAAATTTTATGTAAATAAAGAGTTTTCGATTATGGGCAATCAGCATTGGAATAAATAGCATGGGTCCTTTGGTTTCAACATTCTTCTCCCAATAGGAAAATTTCTATACCTATATATGTGACATAAAGATGGTTAAAATGTATAAAAGATTTTAGTTTACAATTTACAACAGTAGAATGTCAAAAATCGTGGGCCTCTTATTGGACAACTCAGTATATGCATAATGTAACAATATAATTTTAAAAATTTATATAATTAATTTATCATTCAACATTTTTTGTTATTTTTCCTAGATTATGACAGATTTTAATTACAATTTTGTCACAAAATAAATATTAAAAACAACAACAAGTAGAAAATAAATTAAAATATGTTGTCACCAAAATAAAGTAAAAAAAATTAATTAAAAATCGATAATAAGTGTAATAAGCGAACAAAAATAATAAGTGACAACCTCTAGGTGTCAGCCCATCAAATTTTAATATGTGCCGCCAATTCTTAGTAGTATCTTCACTTTGTTAAATGGTAATTAGAACGTCTATATACACAATATACAAATGAGCTAATTTTGTAGTGTTCGTTCAGCAGCAATTCACCAAAGAATCGGTAATCATTTCAACAGATAAAACCATATGTTAATTTTATGTCTACAGTGAACTAACATATATCGGTACATGTATACGAGTATATAGTTAGTTGTCTTTATGATTTATTCATCTTTTAGTGATCTAATTAGTTGTCATCTTAAATTACAAAAAAACAAAACAAATTTACATACATACATGTATTCATGTTTTGTGGTTTCTTCGTAATGTTCTTGCTTCTTTTTTTTTTTTTTTTTTTTTGATGTGGTAAAGACAACAAGGAGATAAAATCGAGTGTTATGTTTGGGATATAGTAATATTAATTGTAAACAAATTGTGAAATAATATCATCATTAATTTTAATTATAAATTTTTATGTTTTATGTAATTATGTTGAAAATATCACTCTTGCTAATTTCATATAGAGAAGGGTTGAAAGAACAAACGTTTTAAGGTGTCATATGAATTTACGTTTAAAATTGGTTTCAATTACAACTATCTTGTTGAAAAAAGGGTTCTCTGTTTCCCCAAACCATTTAAAAGGGAAATTAAAAAATTATGCTAAGAACGTGCTGTTGTAAATTATGGACTACCTCAAATTCACATATAAAATCTGTTGCTTTACATACCTGCATAATAATAATAACTCAACAATCGCACTATCAGTTTAGAAAACTGTTTATCAAATAATTGTAATTTGATTATATTATATTATCGATAAACCACAAATCGTGAGTATATTTTGGTGATAATGATAAACTTGCGTCAAATTTGGTTTTCATATCGATTTTGTCGGTGAAAAGTATTTATTTCCGATGATAAAATTAAGGTTTTTGCGTCTAAATGTATGTTCTAATTTTATTGACTTTATATATTTGCCCTGACATCACACGTAAGTACTCTGAACTAATGTAATTTTTTTATTTCGTAAACAGGACTCGCGTTTTCGTTGTTGATCATAAAATCAAATGAAAACTAGATGACAATTATTATTTTTTCATTATCATAACATCGAAACGGAATCACACCGTAAATGCGTTTTAAATAGATGGTTCGGATGCCACAAATTCCTCTACCAGATTGATCAATGGCATCGAGCCGGTATTGTTACATGTCACTTAGATCGAGGTTGATTGGGTGGATTCGATTGAATTTAAACGTTTAATTATTTTAATAAAATTCTAATTGTAATATTTTCGGTGTTAAACTGAATATAAATAGGATTTTCAAGCGAATTCTTTTTGAAATTGCTAAAAAACGGTGGTTTCGATCAAATTTAAACGTTAAATCAATAACACTTAGATCGAGGTTGATCGGCCGATGTAATTGCTTCTGGTGAACGTGAGTCATAATAATATGATGATTGTGATGATGCTATTTAGGCGTGATTGTCAAGATGTTCATTTGTGATTAACGCTGGTTTTAGAGGGACGATAAAAAATTAGAAACTCTCTTTAATAGTATTGCTATTGGCTAATAAACGGTCTATGTCTCGAATGATTCGACGTTGCGGTTGGTTTTTTTTTAAAACATTGATGGTACCTCATTTCTGTACTGGTCGACAGATTAAAAAATTCACCAGGTAGCCTTAGCGTGGTATTATAAACGAGTTCGGTAGGCAATGCTTTGATATCTTTTTTGACGGATGCTCGAAGCCCAAGCAAGATCAATGTACCCAATTATTCTTGTCGGTAGCTACGGTTTAAGCGTCCGGTGGAAACGCTCTTTTAGTCCATTGGATTGTAGAAGATACGGAGAAGTTCTGATTTGCCTTGTTCCTAGCATTTGGGATGTCGCATCATGAACCGCTCAAATTGATGACCATGGCTAGTTGCTATTATGCTTGGAGACCCGTATCGTGATATTAAGGTAGAAAATAGCGCTTTCGGAATCGTTTAAGTAATCATATCCAAAATCGGAGAAATTTCGGGCTAACTCGTAAACTTATCGATTTTTGTTAAGCAATAGCGGTTACCCCGGCAAAGTGGAAGTGGTTCAATTAAATCGGCTTTTATGTGTGAGAAACGGTTATATGGCGTTCAATAAACTGATCGATAAAGTCTAGATGGCGTATTTGGCGAAGGAGAAACCTTCTCAATTTTTGATTTAGTGCAAATGTCAATGGCTTGTGATAGCTGAATAAGGCTAATGATCAGGCTTCTTGCATATGGTGGAAATACCAAACTCCTATAGATATGCAGCAAATAGCTCTCTATCATATATGTATACTATAGTAAATTTCTTTGAAAAGAATCCCTATGGCTGAGAAACTTTGTTTATTATTTGGTGCAGAGCGGCTCACTCTGTGTAATCCGATGCATCGTAAAATGATAGACGACCGTGATAAGCTGGAAATGGCAAAATCGATAAGTTAATTAGTTCGTTTTTACAATTTTAGAATGCAGTATCGGCCTCTATTGACCACTTGAGCGGTGTCTTGCCATTCTTCTTGTTTCTGTTTATCATTAACTGGAGTTTTTGCAGAATGTTGGCTGAGTTAAGCAGATATTTGCGAAAAAAATGTATAACTACAAGCTAGGTTTTTAGTTACTCACTATAGTTGGCTTTGCGATTTTTTGAATTGCTCTATATCTTCTCCGATACAGGGTTCATTCCCTGTGACGAAATCAAGTGCTCTAGGAAATTAATTTCAGTTTTAGCGAACTCACATTTAGCCACATTTATGTATGACAATTTGCAGATCGTAGTTTGGTATGGGTAGTTTGTATGGGTATCTTAGTCTTAAGTCTACCTGGAGCTTAATGGCGCCATAGGTTGATATAGGTAAGCTTTTTGTAGCATATAGTTTAACTGTTTTACGAGATAAAATGTTTTGATACGGTGGTGGAACGGAGACATCGACATCAGTGTTTGATTTCATTTCCGATTTCGGTTTTGGTCATGTTGCGACTTTGGTTTATCCATATATCTGGTAAGTTGATTTACTTCGAGTCGGATTTGGGTCAGTTCTTCTAATGATCCGATTGCTGATGAAGGTGTTGGTTTAATATCCACTAAACGTGAATCGGTTACGTTGCAAGATCATGCGTACCATGCATGATCAGGCATCCATGTTGGCATCGGCGGTTCTCGTTATTTTTCGACAGAAACACTTTATGCAATAACCATGAGAATTGCATGTTCTGGTAAACGTTGTGCCAATAAGCTTTTAACTTATTTTGTCTCCGTAATGCGATGCTTTTTGTGGAATAATAGGATATTATTATTTATTATTGCCCTGAATTAAATGAGCCTAATTGCTAGGGGAATCACCACTATAAGCAAATTAGAAGACGGAAGCAGCGTTAATGGTAGAAGGCTGAAGTCTTCAGAGTACAACAACTGAGCACTAAGAGCAGCTCTCGTAACATCTTTAAGAAAGTCAACAGACTACATGATACTCCCTAGGCCTAATGGCATTCGGGACCAAAATGAAAACATTTGTGTTAACATCGATGCTGTACTGAAACAATTGGAAGGATCATTTCTCTGATTAACTTAATGTCCAACAAGTTAGTGTCAAAACCTGTATTTACATGTTGTCAATTAAAGACTACGGAGGTGTATAAGAGGTCCATCCTACATTTAATTCACACTGGTTATACGCAGGGACAATTTTCAAAGACTCAGATCCCTTGTCGCTCATGATAATTATTGGGCAACCATGCTTTGTGTGCCCTACGTCCATTGCTTACTTCGAAATATATTGAAAATGCCAACAAGCTGAAGTTGTACGGGGTTTTGAATAAAATTGTCATGTATGACTTTGGAAATTGGACCCTGATGGATGATTATGAACGATGGCTGATGACGTTACAGAGAAGATTTATGCGATAAGACTCAAACGCGATGACTACCGAATTGTCATCAACTACGAGATCAGAAATTTGATGTAAACTCGTGATATCGTTCATAAAGTAAAAAACAGTGATTACGTTGACTCGGTCACGTTCTACGACCCGATTTTAAACCGATGGTGCAGCGGTCTCTGATTGCAGAGCCGCCATAGTGCTGCCGAAAAGGTTGCTATCGCGGATTACGGCTCTTCGGGGTGGAGAGTGATATGTCTTCTTTGGGTTATCTAAAACAATACAAAAAGCAAGCTATGGATTGAAACAGATAGAGCCAGATGGCTGATATGGTACGGGGCAGCTATAAGCCCGTTTAAACCGTTTATTATTATTAATTACAAAAATTAGAAACCAAATAAATAAAATCACGATTTCTTTAAATTTAATTATTTGACATCTTAAGTTTAATTTTACTCGCAACAATAATTTCTGCCATAAGCTAGATTTTGTATGCGACAATAACTTCCACTCATTTTAAATTGTAATTTGTCTTCACAAGATAACTGTACTGTCGGCTTATTGTAATCACGAGGGCATTGCACAGCTTCAGCATTATATACAGCTACAGAATTTGATGTCTCTCCTAACCAAACATTTAGCTAATCAATTTTAGGTTAACATTTTCATATATGAAGCTCATTGAAGTTTCCAAATAACCTTGATCTATCCGATATAAACAACCTGAAATCAAATAATTCCATAATGTTATGTTGTACATCTTTTATGCTCCGTTCTGTTTACGAATTTGTTTGTAAGCAACCTTCTAAAATATGCAGTGACCAACCCAATATCATTGTGTATAGGAATTTGGTTGCCAGCTGATAGTATATCACAATTTGACCTTTAATTGAATAGCCGTATGGCAGCCGTTTAGCCAAGTTGATGATTCTATAAACGCATTTATCATAGATGAATGTTGGATCATAGATCCTATGTTTAAACACACACACACACTACAATTACTTATAATTCGTATGGTTATAAATATTAATCTCTTGTTTTAATATTAACATAAATAGATACAAAAAATGTATGGCAAATTTCTCATTTAGTCTTTACTAGATTTGCTTCATCAAAATATTTCAAATAGAATTAAAATACTTTACTATCGGCATACTACTATCGGGAAGAGACATTTTACCTGCCATCTATTTCTATTGAAGTTAAAACAAAATTTAATAAATCTAACGAAATAAAAATTCAACTACTAAACCATAGATGGCAACAAAATATTTTCTATCGAAAAAAGCTTCATCCAAATTATTATTTTTTTTTTTCTGTATATTGGCAATACAAAACATAAACGACAAAAGACAAAAACTTTAAACGAAAGGGCCATTGTATTTGAAATAAAATTGTGACAATATGTATTAAGAAATTAATAAATAACAAATGGCATTTTTGTTTTTTATAAAGGGAACATAAACCCTTTATAGGTAATTATGTAATTCAGTGAACAATTTTTATTTAAATATGTATAATATATTTTTTAAAATGCCGAACATTTGACGCGGTTGTATAAGCTATGCCGATTTCAAACAGCAGTAAAAATTAACATAGGTTTGATCCGCTGTGAGTGTACACAATCCGTGTGCCGAACCATATTAACGCCAGTGCAAATTAACACCATAGAATAGACCTGTGGTCATACGTCCTTTATTTAGCTAGTGAGTGCGTAACGACGGATGTTAAAAGTAAATTATGAAAGAACTGGGTGGGGCCCCAAACCCCATTGCATGTAACCCAAAACTTCATTGCATGAAATAAAAATAAGCAAACAAATATTTTTAAAAAAATGGTAAGTAGTAACATTTAAAATATTCTCAAACGGATTGGTATATATACACTGTTTAAGGTACTCTCTTTAGTCCTACTGTTTGACAGCATAATGTTAACAGTTATATTGTACAGCATGAACACAATGTTATATAGTCACGATTACAATATAGTCACGATAACCAAACTCCACCAAACGCATGAGCTGATAATTTTCTCCGGAAATACATTCTCAAAAAGGCTGTGCAATAGTTTTGGCCAAAACCGTTAAATGTTTTGGTAAAAAAAGGCAGACAAAATTTAAACAGCCAAAGAGAAAGAAGAACTTGAAGAATAAACAAAATTTCAAATGGCCTCTGAGTAAACGATGCACCATTCGTTTATGATCGGTTCGAAGACCGTGTCTGAGCTAGCATATTCGCTGTTGTTTGACTTCGTGGACCTTTATCCAATTCCTTATCTTGTGGTTGGAGAAAATTTGGTAAATGTCGTTATAGTTGCGTTTTAAGCCATATACCCAAGCGTTTTGGACATAACTATCTTAAATGTCATCTCGCATACTTCTCCATCAGGATCCAACTGTCACACCCTTATTTAAAAATGGGTCTGATCAGCACTTTTTTTTGTAGAACTTTCGCTTATCGGCATTTGTATGGTACTTAGACTTTAGCAGTGGACGTAGTTTTTACAAAGCTCGGTTGCCAAAGCCAGATACGCTTTTATATCTCCTCCCATTTTATTATTATAAGTAACTGGGATTTAAGGTATCGAAAACCCCGTCAAGGGGTTTGATCAAGGCATCTTGATCTCTAAAACCTGTGATCATATATTTTTCTAAGACTCATTGAAGTTAAGACTAATGAATGCCGAAAATCATTCATGTATATATATATATATATATATATATATATATATATATATATATATATATATATATATATATATATATATGTATATATATATATATATATATATATATATATATATATATAAATATATATATATATATATATATATATATATATATATATATATATATATATATATATATATATATATATAAATTCTGTGGTTCTTTTACATCGTTGCCAGTACGTCCAATTATATAAATATCATTTGCATAAATAATTTCGACAGATACATTAGCAAATGTTGTTCTGAGGTGATCATGAGGATAAAGAGAATCGGAGACAAAATTTCTCGATAGTCTGTTTTCCACTTTAACACAACATTGTGATTGCATTACTGACATTTTAAATAAATACATGTATTTTTGAGGTATTCCTAGATATCGTAAAGCAAACCATAAGGGATAGCTTATTGGATGGATTGAAAAAAGGCTTGTTAGAAAACTATAGGAACACCTGATGTAAATCAGTAACTGACCAATTTGGTCACAACCCTCCATGGTTGTCATTTATACAATTTACTTCTCTGGAGGTGTGAATATTTCCAATATTGTGCAAGTCGGTAATTTATATGAGGGATATGCCGCGATAATTTTCGCCTATATGTGGTCACTTTCATTTTATCAGGAACATCTTTGCTTTGACTAACTAATCGAATCAGGCCAATCAAATCTAGAAAAATGATTATTTTTAGTTGACTTACATCCATGGGCGCAATAAAACAAATTATTGACAGATTATCTCGTCGCATGCTTAACAGTAGCTTGTAATCGACTGCTTTGCAATCCAAAACAGCCCTTTTCATCTGCGGCTCACAAATAAATCCAACTCCAATAGATTGTCATCCTGTCAACTCTTATGTAAAGCAAAGTATAACCTTTGGACATCATACAGTCTCCAGTTTTTTAGCATCGAGTTTCTTAGTGAGCAATGAGTTCGAAACGGTACTTTTTCATAGCTGATATAGTGCTTTCAAACGGGTCTGGTTTTCTTAGCTACGGCACGGTTTACTTACTGCAATCGTTATTTTGAAAGGCATTCACCTAACAAACCACTTCAACAACTTTAAAACATGCATGTTCCATTCGTAATTTATCGTTATATATTTTTTTCCGTGTAAGGTTAACACAAATTACAAATTTAAATGACCAATCGCATCATGGATTTCTTGATTACCATTTCTGTTCTCATTGTCACAATTTAAAAATAGTTAAAAATATTAAAATAGTTTTATTCTATACGTTTTGCGATAGATTTTGATACAAAACACTACAATATATCCTTGAAATATGATGCTGCCTCCAAAAACAGCGGCAAACACTTGAACAATAAACATGCCCCATACAATTGTAGTAGTAGCTTTTAGAACGAAAAATTAGTGTAACAGATCCCTCTATCGATAGACATATCAATTTGTTATTTATTGTATACAATATATTTTGTAGTTCCTTCGTGTTTAAGTTAGATGTCACATCTAACATAAATAATATATTTTCGAATTATTTAGTTATTTTAATTGAATTCTTAAGAAATTCCTACGAAATCGTCACTTTATATTTTAGTAAGTATTTTTAAAATATAAAATGAAAATTATTTCTAGAAAATTCTAAGAAAAATTCCATGCATTTCATTTTAATAGGAGACCATAATCGAACAGAAGTATTTCAACATTCTTCAAATTTTTTTCATAACAAAGGAATTTCATACATCCGAATCATGTGTTTGTGTGTTTGTTGTTAATGTATGGTAAAATATTTTCAACCCTTGTTACTCATCGAAGGATACAAAAGGAGAAGTAATATAATGTTTGTAAAAGTTAAAAATGTTGATTTTCATTATATTCGGGAGTGTAACACAAAAAATACTATGGTTGGTTATAATGAATCTAACATCGATGGTAAATTAAAAACTGTGTGTTGTAAAAGACATTGATGGTAATATAATGTTAACCCTTCTTACATATTCGCCCATCATTTAACAGGCAACAAGCTTATGTAAGACTTTATACAATTTAAAAATTTTATTTAGTCATACTCTTTACAGCGCGATATGATATTTTCTACGGATATATAAAAACGTTGAGGTTTCTTACAAATTTCCACCATTTTTATTATTTTTAAACAGCGAATTTAGAATCAATACCGTTTCTTTACATGACGTAATTTGTTTTTGGTTTCGCTATTATTTCGATACGAAATAATAATTATATTACGTCGTAACCTAATACTACCCCGAAACAACCGGACAACATAATTGTCTGAATCGTATATCGAAAATGTTTAGACTCGTGGTTTTATTATCCTTTGTGTATATGTGTGTGAATGTCAAAAATTCATCATTTTTGTGTCAACTGTTGATCACATTCTTCATTACAACATAAAATAATGAAGAGTGAAGAAGAAATAAGAGTAATAAATTTTCTAAAAAAGGATACTCAAATAAATGGAAAACCTTTTTAACTTCAGTTTTGTTACATTTGGTATACAGTGCAGAATTTTATGTTTTTCATACGGTAAAATAACTGTAAAACCAATATATGCTTCCACCACTGTGCATCTGTAATGTATACGATGTGTATACACATATTTGAGTACGTTTCATAGTTTCCTTATACACTGGTAATATTTTTACGTTTTTACCAGGATAGCAGAATACGTAGGGCGAAATAATTGTGTTGTAAAAGCAAAATAAAATAAAAACGTGACATGAAAATATGCGGCAAACAATCCCTATACATAAAAATGTGTGGTTGAAGAGGATATACTATAGACCAACATTTGAGTATAATATTATGTATATATAAAGGATATGTTTTCAAAATGCGATATAAAATGGTCAATGTAAGTAAATCAACATTCTTTAAAAAAAAAAAACAAGAGAGAAATACTTTTAAAAGCAACCAAAATGTCCTTATACTATTCTTTAAGGGTGCGAAATGTATCAGGCAAACAAAATATATTGCAGCTAAAACTAACAAATGTTTTATTATATATTTTACTATACAACCCCTATAAAAATTATTTTTATTTCATTTAATAAATGCCATGTATTATGTTACCCGTGTGTTATGTTATTTTCACCCTTAATACGAAAAGGATAAAAAAGCAACAACAATTAGAGGGTAAAAAATAATATGTATATAAAACTGTAAATGATGACGTCATTATCGATCCTGCTATCCGGAAATGACTGTAGTGTTGCGAGTATGTAAGAGATGGCGTTCCGGATTATTTTTTGTTAAATTAATCTTACAGTGTGGTTAAAATATTTAGTAGCATTTTTTTAATTGTTACCACATCGCAATGCAGTTGTAATATTTATGATAAATGTCAAGTTATAATTTACATTTCTTCCGACTATGGTTGTATTGATGTAAGCTTTTCTTTCTTAAATAATTCATATTTGTTGAGATATTGCCCAATGGATTGTCCCAGAGACCATATTTTTTTACTTTTGACGCATAATGAGATGTGTCTCCTGTGTATAAGAGGTAAACAATGGGACTAAGAACGATTCCATCTTCATATACTTTAAAATGCTGGTCGGTTATTTCATTACCAGTAAAAAGTCTCCGGCTTACTTGCTCAATATAATTTGCGCTTGTTTTTGATTTTCACTATTTTGAATTTTTCTATACTTTAATCGTAGTATGAGCTGCAGGCCCATAGATTCTAATGATTATTCTGATTTTCTTTTCTTTATGGACAATTTTTTTTTTAATGCCTAAGAAGTTTGAACAGTTCATCTTGGTCAGTAACTTATGTTTAATGTAACAATTTTTTATAGTTTTTTGTCACAAGTATTTACTGAGGATCATTTGTGACGTGTTTTGTCTGTTTAACGGCTATTTAATTTAATTTTCGTGCTAAATATTTTTTTGAATGTGTAATTAATGTACATTTTAGAATTTTGTGTGTATTGAGATGTTGGTGGGCCATTTAAATGTTGATCTTTTACTGGCTCATTAAATTTATAGCAATGGGATTTTTTAACTATACCGTATTTTGTATGTTTAACGGTTATTTCATTTCATTTTCGTGCTAACTTATTATTTTTTTAACATTTTTTTAACGAGTACTCTGTAGTCCTTTATTCCAAAATCTATCAAATACTACTCTACATTGAAGAATATGCTTTTAAAGGTATGGCGTTTCCCTCTAGTCATAACCTTTTGGTCTAGCTTGCTTGTTTTCATAAAAGGACCACTAAAATTCGTCAGCATTAAGCATTATGGTAAGTGTTCTATGTCTAAGTCTATAATATATTTACCTTCCAGACCTCTTTAAGTACTGCTAGCTTGAATTATTTATAGCCGTGGTAATTATTATCACTGCATTGACAGTATGGTAATCTATAACTTCAACAATCTGCATTTCATTGAGTTATTCCATTACTCGTTAAGTGTCCGGCTTACTTGATTTTTATTATGCTGAGTTTTTCTATTACTCGTAGTTTGTGCGGCAGGTCCGATATATTCTGGCTATGATTCTGATTGTCTTTTCTTTGTAGGAAAGCTTTCTTTCAATGCCCAAGCAGTTTATCTGGGCAGTTCACCTTCGTCAGTAACTTTCATGTTTATTGTTACAATTTGCTTTAGTTTTTTATCACAACTGCTTACTAAAGATCATTTTGAAAATGTTGTGTGTATTTAGAGTATTGTGACGTGTATTGTCTATTTAACGGTTATTTCATTTAATTTTCGTGCTAAATATTTTGTTTATATGTAATTTATGTACATTTTACTATTTTGTGTGTATTAAGAATGTTAGTGTGCCATTTTTAAATTGTTTTGATTAACTGACCAAATTTATCTGTTTAAAGGTTATTTCATTTTATTTTAGTGCTAAATTATAATTTATTTTTTATTTTTTTATTATTATTTTTTTTTGTTAACAAAGCTGTAGTTTTTTATTCCAAACACGATCAAATGCTTTGATATAATTCAAATTTGATGCGATATGGCAATTAAAATTCTCTGTCAAAATGATTATTGCTATAACGAGAATATCTCGTCACATCATATAGCAATATAAACATAAGATTGAATTGAGCCCAGTTTTCTTGGTTGTAATTTGCATCCGTTGAAGCTGTTATAATGGTTCTTTGTAGTGCATTGGTATTTGATGTTAGACACATTTCGTGGAACACGGATAATTCAGCAATATCCATCGCTTTTTTCTTTTTAATATCTCTATGATCTTGCTGATCTTTTGTGTAATCGTTTTTATCTTTATTGGTCTCTTCTCGTATCGTGTAGTGCTTCCTTTAAACATTGCTCTTCTTGATAGCCTATATTCTCACTTTTGTGCATAAATTCACCTCTTTGTCTAATTTAGTTTGGTCAGCTCTTAGTCTCATGCAGCGTGGAAACTAATTGTTCTACCATCTCAGTACTGTGCACTTGTCTTCAAAATCTCTCTAATGGTTTCTAACGTTGCTTTGCCTTACTATTTTTAAGTCCGTCTACTTAAATTTTTAAAGTTTTAACTCTAGTATGTCTTCGAATTGTGTAGAAAATCTAAGGATATTTTTTATTTAAAGAGACATTCCACTTTCTCTCAACTACTGGGACTAAATTTACCAACATAACTTTTCCAACCGTAATCGTCTAATGAAAAAACGAAAGATTCTGACAAATTTGTTGGTTAAACGAATATTATCTCTATTTAAATCAACCTCGTACGATATCTTTACGATCTACAAGTCTTAGTTTATTTTTGCATACCTTACAAATTACACAAATTTAAATAATTGAAACGCATTGAATTTAACAACCAAATCAAATAAACAAGTTTCGTATGGTAAAATCTTCGTCCTTTGTACTGGATTTTTATTTTTATTTTTTCCTCGAATCACAATCCATTCAACTTGATTAATATGACAAGAGCTGTTAGCTTATTTCTAACAAAATCTTTTGATCTAAATTAAACAGAAATATTATTTGTATTCTACGTTTTATTTATTTTTTTTTCTGTTAAATGTCCACCAGCAATTCAACAGAACAAAATAATCTACATGGAAATTATTAACAACTAAACAAAACAAAATAAAAGTTATAAAGTAAAATTACAAAAGTAAAAAAAAAAAAAATTTCTTTTGAAAATATCAATTTTGAAAATCTTTTGAAAAAGGAAATAGAATGAAAAATTAAAAAAAAAAATCGTTCTGATGATGATCATCATAAAATGAAAATTGCTTTTTAACGCTTTGGCAAAATAGGAAAATGAAACTAATTTGTATATCCTTTTACGTGTGTAAGTATGTATGTGTGTGAGTGTGTTTGTGTTTTCGTTATTTAAAACATTTTTGAATTACTTTGTTATCATTCAGTTGAAATCACTTTTACGACTATAATTTTCCTTCTTCAACAATAGTTTTTGTTTTAATTATCAAAAGGATGTTCAGATTGATTATGACATAGACGATTTTCTGATAATGATTAAGCCTATAGTGTGTGTAGAGTTTACTACAGGGAAGGTAGATCTAAAACAATGAGAATCCGATGTAGCAAAGAAGCCCATTTTGCGGTCAGCATTGCCAAAATTCCAGAACTCGACGTTGATGAAGAAATCAAACGATAGCAACGGAATTGTTGAGAACTTCATCGAACTGTTGACGAATATTAACGGTAAAGTAGAAAAGCTAAAACCATAGGTCGGAAAATTTCAATTTCCATATGGAAATTCATTTATACACAACACTTCTCTTTTATCTGAGCATAGTGCACTATTGTTCTTAATTCCCATGGCATCACGAAATTTTGTTAACTTGAATCTCTCTTGAGATTTCGTAAGGACGTCAACAATTGTAACAATTCTGTTGTATAAATTTGTGACAAACATCTATGTGTTTGATCCTGAAATTATATCCTTCGTTTAGGAACAGTTGTATGATACCTTGAATATCATACATGATGTGCATGATGCCCAATGCCAAATTCTTTTACCAGACCATTCCACCATAATACTAGTTTTATTCCGCTGACTTACAGAACTTTATTCGATATGATTTGATTACCTTCAAGTACCGTAAAACTGCTTCACTGAATTTCAACGCTTCTGACCTGAATTTTTATCTGCTTAATTTATTTACTGCTTACTTGATACTGATTACTTTATTTACTGTTTACTGATATCGGTCATACTCCACACCTTAGACTCGTTCTGGTGTAACTGCGGACAATCATTTTTCGACCACATTTGTGCAATTTTTTAATGTTCAATCAGTTCATAATCTTTAAGGTTACCTTTTATAACTGGAACTGGAACTTCTTACTCTGAAATAAGCGATCAGCTAAATATTCCCTTATTGTCATCGATATGTGCAATCTCGAACTCCTGTGGTTCATTTTGGATATTTACAACACTTCGTGATAAGGTAATTGTTCCTCTCGTTTTAACACTTTACCCTCAGCGATAACCACCGCATTACATTTTTTAATTACGACATCCTTTAGAGGCGAAAGCCTTATTTTCGTTAATCATAGCCATCTAGGATACATTTCATCGCAATTTTTCCTTTACTGTTTACTGATATCGGTCATACTCCACACCTTAGACTCGTTCTGGTGTAACTGCGGACAATCATTTTTCGACCACATTTGTGCAATTTTTTAATGTTCAATCAGTTCATAATCTTTAAGGTTGCCTTTTATAACTGGAACTGGAACTTCTTACTCTGAAATAAGCGATCAGCTAAATATTCCCTTATTGTCATCGATATGTGCAATCTCGAACTCCTGTGGTTCAATTTGGATATTTACAACACTTCGTGATAAGGTAATTGTTCCTCTCGTGTTAACACTTTACCCTCAGCGATAACCACCGCATTACATTTTTTAATTACGCCATCCTTTAGAGGCGAAAGCCTTATTTTCGTTAATCATAGCCATCTAGGATACATTTCATCGCAATTTTTCCTTTGCTGATCAGAAGTATGCACAATAACCTTTGTTTGAAATAATAAGATAAATCTGGTTACCAGGCTGCACGATTGTTCTGGCGTCATATCAATTCCAAATGATGGCGATTTAATAAATAGACGGCATCAGTAGCTGCTTTAACCTAAATATGTTTTTTGAGCACAGGCATCGATCAGCATGTATCTTGGTTTTTCTATAATTGATTGATTATTTCGTTCGTCTAGACCATTTTGCCAGTATCCGTTTTTTTTCAACAATTCTTTGAATTGATTATTCGTATAATCAGTCCCGTTATCTGATCGTATAGAATTTTTAACTTCCTCTTTGTTAGACGCTCAACTTCACTTAAAAATTTCAACAAACTTGCTCGTTATTTCACAGGCTGTTTTGTTATTACGACAATATCGACCAATATGCTCGACTTACACCCGAGTAAGCACCGAACGCTTCGTTTACAGGGACTGGGATCATTATCAGACCTATTATGAAAATTTGTCGTGATGATAATTTGATAAACAGTTGGCTATGAAGTTAAGCTTCTGACATCATCATTAGTTTTACATAATGAAGAATCAGACCATAACAGAATATAAAGTGGAGAATAGGTATAGGCGAGGTAAATAATAGGTATGTAAAAGCATTTTTGAAGAGGATGGATGGCATCGGTTGTAATGGTACTAAAGAGCCGAATTCCTAAAATACTGAAAGCGAAAATCAATAAAAAGTCGGGGTTCAGCAAGTGTCCGGAATTATATCCTATAATAAATTAGCAGACTACAACAATAACAGACGTTTAAAATAAGTTTCTGGAATAAGTCTCCCCGAATAAGCATTCCGGGAAATCCTGGTTAATCTTTCGCTATACACTCTAATCAATCAAGCAATCAATCAGTCAATCGCCAGTTTGTCAAATTGCGAAATATAGATACATTTAGAGGTTTAGAAAGTACCCATAAAAATTAACCTAAATTGAACGATAAAAAAAGAATTTATAATTCCAGGATTCAAATTTAACGGCTTCCAGTACGTTTTTAAGGAGTAAAATAAGGAAAATTAAAAAGTTTTCAAAATTCTCAGAAACGCATGATAATTAGCTTATCAAAATTGGAAAATATTTAGGCAAAATAAAAGTTTCCGAAACTTTCAAAAACTCATAATAGCTAAAACTCATAATAGTTTGCCTATCAAAATTGGAAAATATTCAATTAAATTAAAAAGCTTCCGAAATTCTCCGAAACTCTTGATGGTTGGCTTAACTAAATTGGGAAATATTTAGGCAAACAAAAAATATTTTCGAAATTTTCAAAAACTCATGGTGCTATTTCAAAATGGTAAGTCTTTTAAAATTGGGAAATATTTAGGCAAATTAAAAAAATTTCAAAATTCTTGGAAACTTATGATGGGTAGCCTATCAAATTGGGATATATTTAGGCAAACTAAAAAGTTTTCGAAATTCCCAAAAACTTACGATAGTTAGTCAATTTTAATAGGCTCATGATAGCCTTTCAAAATTGTGAAATAATTAGACAAATTAAAGTTTCCAAAATTATCATAAACTCATGATGGTTGGTCTATCAAAATTGGAAAACATTTAGGCAAACTAAAAATTTTCCAAAATTTTATAAAACTCAGGATTGGTGGCCTATCGAAATTGGAAAATATTTAAGCAAATTAAAAAGTTTTAAAAACTCAAAAACTCAAAACTTTGACTACTACAATTGGAAAATATTTAGGAATATTTAGGCAAATTAAAAATTTCCGAAATCTGGAAAACTCATGACGGTTGATTAGCATATCAACATTTGGAAAGATTAAGGCAAAATAAGTTTTCGAAATTTTTAAAAACTCTAATGGTTAAGCCTATCAAAATTGATAAATATCTAGGCTAATCAAAAAATTCCAAAATTCTCAGAAACTCATGATTATTGGCCTATTAAAATTAGGAAATTTTAACAAATGAAAAATTTTCCTAAATTTTCAAAAACTCATGATGGTCAGCCTATCAAAATTGGGAAATCTTTAGGAAAATTAAAGTTTTCAAAATTTTCAAAAACTCATAATAGCTAAAACTCATAATAGTTAGTTAGCCTATCAAAATTGGAAAATAAAAATAATTATATTAAAAAGATTCGGAAATTTTTCGAAACTCATGGCCTATCAAAATTGGGAAATATTAAGGCAAATTGAAAAGTATCCGAAATTCGAGAAACTCACGATAGTTGGCCTATCAAAATAGGGAAATATTTACCAAATTAAAAAATTTTCGAAATTTTCAAAAACTTATGATGGTATAAATCTATTAAAATTGGGAAATATTTAGCCAAATTGAAAAAAATTCAGAATTCTCGGTAACTCATGATGGGCAGCTTATCAAATTGGGAAATATTTGGGCAAATTAAAGTTTCCGAAATTCTCATAAACTCATGATGATTGGTCTATCAAAATTGGAAAACATTTAGGTAAATTAAAAATTTCCCAAAATTTTATAAAACTCATGATTGTTGGCTTTTCAAAATTGGGAAAAATTTAGGTAAATTAAAAAGCTCCCAAAATTCTCAGAAGCTCATATACTGGTTATCCTTTCAAAATTGGGAAATATTTAGGCAAATTAAAATGTTTCCGAAAATTTCAAAAACTTATTGTTGAATATTGTTAATTGTTGAATATTCGAAAAGTGTACAAAATTCCAATACATAATAAAGTTGCTGCCACTGCCGAATATATAAGAAGCCAACCAATGTTAAAGAATTACGATGATTGTCGCTTAATCGAACTATTTAATGCAGTCTGGCCTTCAGTGAGAGACTAATTTTAAGGTTAATGGTTGACTCATCCCAAATATGCTATAGGAGCTGTGATTCAGCAGTTGTCAGGTACAAATTTGGTACCGCTTTGTTTTTTGTTTCGAGAAAGCTAACAAAAATAGAAGGATGGAACTTATTGGAAACTAAATTGGGGAAATTATGTTCGTTACTTATAAGGAAGCTACATATTCGCCATAAAACGAACGAAAATGCAGCTTTCTAAAAAAACTGTTTTGTTATGTCCAATTCTATCTCATTTAGTATACCTAATGCTCATTTCGAGTGAAGGGGTATTATCTATGCTGAATTATTTGCCGATTAGGAAGTCCGTGAAATATTACCGTGGATCAAAGATGCGAATTCGAATCCTTTTCTTTTTAGAGCTTCATTTCTAGTTTGCGAGAAAAAAAAAGTCAAAATTTCCATCGGTGTAAACATGTTACAAAAGAAACACTGAACATACCTCCCAAAATCAGAAAATTTTGTCATGTTTTCATCAGGATCAACGATGGAAAAATTCTACTACTGCTACCTTATGACGGTTCTATTCTGGTTATTATTATAAAATAATAGTTAATACTAAGAGACATTAAGGTCGTATATAGTTTCGACACTGCGTTATTTCATATTTTTAAACTAGAATCTGCCCATTTTTGACTAAATTTGGTTAGGACTATATAACACTCACATTTTCTAAAGCGATTTAGAAAAACAAAAATGTTAAGAAAGGTGTTACAACTGTCCCTTTTTCCTGTTAAAAAAAATCTGCAACACAAGAAGGTTATTCGTCATTGGAATAAGAAAATAATGAAAAATTTCCCCTTATTTTAATATAAAATCATCAAAAAATCGGAATGAAACTACCCAGCAAACAAAGGGCAAAGAAAGCGGGACCCTTTTACACGACATACTTGGAAAATGAGTCTCTTAGTGCACGGAAAGCAGTGCACTTGGCTGAAGAAAGTTGTCACTTTTGTCACCCGCCTTCCCCTTTTTATATATACATGTTATGATTGTATTGGTGCGCTCAAATTTTCCATACTCATTCCGTACCTTACAAATCTCAAACCTTTCCATACTTATTCCGTACATTTTTGAATGAAAGATCGCAAAGCTTTCCGTATACCCACCTATTCCGTTTTTATGCAGCCAAACAGTAAAGTCTGCAGCAAAAGCAAAACAAGGATAGTGTTAAATTACACTATCCTTCAAATTTGTTTTCTGAAATTTGACGCCTTCCCTAAATAACCTAAATAAATCAAAAATTTATGTTATCTCCAAAATAAATTGTGTTTTTTTGTTTTATTATGAGATTGTCCTTTGTTAATGTATAATTACAGATTCGAAAAAATTATCCGATAAATATAATATTTTATAATTTTTATTTTATTTATTACGACACTAAAAATATCTCAATAATATCAAAAATTTAATTAATTTTTTTAACCTCAAAATTTTACTTATTACTACACTGAAAATAAAAATAAAATGAATTAGCTATTAAAAAAATAAACAAAAATTTTACTAAAATATTGCAAAGTCCTCCGATCAATTCTGAACTTTAATGTCATAAATATGAGTGATGTTCAAACGGCTGTAGCTCCTAAACTATGCGTCCCAAAATTATGAAAATATTATGTGTGAGTTCTCCATATCAAGATCTACTTAAAATAAAATATTGCAAAGCTCTGCGACTGACTTTGTTGGAATTGAATGTCGTAATTCTTCGTCATTTTCATCGTTTTGATGAACGGAGATGTTGTTGGACCGGAGGACGGCTAGTTGTCGCATTATTGTCCGTTGGTTTTTCAATATCTCAATATTTTGCCATTCTATTCTTGCTAGCGTTTCATTTTCAACTACTACTGTTAAAGCTAAAATATTTGACATTTTATTCGTTTTTTATCAAATTATATTTAAGAAAATTTCTAACAACGAATTTCTGGTTCAACATCGTCCAGTGGTTTGAATGCTTCCGTTGATATAGCAGAAATATTCTTTTTTATTTTTAAAAATTTTTGGTAGCCGAACTCTGAGTCTGACCAACAACTTTCATCAGCTTCTTTTGTGACATTAGTTCCTTTCGCTTTTTGGATACTATTCGGTTCGGATACTTTTGGAACTTAATGGAAACAATTATAAAAATTATATTGATAAATGTTTTATTAAACTTACCTTTTGCTTTAAATCTAAACAAGCTTTGGCTCTGGCTCTCCATGTTTCTTAATCTTAATTAATCTATAATAAAGGCATATACAAGGTTAAATAATCAGTTTTTAAGGCTATTACTTTAAATTTAATTGCTTCAAGAGAAAATGTTTTTGACTATTGTTCAAGTAATTCATTACACAAACAAAAAATGTTTAAATTGATGGATGAAAATGGTATGTGAAAATATGGTTGTGTACTTCCTACAATTTTTTCTCTTAAATAAATGTCAATGTCTAAATGACTTTTCTGTCATTTCTTCTATTAAAAATACTTTTGTTTCTATAAAGCAATAGTTATTTGGCGATTTCACTGCAAATCTGCAGTTGTTGAATTGTCGCGGTATGAACGTTCATCTAATTTGTAATCAACAATAGCATAAGGTTTTTCTTCATCATTGGTTATTGATAAATGAAGATCCATCCAAAGCACTATAATTATCAAGATTTCCAAACTTTTAAACATCACCCGCTAGGTGAATTAAATTATGCACGTTATATCCAACAGAACACCTCATATAGCTTAGGGAAATCGATTACTTATTGTTGCAGCATAGCAGAAGCACATGAGTTGTTATTAATACATTTTTCGGGATGGCAAAGTATTCTAATTGAACAAACCAATAATATAAAATGATTGTAATACTTTATTGTCAAGGTGTCTTTTTATCTATTTCTGCGAATGATCCCGATTTTCGCGAAATCTCCTTGATTATATTATATTTAATCATTTTAATTTTTTTCGATAATTGATATGTGAACTTTATTTAGAGAATATGGAGTTTTTTGTTTCTCATCCATGACTTAATGCATTGCCGCATTACTCCGAGCAAAACACAATGCATATAATCTACAGAAATCTGTGAGACGTTCTAGTGCAATTTTGTCTAACTTTTTTGTGATACTCAGGCTGTTTTCTTTTTGCAAATTTTTCATCACTTCTTAACGGTATATTAGAATCAATAAAGGCAACTCTCCTATCTAAGTATTCCCCTTTGACTTCGCTTTTAGTGCATCCGCAATAATCGGTATGTCCTTTTACACCAAGAACCATAGACTTGGCCGATGTATCGCAAATAATTGCACGTATTATCACCGAAACTACTTTGTTATCATAGTAAACACATCAACAAATTTTTCTAAGAACAAGTCTGTGCAGAAAGGTTTATGATACCCATGGTATACTCGATAATAAAACCTTCTTTTTTGTCAACTATATTTCATAGTATAGGCCACAACTGACTACAAGAACTTTTAGTTCATTCCGGTTTTGCTTCAAGAAATGTTTAATATAATTTGTAAATCGAAATAAATATACGACCCACTTCCCATGGCAATTACGTTGGAGGTGTTCTTTTTAAGATACGACCATCTTTTTTCAAATTTGTATGGAATTTTTTTAAAATTATTAATAAATCATTCGTAGATTCAGTTGTAGTTCTATGCTTTAGGACCCATTCTGCCAAATCATTTTGTAAATTAAATCCCGTTTCATCAGCATTAGATTCATTAGAACATTCACTAAATTCTAATGAAGACAGTCCACTTAAATCTTCTTCAAAAATTTCATCACTGAAATTTTCTATTTCATTTTCTACACAAATTGATTGCTTTTCATTATTACACTCTTTAATTTCTTTCCCAAACGAACATAATAAATGAATTTCTTCTTTAATTTTCCGGAAGTTATTTCGTTTAGACATATCAAATAACTTATATTATAAGGGAAATCGCCTATTATTAACGAAATTAATACAACGAATTATTAACGAAACAAAAATTTAAAATCTAAAAAAAAAATTTTATCGGAATTGGAAATTATTGTGAAATTTTGTGAAAAAAAAATAAGAAAAATTGTTTGACGCGCCATCTATTGTTCTCGTTAAAAACGTTTGCTATGCCATCTAGGATTTTTCTACGAATCAAAATTTAACGAAATCATGCTGTCGTTCGCATATACTATGGAAATGTTCACGATTTATCTTATAGTAATATAAGTTATTTGAGACATATATTCGAAATACACAACACCTACAAAATATGCAAAACGGTAAATTTAGAAATATTTTATTTACTTTTCCAAAATCACAAAAAATTTACAATACACAGAACAAAAAATTGTATTTAGAAATTACAATATTTACATAGGGTACTACTTCTCCGTAGTAAAACATGTGTATTGTGGCCTGTTTGTATAGTAAGTACTACACAAATTCCACCACTATCCTACACACACAGTCTCAAACTCATAATTAATTTTTTGGCATGACAACTGGCAAAGGGTACGGAAGCCCGAGCAATTAATAAATTTTTTTGGGCACGTATCCAAGAATGTTTGTTGGTTAATATAAATGGCATGATATTGTTGTTGTAAAATTCCTGCATTTAGTTCTTGATACAGTGATGACTAACAATAATTTTGATAATTATTATTATTTTGTTTTGCTGGTACATTATTCCAATCAATACATACTATAAACATAATTATTCGAGGTGTATTTTGATAATAAAAATGTATGTATGTACCACACATAAAATGTGCGATTTACAAATTATTTATGCATTTTTATGGAAAAAAAAAAATAAAAATTTTACGCTCTTCGTAAATGTTGATTAAAAATAAATATCAGTTTTTAATGCTTTAATTTTTAATTTATACAATTTTTTTTTTTATTAATTTTCGGTTTCGTGAAATAGAATCACGCGATTTAAATTTTTTTATTAAAATTCAAATATGTAAAATGAATATAAAATAAATTGGAAAAATTATCTAATCTATAAATTTTATGGATGTTATTTATAGAAATTAGCATAAACCAAAAATGTTCGAGTAGGTATATTAATATAGATCGTAAAACTGATATTGGCGAACACTCCTAAATCAATTTACATTATTGGAATATTATATGGAACCAAAAATGGTTTTCTATATCGATTAACAAGGCGGTTAAGTATATAGAATACGCAGTGAAGTACCAGTATAAGCATATTTGCATGGCAACATTGAATATAATGCGGCACGTGCATAATATTTTGAGTATATGTATTTGTAAAAAGTGGGCAACGACGAAATTATACACCATATAATATGTTATCAACGAATCAATTATGTTACAAATAATACGATAATATAGCATAAAACAACAAATCTACTCTATGTAATTAAATTATATGGTTACAAATCTGACACGTGCACCAATGTATTAATACAATTCTTGATACCAATCATCAAGTTGTTCCGGTGCACACACGCGTTTTCATAATAATTTTTCGTTTTTCTACTCTATGAATTTAGTCTTAGTATACATATGAGGCGGCGGCGCGCAAACACAAATCACAAATGTGGGGGAAATCAACTTGGTGAAGTATTAATTTCCGTTTAGGAAATGTTAACAAATTTTTATTATTTATTTGATTAAAATGCAACAAGATGTTTACCAGTTAATTGAATATGTTTGCGCAGATTATTTTACACGGTAATTATGATAATTTAATACTGTTTGCGGATTAGAATATGGTAAAAAAAGTGACATGAAATTAAATTCAAACGAAATGGTTTATAATAATGATAGGTGTTACCGGTTTAGGAATCTAAACCCCAGGTAAAATCGGTACCGATTTTGACCACTGCAGATATAAAGGTATAGTTCAACTCTTATACTCATGTATCCAACAAAGTAGGTGGTCATTGAGCGTTAATATCTAAAATAATTGAATTTGTGAATGTCTTGTAAAGACGAACTATTTCACAAAGGTTTTTGATTTCTACATTCAGAAAAAAAAATATGAAAACGTATGATTAAAAATATCATGATTCCACAAACCAAGAACTTGTATAATATAGCTATAATTATCAGATATATAGTCAAATTATGTTAAATTTACAAGAAAAATTTTACAATGTTCTGACGGAACATTGTAAAATTAATCATAAAATTAATTAATCCAATCATTTCATCAATATGATTCATCAATATGATTCGAATAATCATATGCAACTTTAGTAAATTTGATCATAATGTAATGTTTTTAATCAGATTGAAGAGGGCTTTGATTTGTATATGCATTGTTGTTGGTTTTTGAAAAATGTAAAAACAATTGGTTAACGATAAAACAAAATGTATATATTATATTCATACAATTCTTATCGTATATACGAGTAATTATTATAAATTGTAATTTGGTGTCAGCCAGAAGTAATATTTAGCTATTGGCCATAGTTATTATACATTTGTATTTTAATTAAAAAAATTAAAACTTTAAGTGAATGTATATTGAATATTCATGTCGATCATAGAACCCGGATCAACAGCGGAGGGAATTTCATTCGAATTTGACGTTCTACATATGACTGAATACATCGAATGAAAAGTGGACGAATGACGATAATGCAGTGTAAAAAATTGGTATTATTCAATTCACGAGTAATAAATATTGTCATTATAAATACGCATTAAATTTAACGCGGATTTCAAATTGTAAAGTCGTGTCATTTTCTTTTTGTAATGGAGAATAATAATAAAGCGTAAGTTTTGATTTTAAATAACCAAAATAAAAATAATTCTTCATAGGAAAGGTACCACAAATAGACTTCAATTTGAAAAGATTAAGGGAATGATGAAGCAGCATCCTGATATTGCAAGAAACCTAACAAAATCAGATGTTAGTGTGATTAAAGGATTTTGGCAAAATTTAACTGAGTAATTGAATACCATAGGACCACCAATTAAAGAAACTGTCGATTGGAAAAAAGTAAGAAAATTTTTATATGTAGGAAGTAATACATATGTTTTGTTTTATTTGAACTCAGGTTTGGAGTGATCATAAATCATCACTAAGGATAAAGCTAGCGTTCAATAAGCGAGACTAACGGCTACCGGTGGCGGTAGTAATAAACAAATTACGTTTTCCAGTTTGGAGGAGTAAGTAATACAACTTGTTTGTTTACGAGATAGTGTCGATAGAGTGACAAACGCACAGAAATTTGGAGTTCCACGTAAGAGAACATTTACCGATGCCAACAATGGAAACTTTTGCAATTGAAGTACCTATATCCGATAATAATCTTGAAGGTGAAAGAACTATTGGAATTGAAAGACAGGCTGAAGTGCAAATGATAAACAGATTAATATCCAGCAAAAGCTTTATGAAAACATATAAAATTCCAACCAAATTTATAGGGCAATCGATAGACTTAGTGATCATCAAAAAAACACTAACGATATTTTGCGACATGAACTAGAAGAGAAGAAAAGGCACTACGAGACAATGGAGTATTTGGCGCTAGAAAAAAAAAGATTAAAAGGCAAACTCTGGAAATTGAATTAAACAAAGCTGAACTCGATCTATATCTATGGCTCTTATTGAAACGGCTTTTGGGCTGTATTTATTCCCGCACTTCTTAAAGGAGTAATAAACAAGGTAATAGTGGGTATCCAGCGTCGCCTGTTTAGAACAAATTAAACATTTGGAAGGAAAATCAATTTATAAGGAAAATGCCTCCTTACCAAGTAATCTATGGTTTATATCTTCATTGTTGTACACAGATTTATAAATAAATGAATCGTGACTCACTCCCGGATATATAGCATCCACACATCGAATCCTTTGTTTATGATCACAAATCTTTAAAAATATATATTTTACATAGTAAAAGAAAAAATATCAAGATTGTTTCTTACTATTACCGCATTTAAACTAAAAAAACCTTTTCTATTGTGAAAAAGGTGCGTGTTGTGTCCTGCTGGCCTTGCAATTTTGATATGTGTTCCATCTACACACATTACAATACCAGGAATTTTACATTTTGAGTAAAAATAGGGCCTAGCTTCTGTTTTCTTGGCTTCGCTCATTTTAAGCGTAACCCATTTTGGACAAGTGTTTTCTAATATTTTAAATACATCAGACAAAATTGTTGAAACCGTTGAATGTGCCATCCTGACTAAACATTCTTGACCAACACCATTCTGGTACCCGCTTTCAACCAAAAATAGTAAAGTAGCCGCCAATTTCGATTTCGGAGTTATAGAAGATGATTTTACTACTTTTGGTAAATTGCTTTTTAGCTGTTTTAGAACATATCTGAAAGCAGCTTTATTCAGCCTAAAGTTTTTTATAAATCTAGAAGAAATTTACATTTTAATAGGAATCACGATCACAAATTGAGAAATACCATTACTTACTGGGCGTTAGATAACTGAAATATATTTTCGTGCATGTTTCTTACCGCATTTCTATGTTCCTTTCTATTCAACGACGATTCTTGATCGTTGAAATGTAAGAAAAGGCTTACTATATCCCTAATATAGATTACTAATAGTAAATTATTTGATGACCAAGTAATAAATGTTATTATTCCTGAGGGATGATGTTGCGAAACGAGCGTAGCGAATTGAGTATTTTATTCTGAGAGAGTATTAACTATTACTCGCAAGTTAAGTACGATACTTTTTCCAATACTATTGAATAATTTCAGGTTTTTGGGTAATATTTTAGAGACAATTTAAATTTTTTAAACAAGATATGAAATTATTGCGATTGAATAAATTAACACTTAATGTCAATTTTCAATAAAAAAAATTCAAAGCCTGCTTATCAAACATTAAAAACAGTTTTTTATATTATTTTTTTCTGAGTATATATTTCTTAAATATAGAGCATAACTTTTCTTACACCGAGTGTAACTTTGTTTGGCATACTAATCGAATATGGTCGAAAAGTAGTTTCACAACGTAACGTAATGTCTTGTATTTTATAATTTTTGTTTACGGTGTTTGAAAAATATTTAATGATTGTGAAAATCGATGAAATAAGGCTTCTAGGCGTCCTTATCGAAGGTTGCCTAATTTTCGGGGCGCGTGAGTACAAATGATTGATAAGTTGGCTAGCTATATGTGTAAATTTTGTTTATATACGATTATAAACTGCCTTAAAATCCAACGCAGCTTGTTAGCTCTAGAAAATATCCAATAGGGTACAGAATTTAGATGAACCGGATTTAAATCTTTGAGTTTGCAACTGTTGCAATCAATTTAAACGAATATCTTCATAGTCTAAGCTCACCTGATAAACAGTAGGTGATAAAAGTTGCGGATTGTATAACTTTAAACAAATTCCAAATGTTTGCCACTGTGATGATCTTAAGACCTTTATCTTATTTTTGAACTGTATAATTATTTGTATTTTTAAACTGTAGTTACAAGGGTCTTCTGTTGGCATTTTTGATGATATAAGGCTTGTGTGTAATACCATGGATCAAAATGAAACTATGGATAGAGGCCCTAAACGTCCTTATCGCGTATCTAAATAGATTTTTTCCCCCACTTAATACGAATTTTCTGTGAACGTTGTAGGTGGTCAGCTAAAAGTATGTTAGTTTACAGGCACTTCGGCCTGTTTAACGGTTATTACCGGTGCAAGATGCGTAATTATTTAATTTCTATTTGTAAGAAATTCCAGACCACGGCATGAAAATCAAGTATATCTTAACGATCGTTGTACGTTCGATAACCTTCTAAAAGGGCTACCGATAATCCGAAAAGACCGAAAAATAAATAAAAGCTACGTTAGGCTAATTGTTCTAGCCTAATCTCTTCAAGAAACAGACAAGCCGCCGCAACTGCCACTAACAATCGACAACCACCGAAAATTCTTCACAACGTACCAACTGAGAAAATCGCCGAAATAACCAAGCAAATAACTACCGCTGCAGAGAGTAGAGCTCCATTTAAATGTTTAAGAAAGTCAGTCTACTTGCAATTCAGCACATAAACCATTACAGAGTTACCTTGGAGAGAAAAGGAGTTTTCATTGCATAAAATGTAAGGAGATCCACGAAAGAGGAAAAACCATCAACCACAGCAGAATGTGCAGATTATGGCGAACAAAACCCAGCAAATTACATCCAGTGCCAACCTCCATGGCTTTAAATCAACCACTGCTTCTAATAACCACGAATTTATTCGAATAGCTTTAGACAAGTATTTAACATGCTACATCGGTTGTCTCATCCTAGTTTAGATCTACGCGGAGGATAATTACAGATAAATATGTTTGGCCTAACTTGAATAAAGATTCCAACGAATGGCCAAAGTCTTGTTTATATTGTCAAAAATGTTAACCTTACTAGTATTCAATTTAAACTGCCCATATAGATTTGATAGGTCCATTACCGAAATCAAAAGGATGTTAATATCTCAGTTTGAGATCTCAATAACAAAAATGTTGGATTCTTATAAAATTCGAACAGTAGCCCCAATCGAACGGAATTGGCCTATGGACAGCAATTAAAAGTGACAAATGTTAACACCTGTGTCTACTACAGCTACCATAGATCCAAACATTTTTTCGGTATTATTGAAGGAACATATTCGAAGTGTTAAATCTACCAATCTACGGCAGTACAAACAACCTTGTTTCTTTCCCAGACTCTTTAAATTCAAAACCGGTTTTCATCCTCTGTATGAAAGCACTTTCGAAGTATTGAGAAGATTTTGAATATATTTTGTAATGAATGTTAAGGAGTAAAAACGTATCGATATCAATTGATATGTTCAAACTTGCGTATACTATTTCAGAAACTACTTCCAATATGACAATTCGAGATCGAAAGTCAGTTTCGTTTAAATAATTTAAGTAAATGACAGCCATTTATGTTTCACTGGGAGGGGAATATTGCTGTCCGAGTTATTCAAACTGAATAACTGTCGAACAGTTATTCAAACTTTTCAAACTGTGTAAACAATTTTCTTAAATCTCCTAATAATCTAAGAATGGTATCCTAAAAACAAGGTACTGTTCAAAATGATGGAACATCTCAAAACCCGACAACAAAGAAGCTGAAATCTAAATATATGCCGACGACATGTCTATGTATTTACCTCTTTAATGCGCGCATAGAAATCTAGTGAAAGGCTTGCCAAATAACAAAAACCGCAGTATTCCGAATACGCGAAGAAATGGAAAATCAAGGTTAATTTTTCGAAAACTAAAATTATTCAATTCTACTGCAACAAACAGTAAAATGCCAGAAACCAGCTCTATTTTATTAGAAGGTAGCACCTAAGAATGGGAAAATCAAATCAAATACCTATATACGGTTAATTATATGAACAGTAAACTATCATCTCTTTCACATCAAAAATATTCGCAACTTACTTTATAGATTTTATAACCGCAACAATCGTTTCTCTCCCACAAATTGACACAGTTGGGAGAGTTGTCAGAATTGTCTAGGCATTCTTGTTGATAGGGGTAACAAACGCAGATTTATTTTGAATTCACTAAAATTTGCAAAACTATGGTTTGGTCGTCAACTAATGAAAAATATTCGTGACTGAAACATTTTCCGTCTAACCATTTCTCAGCAATTAGTTATGTAAATTAAAAAAACAAAAAGTTAGTCCCAATAAACATTATCATGATATTCAAAACAAACAACAATTCCCACTTTATCTTTAATTTACTGTTTGAAATCAAGCATTCATTTTCCGAAATTAAGGTGTGGAAAATGTATATAATTTTAAGTGGTGAAAATAATTTTTCAGTTCAATATACAGTTAATTTTTTATTTATTTTTGTTGTTAACTTGATAAACTTATGATACGAACAAAATTAAATTTAATGCTTTGGCAAAAAAGAAAAAAAACGAAACACACAACCACTACATTTTAAATACGCAGTGAGTAAATTAATCCCTCGTGATTTAAATTGAAATAGAAAAACATGAAAATACTGTTAATATGGAAGCTATATTGCCACTGTAAAATATACAAGAAATTTTTTTTACCATCATATTATAACAATAATAAAATATTTAAGTTTAAATTTTCATTTCACGTTATGGGATTTAATACGGTTATTTATTGGATGAAACTGCCGAAAAGAAGTGAGTATTTATAACGGTGGAAATACTACTTCCAAAATTAATATAACATAAAATGATTTTTACGGTTCACACCTATGATGTGTGGCAAAATTTACTAAAATTTATAAATAACTAAATTGGATGTATAAGTTTAAATAAAATCCTAAATTTTATGTTGGCATTAGAATGAAAACTTTTATCAAGAACAAACATATTAAGAACAAACATATGAGTAATAAATACTTTGAGTTACTTTACCGGTATACTTACATACTGATATGCAACTTGCTCGTAAAAAGACGTTAGTGGAAATGTTCAGTCTTTTAAAATTATGTATCACTTGAAAATCACTAAGGAAGGTTTCAAATTATTTTGAAATGTCAAACGTCCTTTTTTTAACAAGTTTATGAATTTTAATTTGAAATAATATTTGGTTTATCTAATTGGTAAGCCACTCCTACCTTTTATGATACATTTTTTTATATTCTCTTTCCAAACCAAACTATCGAATACTGTGTTACATCTAAAATCAATATTGATTAAATAAATATTTTTATTCTCACTATCTCATATTGCTTTTCGGAAAAATTGGAAATTTAGACTTTTACGACAGTTTTAGCACTATATACATACCCAAAATTTTACGCTTATTTCGTCTACATTTTCAGTGGATTTCGGGAAAAATTATTTACTTTTTTATTTTAAATTTTTGGTAGCGAGGCTACATCTCTTCATTTAAAAAAATCAAAACTAAATTCAATGTCATCATCATCCGTCGAATATTCCGTTTATTCGGACGTTATATGGTGAAAACTTTTGTATTCTGAGTTATAAAAAATGTAACATATATATATGGTTTATAACACTATTATTAGGTAGGTGCATAACTTTCGTCGAAAATATGGCGTTTGCTATTCTATAGTAGATTTGTGAGATCTACATTTGCATGGGACAACATTGGTCCATATATTGAAAAAGTATTATAATTTACAAATTAGCTGACAAATCTCATCTATACTACCCTTTAAAAATTAAAATTTTTTTAGACAATTAAAGTCAATAAATTTGATGAATATCTATCCAATACAACTAAATAATAACGGTACCAAAGGAAACAAAAGAAAAAGAAAGCTGATTGGTTTGCCAAACATCTGAAAAGCATATAATCCAGTAAGCAGTCAACGAAGAGAAACTGATAGTTGTACTCAAGAATCTGACAATATTTATAGTGCATCGTTCTATGAAATTATAGATATAATAAATAAAAAAATTAAAAAGCACCAGTTTTGACTTAATAAATACGTGCCCAAACTATGGAAAGTGGCTGAAGTCATTATGATCATCAAACCTGGAAAACCACCACAGGAAACACCATCGTACAGTTCCATCGTGAAGAGTTCTGCCAATAGTTGAAGAAAAAGACTGTGTTCCGAATTATCAATTTGGATTCAGAAGTAAGTACTCCACTATCGAATAGGTGCATAGGATCACTTATTGAGCAAGCACTCGAAAAAACAGGTCTGCTCCACAGTATTCCTTGATGTCGCACAAGCTTTTGATGAAATCTGGTATGAAGGTTTGAACTAAAAACTGCGATCTTTACTACCAAAACAATACAGTGATATACTAGAAACATACATAACTGAGAGATATTTTAGAATAAAACAACAGCACGAATATTCTAAATTAAAAACAATAATGGCTGGAGTTCCTCAAGGGAGTGATTTGGGACCACTTGTACTTATTGTTTGCGTATGATATACTAAAACCAATGGAAGAAAGAAACTTACTTGCCACATTTGCTGAAGACACCACTATCTTGGCAGTAGAAAATTATGACGTGCGCGTTTACAAAATAAAAACCAAAAACGTAATTTACAATACAATTACACTTGTTTATTTTTATTTTAATATTTAAGCTAACAAATTTTGTTTTAACATTCACAAATACTAAACCACACCGACGGTCTCCCAGTATATATGTCCCCCTGGTTTAGTTTCCCCAAATTAGCAGGCAATTTTTATTGATCCTTTAAGTTGGGCGCCAGCCTGCGCGCACGAATCGTGGCTTGCTGCCTTGCGGTCGGCTAGAGACTCTCGGGCTAGGTGTAACACTTTTGGGGTCACTATGGGTACGGAGGAGTTCACTGTTACACGCGGATATAGGACGGAAAAGTAAAATGGCACTCACCTGTATCGTTGTCCATCTTCTCGCTTCCTCTTCCCTTTTCTGTTTCGCTGCACGTGGTAGTCTCGTTTTCTTCTTTACTTGCACGACTTCCACGCAAGGAATCCTGTCACTTTTCTCAGCACTTATTTACAGGAAGAATCACAATCGTTTCTTCTCAGAAAAAAAAAACAAAAAGACAAAAAAACAATAATCCCAAACGAAAAATAAAACTCGACCTTTCGGACAACCCCTATTTTTGCTCGACCTGCCATCTGTGGATTATCCGTGTACTGCACTACCCGCGGTTCACCGACATTGCTGCACTGTACTGTACACTTTCGTCAAGTACGAAATGTCAATGCCGCTTTTGATTGTTGTTTGTTTTGTACAACACAAATAATTTATGTTTACAATTTCTTGTTTTTGTTTTCGTTTCATTTTGGTGTTCATCTATGTGATTTGTGTGCGGGCCTGCTCGTTTCTTTGAGTTTGTGTCGGCCAAATCTGTGTGGTGTATTTCCATTTTTCTTGTGATGTGTTTCTTATGTTTTGTTTCTTGGTAGGCATATGTGCCATCTCCATCAACCACGGCTCTCTGGTCAGGTCAGTGCCTAGGAGATGAAAAGGACGGAAAACATGGACCGAGAAGTCATCAACTAACCGGACAACAGGTTAGTCTACCACTTTCTTATATATATATATATATATATATATATATATATATATATATATATATATATATATATATATATATATATTTTTTTTTTTTTTCATTTTAGTTACCCGTTTCAAAATACTATTGAAGATGCTACACTTAAACTACAAACATGCATATACAAAGTTCATCGCTGTACTATAAAATGGCGAATGCTGTTATATCAGTGATTACACTTGATATAGCTTTCGATATTGGACTGTTATCCGCTTACCACTGGTGGGGGCTTAGACAATAACAGATAGAAGTGTTGTTGAAAACTACTGAATGTTTATTCAATTTTTTGAGTTTATATACACAAAATTTTATATATTATACTACAACAAATATCAGATTTGCTGATTTTACTTATATTATATTAACTTACAATTTTACTTATATTTTAAATTTGTCAATTAAATTAGAGGAAATGCATATCCGATATGCTTATATTTTTAAGCATAATGATATGTTTATCCGAAATTTGATTCTAATTCATATTTTAAAGTATGAAATTATTGTCTCTATATGAAATTAATTTGTTAACTAAACACCATGGTTTATGTCATGTTCACGTGACTGAACAATGCAATTAAACGAAAGTAAATCTGTCCATGTAGACTTTATTTACAAAAAAGTAGATCATAAGCCAGTATTTATAAATATGAAATAAATTCCATACGTTAATACAGCGAAGTACATAGGTATCATTAGACGCTTAACTTCGATGGAAAGCCCATATTTAAAACAAAAATCAAGAACTACGTCTAAAACTCTCTAAAATGAATCGGCTAATAGGGAGACACTCCGAAAAGTCTACTAGTAATAAACTATTGCTTTTTAAGCAAATTTTGAAACCCATGTAGACCTACGGGATACAGCTCTGGGGCTGCTCCAAACATAGCAACATCGATATATTGATCCAAAATAAAGTTTTGCAAACTATTGTAAACGCACTATGGTATATTAGAAAAAGCGATCTCTAAAAGGACTTGAAGACTAAGTCAGTTACAGGAGAAATACAAAATTGGGCAAGGAGACACCAAAAGAAACTACAAATGCATATACTAATTTAGAGGCATTATAGCTTTTAAACAATTTGAACATTGTCAGAAGGCTAAAACGGACTAAGCCTTCGAATTAATTAAGTAAACCATAATATATAAGCTAGAATAAAACTACTCATTAGTCCTCATATAAGACTAGATTGTAATACTATGTATTGGTAATATAATAATTCTTCCAATACAAATAAAAAGAACAACGAAATATCTCTAGCTTACTAAGATAGATAACCACCCGGGAAACAAATGTCTCGGAAATCCTTATCGAAAAATTAAATAAAATCGCAAAGGCATTCGACAGTTACACCATAGATAAACAAAAATGGATTTCTCATTTGATGTAATCGTAATTTTTGAATTCATTTTTTAATTTTTTTTTATTTTACATCTATACAAGCGTTTTTCTATGGTAGATTGTTTTCTTTCTTTTATTTTATACTTTCGAATAATGTAAAATCTCAAATACAAGGATGAGATTGAACATATTAAAAGTTTGATTTTTTCATTTTAATTGCGCAGTTATATTATGCGCCACAAATGTAACCTCCCCAAAGAGATTCCACTAAATGGTATATATTGTTCGTAGACACCACAAGGACTTCCACAAAGACTTCTACAAGTAACAACCGTGAAAAAATCATGCAAATGATTGAGCATCAAATCATGATCAAAGGTGTGCATTTCCAATAACTGGTCAATGACCTAAGATACTTCTCAAACTGAATCGATACAAACTTATAATGAGACTTACTAAAATGCTAAAGTCATTTAAAATGGAAATCCTCAAGACAGAAGAAATCAAAAGGTTTGCTAACGAAAGTACTGTTTTAGAAATCAGGATAAATATAATCATAGAGACAGAGGCCGGACGATACTACAAGACCGTTTTGCTGTTACATTATTTATGTTAGGAAATTAATTAGTTAAAACAAGGAAACTCGTGCTGCCCATAGAAATGCCTATGGATACAAATACTCGGGATCAACATAACCTGAAAATTCTTTCAGGTTTACACCAAAGTGGCTTTAGTCAAACTACAGAGACTCTACCGGGAGTTGTTCTGAGTTCAACATACCATCCAATTATACAACAACCAATTAGTTTCAATTAGTTTGTTACCTGAATTTTTTTAACACGCAAGGCTCCATTATCTTCTGTTTATAGGAGTCACCCGAATTTGACTTAATTGCTCTCCTTGTTATCATATGATTTGGGGAAACTTAAAAACTTAAAAATTAGAGGATTGGCTGCGTTGACAGCAACGTCTGCACCTGACAAATAGCGGCTTCCCTCAGAACGCTAAACCATTCGTATAACGCTCGCAGAACGTGATCGAACCCGCAGAACGAGCCAGCTTACTCACTGTCCTTTTATTTCATGAACGAGATCAGGAATTTTCATTAAATTCCTGATCTCGTGTTTGAATAAAACTCGGTAAGTTTCGTCATTGCTGCGTTTGGGGCCATAATTCAAGCGCATGATTCTTCCTTCGAATGTCATTAACCATCTATAATACTCATTCTTCAGGGTCCAACTGTCACACTCCTACATAAATACGGGCCTGATCAACACCCTGTACAACTTTAGCTTGTCGGCATTTGCAAAGTCTAGAGTCACCTGTGCAGCACTGAAAACTGAAGTTTTCAATATTTAGTGCGTTCACATCATTAGAACGAGGATTGGTTTCCATAATGATACTGCTAACAAGATTCTGATATTGTGCCTTCCCATCTTCATTTATCACACCTTTACATTTGAAAAGTAAATTTCGTTTTCCTATGATCTCTGACTTGTACGAAAACTAACATCTTAGCTTTGCAGTGACCAATTGTTGATCACTGCCTACAAATTTGGCACCCGACCAATAAGATCTCACATCTTGGATTACCCGAGACCTTCCCTTAGAGATTAATTCACGGTCAATTTGACTTTGGGATGTCTTACGAGGGTGTTTCCATGTTTCCAAGTGAATATTTTTATAAGAAAAAAATGTAGTAGCCACATTGGGGTAATGCGTGACCGTAAAGTACATCATTCTTTCCCCGACGTACCGATTTTAAACTCCGTGTCCATAAACTTAAGCAGGGATCGGTTAAAATTTTGAATTTTTTATTTAACAATGAGGTTTTTTACGGATGCGGGTAGTAAGGTCGCAGCTGTAGCGTCCATCGCTACACACACCTAAAATTATTCAGATATCTCGTGCAAATCCATATAATTCGCTAACGCTACATGTACACTGTATATAAATATATATAGAGCGTAAAGTAGCTATTACACATAGTACTCTCTCGCCATGGCCTGGTGAGATGACAATTAATTTTTAACAAAATTATTACGATGCCTTATCAGATCGAAACTGAGCTTTGTTTTGCACACCATCTACATCTGAATAATTAAAATAACGACATTCCGCCGTCGTTATACAGCAATCAAACCAATTAGTCGCTACCTATGACAAGTCATGTGCATGAAATTCTTAAGATAGCATGCTCGTTTAGAAGTCTTTTACTTGGGAATTTCCTTCAGCCACAGGGTACAGCACCTGATCTTAATAAGGATCGAAATCTTGGCATGTGTTTCTGAAAATTAGTTAAATTAAAATTTTAATGTGACTGACCTCTTTCGAATACACAAATTTCTTTTCAAGAAATCAAGATTTAGGATATGCAAGGAAATTATAATATTTTACTGTGAAGGATGCTTATATTGTGTCTTTTTTGATGGTTTGTTAGGACGTCTCAAAAAGTAAAAATGTATGGTGAACTTTGACTTAAAGAAAGCTTTTGACAAATTCCATTAGATGTGATGTTAATGGGTAAGAAAGCGTTCAAAATTCCAGATCGACCATTATACCAGTTCACCGTCTTGCATTTTGGAGTCTTAAATGCACCGCAGGCTATGTGCAGATTTTTGCATCGAGTGATACCTCACCAACTGAACAAACTTGTTTTAAATTTAGAAATTTTAAGCAAAGTAGCCAGTTTGTTTAAAAAATCTGGACTAACAATAAACATGGGCTAAAATAAATGTCTTCTCAAATAAATCCACTATCTTTAAATCTTGGATATATAGTCGAAGATGGTGTACTGAAGCTAGGTTGCTCTTAAGTATCTGCTTTTCCCACCTATCTTATCCTTAAGGAGCACTTAGAAAACTTTAGGCATCGCCAGGAAGCTTTCGAAAGATTTATTTTTTTTTCTTTAATTACGTTCGCCTAGAGATGTTTGGTAAAATTTTGTTAACTATTGGAAGTTTTTAAACCGAGCTCACTGATGTCTGACAGTCTGATTTCTGTCCCGATTTTTTTTATATTTATATTAGTGCCACATATCTTATACTATTTGACTCACCAAGATCTTTGGTATAACAGATTTAAGTAGTGGTGACCCGATCATTTGGAGAAGGAATGTTTTTTGGATTCCGCAGGATCGTTATAATTGGAAAGAGAAGTCTTGTTGCTTGAGACCTTTCTAAGGTCATATACTTTGTGGAAATATATAAAGTCTATGAATAGAAGTAAATAGCAAAATTGAATACATATTTTTGTCCATATTAGTAAATGGTGTGTTTTATATCACAAATACCATGCAATTTTACTAAAAGTAAATTGTTCATAGATTTCAGAGGTATGCCATTGTTAAAGCAACGAAAAATACCAAACTCTTAAATACCTGAAAACATTAAGCATAAACATTAAATTGCAAGCAAAGTGTTTCAAATTAAATGAAATAGATGATAAACACCATAGTGCAAAACTCACTAACGCACCTAAAGTAATAAGCCATTTGTAGTCAGTACATTGAGCAACACTCGATGCGTTGAAATAAACTCTTTGACCATTCTCCAGATTCACCGCCAAATGTACATCGGTAGAATGACTCCAAATATCGATCAACTTGATAGTCCATGATTTCATCGGTGGTATTAGGAAAATCGTCATATCGCTGCCTTTCGTGACATATTTACAGTACTGAATTACAATACTGTACGTAGCAATGCGCTTTGAATGTTTAAGAAAAAAGTGGCGAATACGGAATAATCCAAGTCTTATATCGACCACTAAATCATTTCCTTTCACTTTCGTTGTTATATTTCTACGATATTATCGTTATTTCCAATGCACGAGGAAACTACTCGAGGCTGAGACAAACAAACAAAAAAATCATCGAAACCAGTCAATCCGTTTTCGAGATATCATCAAAAAAGCTATACAAATAAGAAAATGAATTTTCTTCATACATTTTTGTCATACATTTTTGTTCATACATTGTGTAATTGCTAAAAAACGGTGGATTTGATCAAGTTTAATTGTTTAATTATTTTATTAAAATTCGATTTCTAGTGTTTTTGGTTTTAAAGTAAATATAAATAGGATTTTAATGCAAGTACATTGTGTAATTGCTAAAAAACGGTGGATTTGATCGGGTTTAATTGTTTAATTATTTTATTAAAATTCGATTTCTAGTGTTTTTGGTTTTAAAGTAAATATAAATAGGATTTTAATGCAAGTACATTGTGTAATTGCTAAAAAACGGTGGATTTGATCGGGTTTAATTGTTTAATTATTTTATTAAAATTCGATTTCTAGTGTTTTTGGTTTTAAAGTAAATATAAATAGGATTTTGATGCAAGTACATTGTGTAATTGCTAAAAAACGGTGGATTTGATCAAGTTTAATTGTTTAATTATTTTATTAAAATTCGATTTCTAGTGTTTTTGGTTTTAAAGTAAATATAAATAGGATTTTGATGCAAGTACATTGTGTAATTGCTAAAAAACGGTGGATTTGATCAAGTTTAATTGTTTAATTATTTTATTAAAATTCGATTTCTAGTGTTTTTGGTTTTAAGTATATATAAATAGGATTTTAATGCAAGTACATTGTGTAATTGCTAAAAAACGGTGGATTCGATCAAATTCAGTTGTTTAATTATTTTAATAAAATTCGATTGTTGAATTTTTGGGCAGTTCAACAAATAAATTAGGAAAATGTAGTTTGCAAACATTTTTATAATCTATATACAAATAAATAAAATATATTAAATAGATAAAATATTTCTAAATTAACTAATAACTCTAAATTTATTAGTATTTAAGTATTTGTAATTCTTAGGATCTTTAGGTTTTGTCTGTTCGTAATATTTGGGTGGTCTGTTTTAGGGTTTAAATCAAAATTTATATGTTGAAAGATCAATTTTATTTAATAAAATGAAGTTATATAAATTATATCTGTACCAGAAAAGCTTTGAAGATTTTGTATAAACCAAAAAAAAATATCCGTATGCTCAAATACGTGACGTTGTTGAAAGCTATCATCCCGAAGATTATGGATGCTGGCTTTTCCTACAAATTACATGTTTTAACGAAGATCTTAAGGGCCGTAAAATAATAAGTGACGAATCAAGTATCACTGCTCCATTTAATTTGCGTACAAATGCCGATGTTATTTAATTAATTTCTATATCTTTATATTTTATATTTTGTATATTCTTATGTTTCAGATTTGAATTTTGGTGTTTATATTGTTATATTATTGTATGTTATATTATTTCATATCTTTGTACTGTTATATTATGGTTTATATTACCACTATAGTACGGTACTAAATTAACACCTAATTTTTAGCGAAAACGCAACGGAACGAATTTCAAGGGAAACTAATCAAATTTATTACAGCATATGGATTGCAGAATTATAATTTTATAATATTATAATTAATTAAATTATAATTTCAGATTGAAATTAATTCTATTTCTTACAGCCTATGGCTAAGAGCAATTAGTGCATTAATAGATTTTGTTTTCAGGAAACCTCTGCAGATTACAGATGAATGGTGGCACATTGGGGTTGCTGATAAGAGATGGCAGAATGCAGAGCAGTACAACAAAAATGTGATTGTCTTACACTAACAGTAGTTTGAATATTGGATACCGAGAAATCGGACCAATTAAGTCATAACTAACATACTTTTCCTTTCCCTAACCCATAAAAATTTACTAACTATTGGCCGCCAAGGTGTCTGTAACCGGGTCGATCTCAATAATTTAACTAGTATCCTTCCCTATCCTTCCAAGTATATGTAAAAACGGGTGTACTGTGGGCCCGGCGCTTTCCGGGATATCCTGCTTAATGCTTGGCAGTACATTCAAAATCAATCAATCAATCAATCAAAATACGAAGTTAATTATGAACTCACCCAATATAATCTTGTCCATACGTTCAAGTATATATGATAACTATTTTATAAATGAAAACTAGTAATAATTGATAAACATGAAATAATAATAAAAAAAAATATTATTTTCAAATTCTGATATTTTTATATGAAATTCATCAATTAATAGAACATAATGGATATTTTGATAACAATTTTTTTGTCCGTGGTAAAAATGCAAATAGAAAATACTATATGCAGCGGATAGAAAATATTCATTTTAAATATTTTTTAATTAAATTTTTTTTTTCTGTGAACTCGGGTTTTAACAGAAATAGGATTGAATTTAGAGTCACTGCTCGTATATATATTTCAATAAATCATCAAATTTGATTAGAAAAAAATGATATATTTGAAATTTGTTCTGGATTGGTTTCATGACGTATATCTATTGAAGTCCACTACATACAATTAAAAAAAAGATTAGATTGAAACACCAACAAAGAGCAAAAATTGATATTCAAATATGTCCTTAACTCCATTTATGTAGACAGACACCAAACTAACGGTCAGATAGTGGAACGTGTTGATACTGAATAACTTCAGTTGGTCTGTTTTCCAGCTAATCTCAGCAATAAGAAACTAGAATAGATTAAAAAAGAACCATGCTATTTACAATTTCATTGTGATGATATTGCCAAGGACATTCGTAAAACGGGTTCTACATTTGTTGTGCATTAATGTACACAGTACACTGATATATATATATATATATATATATATATATATATATATATATATATATATATATATATATATATATATATATATATATATATACATATATATATATATATATGAATATATATATATATATATATATATATATATATATATATATATATATATATATATATTTATATATATATATATATATATATATATATATATATATATATATATATATATATATATATAGCGTAAATAAGCAATTACACATACCAACCACTCAGCCACCATGGCCTGATGAGATTGATTGATTGATGAGACTGTGAGACCAATCGCTTGTCAAGTGTTCTGGTTAACGCTAATCCTATTCCCACAGCCATTTTCCATTTAACAAATGGTAAAATAGGAAGGATTTGCATATATTTATATTTTAATAGATTACCATACATGATAGAAACGACCCGGTTTTAGACACCTCATGATGGTTACGGCACATTTGTATTCTATTGAAAGGAGTAAGGAAAGGAATGGTATGTCAGTACCTCAGTACAGAATTGGTTCGGTTTCCCGGTAGCCAATATTCAAACTTCTGACAGTATAAGACAATCACAATTATAATAAACTGCTCAGCATTCTGTCATCTCTTATCAGAAACTCTAATATACCACCGTTCAAGTGTAATGTGCAAAACAAATTTCTAAAACAAAATCTATTAATGGGCTAATTTCTCCAAGCCGTAGACTGTAATAAATAGCATTAATTTTTTTGCCTGCAATTAACAAATTAACAAACTAATTATATCATCCCATTGTTCCTAAAATTTTAAAATTTTACGTGTTGATTTTAGTACAGAACTAGTACTGTAGGCTTGAAATTTACAATTAAATTATAAAAATATAAAATATATAAAAAATATAAAAATATAAAACATATAAAAAATAGAAAAATATAAAAATATAAAAAATATGAAAAATATAAAAAATAATAAAAAATATATAAAATATAAAAAATATAAAAAAAATATAAAAAAAATAAAAAATATAAAAATATAAAACATATAAAAATATAAAACATATAAAAAATATAAAAATATAAAAATAATAAAAAATATAAAAAAAAATAAAAAAAATATAAAAAATATAAACAATATAAAAAATATAAAAAATATAAAAAATATAAAAAATATAAAAAATATAAAAATATAAAAAATATAAAAAATATAAAAAATATAAAAAATATAAAAATATATAAAATATAAAAAAAAAAAATATATAAATGATATAAAAATATAAAATATATAAAAAAAAAATAAAAAATATAAATTTATAAAAATACAAAATATAAAAATATAAAAAATATAAAAAATATAAAAAATGTGAAAATATAAAAATATAAAAGTATAAAAATATAAAAAATATACAACTATTGAAATCAGAAAACCCTTCCTAATTCCAGCAAACAACGCCAACAAACACTTCATTCAAAATCGAACCACCCTTCAACCGATCACGAATATTTACAAACATTTACAACCAAAAGCAAAAAGCCGATCAAAACCATGCCCATGCTCCTGATCGAAAAATCGAATAATCCAAATGGACCTTAAGAGCAGCACATTCCTGAAGAACATTTTTGAAGAATATTCTAATAGGAAACTAGTATGTACTAAAAAATAAAAAAATTATAAATAATAATAACAGTCACCACCAACATTCTTAAATTACACAACACTCCATAGATCCAAAATTCCAAAATGTATATAAATAACAGATCCAAAAACAACATGCATGAAAATCAAATTATTCAACCGCTAAACTGACAAAACATGCCACTGCAATGACAAAAAAATCTGACTGACTTACATCACAATCCACACATAACTCCAATTTACATAAATTGCCGATTCCATTTTATATTTTATCACTGAATTGCTATCAATTCAGTGATAAAATATAAAATGGAATCGACAATTTATGTAAATTGGAGTTATGTGTGGATTGTGATGTAAGTGACAAAATAGCACGTATATATAAATACATTCCGATTTAGACCACATTCATTTCGTACATAAACTTAAACATGATTTCTTACCAGAAACGGAGCTTTGCTTCGCACATCACTTACATCTGAATAATTTAAATAACGACACCAAACCACCGTCTTTATAGCATTAATTTACTGATTTTTATTGCTTGTTTTATTATTATATAAAACAAAAAGCTTTTCACCAAAATTTGGTAATTAAAAAATTAAACTTTAAAAACTTACTTATATTAAACTATCAGGTTTGGTCACACTTTCACCTAATAAGTAGAAAAAAATTGGTTAAATTTACTAAATATCAGCTAGCTTGTGCAGAATATTAAATTTTCGGAAACTTTGAAATGTCGGCACGACATGATAGTAAGACAACCCGGACCCTCACCGCAAAGTACCCGATTTAAGGTTAGGAGTTTCTGGAGATACATCTTAGTATGCTGTAGAAAATTGCAGCTTTTTCGATTGTTCATCTCTTTTAATACTAGAAAACCCAACTTACTTGATTTCCTTATAGAAATTCTTATAGAGTACCGATAGAAAAATCAATCTAAAAGGTTCAGAATCTCTTATTCCGATGTGGTTCAGCATGATTTATTGGCAGAGCGTTTAAAAACGGTGGTTGGTCAACTAGGTCATCAGAAACCACCTCAATGATTTTATATTTTAAGTCAATAAAAGCTACTACAAATTGGACTGGTACAGATATTAGTTACCAACAAAAATATAAACTAGAACGAGAAAACATCCGAAACTGAGGAACATTATTTATTCATAAACAATTTTACTTTGATATTAAATTTTAACCGAACCCAGTGGTCTCGGGCTTCGAGCGTAAGTAATTAATGGTAGGTTGTTGTACAAGTTCGAAAAACAAAAATACTAACTAAATGTTCCAGTGAACTATTTAAGTTGGAATGGAGAAAATATGTCATTCCAAGGCAAAATGGTCGAATTCTTGTGAAAGACCAGTATCGACGAATTCGCGGTTTGACTGAAAAATGTCTCCGTGCGGTATAACATTAAAAATGTGCAAACTGACGCATACAAAACCATCATTAATTCCAACACACCCTTTATAAAATCCTTTTCATAAACTATTAAAATAAATTTGATTATCAGAATACAATTGATATTATAGAGATAACCTCCCACCGCGAATAAAAAAAAATGTTATGGTCACTGCATTTTTATAATTAATCTCACTTTGTGTTCTCGAAATAAAACTAAAAAAAAAGCTATGAATATAAAACGTGTGTTTGTAATTTTGACCAAATGTCACGCCATATAGGAGTATAATTAACGCTAGGTTTATTTACCCCACAATTTTTTATAGCAGAACATACATAAAATGTACAAAAACGAAAACATTTAGCCTACTTTTATAGTTTTGAACAATCATTGTGCTAGATAATTTCAATTATAATTGCGCTCAACCATAACATCCAAACATTTTATCTTAATTGGTAACGAAAAACGGCTGGACTTTAACTTTTATTGTGTTTTTAGCTTTATATTTATATATTTTATGTTGTGTGCCTTAGGTTTAGACACGTTCATCATTTATTATTCAGTGATATTCTCAGTAAGGTTTAGTTTTGAGGACGTATTTTCTTGGTTGATCACTCTATAATGTAAAATATTATGTAGCGAATTTTAACTTTCACTTGACTCATCTCCCACTAGTAGCATTTGACTTGTCCTTTAGCTCAAGATAAAGTTGATCCTTCCCTTAAGAAATCATTTTTTTAATTGTCATTAATTGTGCATCTGAATTTTTCATGGAATTTCCCAGCATAGATGGTTCTATATTAAATTGTAAATTTACCAGATACTTTCCATGTGGTAGTCGCGCTGTTGTTTCCGTGTATAAATTTCGCACTCACAGATGAATTTAAGGGAATATAAGGTGAAGTAATTTATTCTTTCTTAAGAAATATTCAAAGTTTATAAGTTTATAAAGATATTAAGACTGTGTCCGAAACTCATGATAAATATTTGTGAATACAGATTGTTGACATTTACTTGATAAAAACGCGAAAACATACAAATTTTCACGATCAGTTGCTATGATAATTTTTGACATATACCAAAACTTTCTATAATAAAAACCAATCTTATTGCATAGCACACTTGGATAAATACAATAAAACTTATAAAATTCACTACTTGGTTTTGTAATAGTACCTTTCAAAAACCAAATAAGAAAAATTAGTACTTTTTCGTTGCTATGACAATTTCAATAAATAATACACACAACTATAAATGTAATTTAAACTTTTTTTCGTGGGATTGCCCTTGTTGCAGTGTTCAAAACAAAACATTTTTAATAATAAATGATGGTTTACATACCACTTCGGATATGCATGAAATGACTCTAATGCAACTATTCCTTATTTGCATAGAACTATGCTAGATCTATTTGAAAAACTGAAAGTCAACGAGATTCACATCAGTTGATTCTAAATAATGTTAATAAAATGAGAACTGATTTGAAATTGGCTATAGAATCTAATGTTATTCTTGAGTCTCGGCTAATGATTGTCGAAAATGACGTACGAGTTATGAAAAATAAAAGTGAATCAGATTTACATCAAAAGGATCAAGTTAATATGAGAAATCTAATAAATTCTCCTGTGAGTAATAATATTATAAATTCGAGTTTATCCGATGCTGATTTAGGATCGGTTAATGTGCCAGCACTCAATTCTGCATCAGGGCTTGAATCTGATCAATTCGTTTTACCAATTGCTGATGAAAGTGGTTTGCAAAATGATCAACCCAATCCATCAAATTAAAAAAAAAAATCTGGAGATATCTTCCTGCAGTAATTAAGGTTGTCAATACAACTATTCTAATGGTTGCTGTTTACATTCCCAATGGAACAATTTTGGAACATTATCTTGAAATTTTTAATTTTATTAATTTTAATGTTTTACCGTTGATGCACGTTGGAGAACAATTAATGGTTATCGGAGACTTCGACATTCCCGATGTTACTTGGTTCATTGTTGATGGAGCTTTCATGTCTTCTTCTATCGATCAAAAGGCATTGGCAGTATTGAATTACTTTGCTAGTATCGCTACATTGCAGATAAATCAGGTTTCCAATACTCAAGGAAAATTCCTGGATTTAATTTTTCCAACCGATGTATTGTACTCCGAGGTTTCTTCGTTTGATGACCTTACAGAATTTGCGAGCATATACCATACTCCAATTACGATAACTATTTTTTATGAAAAATGCTTTACCCAGTTTTCATCTAATAATTATTTTCATTTTGATTTTAGGCACGCTGACTATGTATCTTTAAGCGAATTTCTTATTAAATCTGATTGGACTTTTCTCGGAAGAAGAACAAATAGTTTAAACGAAACTATTTCAATTATCAATGAACTACTCAAGACTGATGTTGAAAGGTACGTTCCATTAATTAAAAACAAACCGCAATACCGCGAACCATGGTACAACAAAGAATTATTGCGTCTCGAAAAACGCCGTAACAAATTTTATTTTCTATATAGACTTCACAGTGCTAGAACAAAACTATAATTTTCATTCTAGTTTTGTTGTAGCTCGAAAGGAGTTTAAAACTTAAAATTGGTTTCTGTATAATAATTATACAGGGTGGCTGAGACCAAGTGTTACCAAATCAAAACGCTTTAATTTTTTTAATTTTGATTATTTTTTATTGAAATTTCGTGGAATATGTTGAAAACATATTACATTTTATGAAAAACATGTTACTGCTCGATATGACCTCCTTTGGCTCTGATTATTTGATTCAGTCTTCCATAGAAAGCATTGCATGCTGATCGAACATGGGCTTGCGGAATTTTATTCCATTCTCGAACAAGAGCTGACTTCAATGCATCAACACTTTCGTATTTTTTAGTGGACATCTTACTATCCAAAATGGGCCATATGGATAAATCCATGGGATTCAAGTCTGGTGAATATGGTAGCCATTCTTTTGACGAAATCAGCCGCGGAACGCAATTTTGTAAAAATTGCTGTGTCGCTCGAGCTTTGTGTGACGGTGCCGAGTCCTGTTGGGATGCCGAACGGTTCGTACCAAAGTGTTGACGTGCTCAAGGTAGCAAAGCATCGTTTAGGATCTTTTGGCGGTACACGGCTAATTGATTGGCACTTTGACGAGGATTTCGTTGGATTCGTTTCTTCACCTTTCGTATCATTTCTTTTGATGTTGCTGTCTTTTTAGGATCGCCTCTGTTGCGTTTAGCGATTAGCTACCAGTTTCATTTTATCGAGTTTTGGTTCAATACACAAACATTTTATTCACATTCAAATGCTGGAGCTGACGAACTATTGCTGTTTGTGAATTTCCACCCAAATACAGTGCAATTACACTATTACGTTTGAATTCCATTACAATTTTTTTATTAAGATATTAATTTAGAACAATTATTTGTTGACCTCATGTAAACAACTAACCAAACTTCAATCTGTCAAAAAATTGACGCGAGTTACATTCCATTCCACGAATGAGAATGTAGACATAAACAACAATAGTAACAATAGTAACAATAATGCACATAACGTAATCTTATATTAAATAACTTAACATTTGTTTTCACAGAATTAAAAGCAGTCCATATCATTTAACTTACCATAAGTTTTCTTAGAATTAAAACATGATAACAATTTTTATAAAACATATTTTCATAGAATTATATTTAATACTACTTACCATATTTTACTTACCAAATGTTAATTTTCTTAGAATCACAAATTGTATCAAACATATTATCGATTATCAAACATATTTCATTCTTAGAATATAAATCAGAAATAAAATATAAATAAACTAATAAGAATATTTTATGGAGAGGGAAAGAATTGTAAAGTATAAAATAAGAATAATTGTAAGAATAAAATAGTAGTAATTATATAGTTGGCACTCTGAAGAGCAGCATTAATACTATAACTACCAACAGATACTCTGAAGAGTTGTCTGAATAAAAAATAAATAAATAAATTAAGTTTGTTTTTTATTTAAAAATAAAATAAATATTTTAATAATATTTTTGGCGCAGTTGATAGGATTACTTTTCCAAAGAAAAGAATCCAGTGAAACGGACTTTAAAAAAAAAAAAAAAAAACCTGTAAAAAAAAAAATTCGGAACAGAAAAATCCAAAAATTGATTTTTTGAAAAAACCAATTTTTTTTTGTGAATTAAAATCACAGTGAATAAGTGTTTAAGCTAATAAAAGTAAAAAGTAAAATTAAAGAAAATACGAAGTGAAGAAAAAAGTAAATTAAAATAAATGAATAAAAAATTAAAAGTAAAAATCTTGTGAATCAAATCAATTAAAATAAAATAACCAAAACAAAATTATAACAAATAATAAAATATAAATAAATAAAGTGAAAAAAAAAAAAAAAAAAAAAAAAAAACAAAAACGGAATCCAAACGGGAACAATTATTTGATAAAAATCGTTCCATTATGGATCCCGAAATAGTGAAACAATTACAAAAACAAAATGAACAAATTCAATATTTGCAACAACAATTAGTTGTTCAAGAAATTAAATTAAATAAAGAGAAAGCTACAAAATTCGACCTAACTTCCGACCAAATAATAAGAAACTTCAACGAGATTAATCCATTCTCGGGAGAAGACAGTTATAAACTAAAATCATTTTTGAAATCAGTGGAAGATGTCGAAAATTTGTGTGGGCAAAACAATGAGGAACTCAAACAATATTGCCTAAAGAAGTTAATAAATAACAAAATTATTGGAGATGCCAGAAACGTAATAATGGAAATCCCGGATCAACATAGAAATTGGATAAATGTGGTTCAACAGTTAAGGTTAAGATTCAGACCAAAATCGACAATCCATCAGTTGCTGTATTACGCAAAAGAACTAAAGGTATTTAATTTTAAGGACTTATTTAATAAATTAAATAGTATTAAGAGTAAATGTAGTGAAATCTGTGACTTCGATGATGAAGGAATTTTTACATATAATTCTATAGATAAAGAATTAGTACAGGTTTTAAAATCAAAGTTAGTTCCAATAATGCAAACACAAGTTGATATAAATAAATCATTGTTCGAATTAGATAATATTTTCTGTCAGTCAGAAATATACATGGCAGAAGATATAATAAAAAATGAATATAAAATTCATAGAAATAAAGATTTAAAGTTTAGGGAAAATAACTATACATCTCGCAATAAAAAATTCAATAATTATAATAATAATAATTATAATAATAATTATAATAATAATTATAATCACAAAATTATTCAGGAAAAACCAAATCAAATACATAAATTTACGGACAATCAAGGTTATCGTAATAATCATAGATTTTATAATAGTAATAACCATATTAGTTTTAACAAGGACAGAAATCACACTACTGGACAGTTTAGACAACAGAATAATAATAACAATAATAATAGATACTTTAATAATAATAATTCAGGACAATTTAGAAGTAATAGAAATCCTGAACCGATGGAAGTAGATAACATTAATCAAATCAATTCACTAAATCATGAGGTAAATTTTATAGAAGAGCCTCAGGAAACCAATTACCCATAATACAACTAACCTTTAATAACCGAACTTTAAATTGTCTTATAGACACTGGTTCGGATACAAGTCTTATAAAACCCCATATTTTAAATTATAAAACTATAAAACTTGAAAAACCAATTATTTATAATTCTCTTGGTGGACCGAATTACGTCACTGAGAAAATCATTACTCCCATCCCAAACGAATTAATAAAAAAAGGAACCTTAGAATGGAAAATATTTCCTCTTAAGAGTGAAAAATATGATGCAATTATAGGTATTAATTTTTTAAAGCCATTCGAAGGTATCATTGATACAAAAAATGAATATCTAAAGATATTCAATAAACACATTATTCCTTTCATTAATATTGCTTATCCCAGAGAGCTTACCGAAGTAAACCAATTGGAGCCAATTGATTCAAAACTAGAAATATTTAACAAAATAAATAAAGAATTTTTAAACTTTGAAGAGAAAGAAAATTTAAAACACTTATTATCAAAGCATAAAGATTTGTTTTATAATGAAGGTGACAATTTGACCTTCACTCATGAGATAACTCATGGAATTAAGTTAAAACATGACAATGCAATATATAGTAAATTATATAGATACCCTAAAATACATGAAGAAGAAATTGAAAGACAAATAGGGGATATGTTAAAACAAGGAATCATAAGGGAATCAAATTCACCCTATAATTCACCTTTGTGGATTGTACCAAAAAAAATAGACAATTCAAATGAGAAAAAATGGAGGATAGTTATCGACTATCGAAAATTAAATGAAATCACAATAGATGACAAGTTTCCTATCCCAAATATTGAAACCATTTTGGATAAATTGGGCAGAGCTCAATATTTTACAACACTAGATTTGGCTAAAGGGTTTCACCAAATCTTAGTGAATAAAGAGGATCAAAGTAAAACAGCATTTTCTACTCCATTTGGACATTTCGAATATGTAAGAATGCCCTTTGGATTAAAAAACGCCCCAGCCACATTCCAAAGATTAATGAACTCTGTTTTAAGAGATTTTATAAATAAAATTTGTGTAGTATATTTGGATGATATACTTATTTTTAGTACTTCATTAGAAGAGCATATAAACAGTATAAAACAGGTATTTAACAGATTGCGAGAAGCAAGATTAAAAATTCAAATCGACAAATGTAACTTTTTCTGTAAAGAAACAGAATATCTAGGTCATCTTTTAACTACTGAAGGAGTAAAACCCAATTTAAAGAAAATTAAAGATATAACTCAATTGAAACTTCCGGAAACACAAAAACAGATAAAATCATTCTTGGGAATTACAGGATATTATAGAAAATTTATAAAAGATTATGCTAAAATAGCACAACCAATGACCAAATATTTAAAAAAAAGATGTTAAAGTAAATAAACTTGACCCTTCTTATATTCACGCTTTCGAACAACTTAAAACAATACTTACTTCTCATCCTATTCTCATATATCCTGACTTCAATAAATCATTTATATTAAATACAGATGCAAGCCAATATGCAGTAGGAGCTGTATTACTCCAGGACAACCATCCTGTAGCATTTGCTAGCAGAACTTTAAATAATCATGAAATCAACTATAGCACTACAGAAAAAGAATTACTAGCCGTTGTTTGGGCAGTAAAATATTTCAGACCATACATATATGGAAAATCTTTCGAATTAAAAACAGACCATCAGGCATTGACATGGTTACATTCTAAATATTTAGGTAAAAATTTAAATTCTAGACTTCAGAGATGGATATTATCTCTAGGAGAATATAATATTAAGGTTCAATATTTAAAAGGTAAAGAGAACAAAATTGCTGATTTTCTTAGTAGAATAAATACAGATAATCATGAAATTAATGAAATAGTCGAGTCAAACGAAGGGAGAAACCCTTCAATTCAAATTAATGATAATGAAAATGAAAATCAAAACAATGATTCAATGCAAGGGACAATACATTCACAAGAAGAAAATTTAAATAACAATATATCAATTTTAGAAACAATAGTAAATAGGTTCAAAACCCAATTAATATTTACAGACAATTTTACTCAGGAAATTGAAAAAGTATTAGGTAATAGAAGAATAAATTTAAATCCTAATTTAACAGAAGAGCAGTTAGTTAATAAATTAAAAAGTTATTTAACAAATACAAGAATAGCAATATATACTCAAATTTCTGATCATGAGTTTTACAGAATTCAACAAATATTAACAAATGAATTCCCCAATATTAAATTCATAAAATGTACAAAAATTGCTCAAGATGTAGAATCCGAAGATGAATTAATAAAAATCATTTCAATTCAACACAAAGAACAAAATCACCCTGGAATATTAGCATTATATGAAGACCTAAAATTTAAAATATATAATAAAAATATAAAAATTATAATAACTAAAGTAACTAATAATTGTGATATTTGCAGTAGAGCAAAATACGATAGAAATCCAATCAAACCCAAATTCCAAAAAACTGAATTACCTAATGACAAAAATCAAATAGTTCATATAGATACTTATGTTAATAGGAAACAACCATTCTTAGTCTTTATAGACAAGTTTACAAAATTCGCAACAGCCTATCCTTTGGAAAATAGAACTCATGTAGAAATTATAGAAAAATTAAAAATGTATTTTAATCATAAAAAACCAATCAAATTAGTAGCTGACAATGAATTTAAGCACATTAATATTAAAGAATTTTTAAAGCAACAAAAAGTTGAATTACATCTAGCGAAACCTAACAGTCATACAGGAAATTCAGATGTAGAACGTTTAAACAATTCCTTAACGGAAAAGTTAAGAATTTTAAACTTGGAACAATTAAATCCAATACGTATTCAAATGTTAGAAGCTATCAAAGTTTACAATAATCAATATCATAGTACAATCAAATGTACACCACTACAAGCAGAAGAATCAACTAATAAAGAAGAAATCTATAATAATTTAACAGAAACACAGAATAAAAGATTAGAAAAATATAACAAAGATAGAGAAGAATATGAAGAACATAGAGAACAAGGTTATATAAAAAATTATAAATCATTAAGACATAAAGAGGAACCAAAATTTAGAAAATACAATTTAGACAATGTACATCCAATCAATATTAAGAGACCATTAAAATTTACAGATAATGATGACAATACTGACTTTATTAATGCTAACAACAACAATACAAGCACAATTACAAGTTGACAAAGTAGAATCGAAGACAGGATATACTATTTTACAGGAATCAGAACAAGTAATACCAAAATCATATAATTATTCTTTACATATCATTGACATACAACAATTAGATAACGTATTAAAAGAATTAATAATAACTACGTCACAATTTTCAAGAAATGATAGTTTTATGTTATTAAAAGACTTAAATAAAATATTAGATAAATTGACAACATTAAGAACAGGACATCACGTAATACACAAACGAGGATTAATTAATTTTTTAGGAACAATTGACAAGTGGATAGCAGGAACTATGGACGACGAAGACAGACAAATAATTAATAAACATTTTGAAATAATAGAATCTAATGACAATAATATAATAACAAATATGAATAATCAGATTAGGATAAATGATAATTTTAACAAATCAATTAATATATTATTAGAGGTAATTAAAAGTGATCGAATAATCATTAAAGAATTTATAGATAAAAAAATAAATAAAACAACGATTAAATTATTAACAATTGACATTAAACTACAAATACAAGAATTAGACAGAATAATAAACGAATTACAGGATAATATTATTTTTTCCAATCTTAATATAATACATCCATCCCTTTTAACTCATGAAGAAATTTTAGATTATAAAATTGATGCAAATAAAATTAAAAGATTAAAAGTAGGATTTTCAAAAACAAACACAGATAAATTAATTTTTTTACTTAAAATTCCAAATGAAATGATAAACATAAATAAAAATTTAATAATACCATTAGCAAACGAAAGTAATTGTAACTTAATTAATTATCCAATTACTCAAACTTTTGAATATAATGGTATATATTATGAATATGATGAAAGTAAATCTTTACATCAATTAAATAACTTGAAACATTGTATTTTAACAAAAACTTGCCAAAATATAGCAAATTGTAAAACTGAAATTTATAGTATAGATGATAATAGTATAGTAATACAATTAGCAAATAAAACAAAATTAATGTCTAATTGTGATAAGAGAGACTTTGAATTAAATGGAAATTATTTTATAAAATTTTATAATTGTAGTATTACTCTAAATAATCAAACATATAATAATAATATTAAAATTAAAAATAATAAATATATAATTCCAAATTTGGAATATAAATCAGAAGATAATACATTAACATTTAACGAATTAATTTTAGAAACCAGAAAAAACATTGATGAAATAGTAGAATTAAAATATCATAAAGTAATAATATATTCTGGAATAAGTATATCAATTATAATCATATTAATAATAATAACTGTAATAATATTTTTATGTTGTAAACAAAAATTATTAAAAATTAAAATAAAAGGTATTCAGGAGAATCCCAAATTTAACGAAGGGAGAGTTACATTCCATTCCACGAATGAGAATGGAGACATAAACAACAATAGTAACAATAGTAACAATAATGCACATAACGTAATCTTATATTAAATAACTTAACATTTGTTTTCACAGAATTAAAAGCAGTCCATATCATTTAACTTACCATAAGTTTTCTTAGAATTAAAACATGATAACAATTTTTATAAAACATATTTTCATAGAATTATATTTAATACTACTTACCATATTTTACTTACCAAATGTTAATTTTCTTAGAATCACAAATTGTATCAAACATATTATCGATTATCAAACATATTTCATTCTTAGAATATAAATCAGAAATAAAATATAAATAAACTAATAAGAATATTTTATGGAGAGGGAAAGAATTGTAAAGTATAAAATAAGAATAATTGTAAGAATAAAATAGTAGTAATTATATAGTTGGCACTCTGAAGAGCAGCATTAATACTATAACTACCAACAGATACTCTGAAGAGTTGTCTGAATAAAAAATAAATAAATAAATTAAGTTTGTTTTTTATTTAAAAATAAAATAAATATTTTAATAATATTTTTCGCGCGAAAATGACAACTACACAAATGATAGCAGAGTGAAGTCAGTAACATTCGGTCTCAGCCACCCTGTATTTTAACCGAAGCAGAAGTTTATGATGGTTTTTTACATCTTGATATTAATAAGAGAGCTGGTCATGATGGTTTTCCACCTATCCTAATCAAGCATTGTGCTGAGAGCTTAGCTCCTTCTTTGACCCTAATTTTTAATGAAAGCATCCGGTCTGTAATTTTCCCTGATCGCTGGAAAATTTCTTTCATTCGTCTGATTTTTCAATCTGGTAAAAAATGTGATATCAGTAACTATCGCGAAATAGCAATTTTTTCTGCAATTTCAAAACTTTTCGAAGCGTTGGTACATAAATATTTTTATTTTCGCGTGAAGACGTTTATTTCTCTAGCTCAGCATGGTTTTTATCCGGGTTACGTCCACTGTTATTAATTTAGTTTCAATTTGTGGACATTTTCATACTATATTGAATAATAAGCAACAAGTTTTTACACAGGCTTTTCAAAGGCTTTTGATAAAATTGATCATTCAATTCTCATCGATAAACTCGATAAACGTAATTGTAAGTTTATCCCTATCAGGTGGTTGCATTCTTATCTTTCCGATCGTTACCAATTTGTAAAGATTAATGATTCTTGTTCTCGTTTATTTTGTGTTACCTCTGGTGTTCCACAACGGTGCCACATTGGTCCACTATTATTTGCCTAATTCATTACGAGGAGTTTGAATTTGCTTAATGTCTTTTTTACGCTGATGATTTAAACATTTTTAGTCCCATTGCTAATGTATCAGATTGTTTAAAATTGCAAAGTGATTTGAATAAATTCTGTAATTGGTCGATTAATCACGAACTGTTATTGAATGTTGATAAATGTACTTTCTTTTTTCGAATTCGTTCACCTTTACTGCAGCAATATTTTCTTTATAGCACAGCTGTTAATAGAGTTGAATTCACATATGACTTAGATATAATATTCTCCTCTGTTCTTTCATTTACAAAACACATAGACGCCATTGTTGCGAAAGCTTATGTTATGTTAGGCTTCATTAAGCGAAACTGTAAAGATTTTTGTGACCCGCTCACTCTAAAATCTTTGTATGTATCTTTTGTTCGATCGGTTTTAGAGTATGCTTCTCAGGTTTGGTCTCCATTCTGTCAATGGCATTCGGACAGAATTGAAGGTATTCAGAAGCAGTTTGTTTTATATGCGCTTCGGGGCTTACCTACTTTTCGGGTAAGTGAATATATTCTTCCACCCTATAAAGATCGTTGTAGTTTATTACAACGATTTAATAACCGACGTGACGTAGCATCTGCTATCTTTATTCACGATGTTTTGGTCTCTCGTATAGATTGTGATGAAATTCTCACACGATTGAATATTTATGCTCCAATACGTTGTTTGCGCCCTCGTGATAGACTCTTACATATTGATTCGGTTTCTACTAACTTTGCTCTTTCTTATCCAGTCTTGAAAATGTCGCGACTTTCAAATTCTGTTTATAATATTTTTGACTTAAACAATTCAAGAAATCTGTTAAAATTTGAGTTGTTTAAATTCTTTTCTATTAATATTAAAAATTAAATTTTCTATAGGGCTATAATTATGTAACTTTGTTTAATCAATTGTATTATTTTGTATTGCATTTTTTATTATTTACCGATTGTATAATAACTGTAGGTAAAGTATAAATATATATAAATAATTTTTCTTTATAGTTTTTAATTTATACTTTTCGGACAACTTAATAAAAAATTGGGAATTTAGGGCAATATTTTTCAAATAAAAGTCAAAAATATGTATTCACAAATATTTATCATGGGTTTCGGACACACTCTAAGTATAAAACATTTATATTAAATATATCTACAATAGAATTTACATCAGAATAGCTGTTATATATATAGTAGTGACCAATCTATATCGAAGAAAATTTGTTGCTAATTTAAATTTATTTAATCCAGCAACCGTTAAATGTGGCTTTAAGACTAATTTAGATGTATTTTACCAGTACAGTGTGGTTTTAAAAAAATGTATATCTTCTTATGGAAAAACTTAAATCAATGACTCTTCTATACCGAATGATATTTATATTTTACTTAGGTAACCGAATCCAAGACAACTAAAATTTGTATCACCGTTTAGTTAACAAACATTTTTACAAGTAATGGCTTTCTAAAAGATTAGGACGACTCAAGGTAATTTAACATCAACAACATCTGCTTTCCATAAATAAAGTCATTGATACGATTACCTCATGCATGTTAAATTTGTTTAGAAGATTAATTCATTCTAATCACACAAATCCTCGTATATAATAATGTAACCACTTCTGTAACAATAAATTAGAATAGGTATGAGTATTATACCATATACTCATCAAAAATGGGATTGGATGATTTTTATTACTCGAAACTATTATGTTATTTAAAACATTAAACGTAAAAACTATATGTAAAAGAGGAAAAGAGGATTAGGGTAGTTTCGGTATATGGTGGTGTATACCATCCTAACATTCCCAAAGCTCAGGTGATTAATTTTATTGATCATTTTAAGGTAACATATATAGTCCAATTTAATTTTAATTTAGTACGAGAGTGATAGTAATAATTTGTTATATTAACTATCACGTGATAATTTCTAACTAAAAATTGTAATATAATTTTAGTGGATTATATAATTTGATTAAAGTTTATTATTTTCGGGATATACGAATAAATTTAATTAAATGTATATACACACAAATTACAGTCTAGTTTTAGAAGTTGAGGCGGTAAAATAGAACAACAATAGAGTACTACTTATTTTAGAAAATCTTTTTTAGGTGAGGTCATTTTATTGTAAAAAATTTTGTCGTTTACTATTATGAACTTTTCATGCCTCTCCTACTGATTATATCAAATTGAAATTAACACACCAAAGTGGTAATCGAAACGAATTAATAAAGTGAATTAGCATATGACGAAATAGTTGTATACATTTTTTTTATTGATTTGAACCCTCTTTAATTATAGTATACTCTAATAACAACAGCCGATAAATATGCTGTTGAATTGGTAAATGATGTCTAGCACGTGAATTTATTTTATTAATGTTGGTAGTTTAATGTCAAACGAATTCATCGAACTCAATCATGATTATTGAACCCTCTTTATTTTAATTAAATAGATGGTTTTTGCATAAAACTAAACATATTATTTCTCAATTTTTTTTTGAGAATGAGAGACTATTGTACCATTACAACTTACCATTACCTAATTTAGCATAATTGAATCTTTATCAGAAGTTTTTGAAGAACTACTTAAACCAAAATTACTTTCTTTAATAACACTTATTTTATCATTTCGACCATCTTTCACGGGTTTGCAGTTGATTAATAAATGCTGTATTAATGTATTGTATCGACTGGTTATTGTTAACTCAATGTTGAGTTTCTGCTGAAATGATTATACCTTAATTTTATACCGCAGATATTATGTCGTTAAAACCAGTGGCTGGATTTTGGTCGTAGATTAAGAATAGGGGTATGCAAATTTAAGTGACTTGCAATTATTTGACAATTTTGTTTGCAGTTATGTTATGCTGCTTTAAGTTACTTATCATGGCGGTGATGCAACCTTCTTTAAAAGAAATTTAAATCTCAACTTTGATTTGGTGCTTTCTTTCAAGTTGAACTATCGAATGGATGCCAAAACAGAATTCTAAATGCCAAATTTAATTTGTGGCGACAGACGTTATTTTTTACTTCAACAAATATAATATATTATGTCAGCAGATAGGAATAATGTATTGAGTACTTTTGATCTACAGGGCCTAACCCTGTAGGTATACATTATTCAAAACAAGTACACAGTTAAAAATCTTCTATTTAAATGCAATAGAAGCTTTGTATTAAATTTTATACAATACAATATTCTATTATAATTTAATGCACACCACCGCTAAAAAATTGTTTAATACAATACCATTAAAAAATAATATTATTATATTTAACATTTGAAATAAAAATGAATGCAGCGGTAAATACATTATTTTCGCTCAATTTTACTCTCATCGAAAGTTTTTATAATACAACCATAGACGTATAAGAGATATAGACCGGTTTCAAATATTTTTTCCATAGTAAATCTTCTATTTCACGTGTGATCGGTTGGAGAGGGACGGATATCTAAAAAATTGTATGTCTTATTCAACAATTTGAAAAATAAACAAAAAAAAAATTTTTTTTTTCGCCAATTCAAAACAAAGCTTGGCTTGGATTTGTTCTTTTTTTTAGAAAAAACAGTGATAAAATTAATTAAAACTTATTAAAATTAATAAATTTGTGTTAAAAAATCATAAACTCTATACTATCGTGTATCAAAATTAAAAAAAAACTTGAAAAAATGAAGTGTTTGGTGAAAAATTGTCGGAATTTTAACTCAATAAAGTAGAAGGAATTTCGTTTCATAAGTAAGTTAATTACTAAATTAGATTAAATATAATGTATGTTGTGATTGTAATCTAGTGATTAGTGAAAGACAAAATTAAGTTTTAATTCAAAAATATTAAAAATTTTAAAAAATAATAATGTAATTTTTGTGGTCCCTAAAATCGTAATATACTGTACACTTTCATTTTTTGTTTACAGTCCCTTCTTTTGAATGTAGTGTACTATTCCAGGACCGAATTGTATAATTAGTTCGGAAAACGCCGTTAAATTACCCACTAATTTTATGATTTTCAAAATATAATACATACGGAGTTCTGTCATATAAAATCATATAAAATTAATATAAAATGCATGATGTGTTTATGTCCTGAATGGACAGGGTCATGAAGCTCATTAGCACTTCGTTTATATGTTCAGCTTTTGTCTAAGGAAATGACTACTGTTCATTTTTTTGTAAATTTGTAGCTATAATGTAAATAATATTTCTTTCTTTTTAGGTTACCAAAATGTAATAAAACGAAAGAACTGTGGTTAAACATGTTAAGTCTTGACCAACCAGGACCTTTAAGTAGCTATAGTATAGTTTGCTGGGAACTAGAGTTATAGTTTGCTCGGAACTAGAAAGCTTAAAATTCTTTAAAAAGATATGTTATAATGTTCATCATAATCTTCTTGATGAAAATTTTTTTACCGACAATTTAGAATTTCAATATAGCCATTCTCAAGAACATTTACATTTATTATCTCAGTCCATTATAGAAAAATATTACGATATTCGGTTAAATTTCTTTTGCAACGAAAAATCTGCAAAGCTATCAAAAAGGAACAAATTTGTCTCATTATCCATTTCCATGGCATGTAGGCTAAAATCTCAAATTCCCCTATTTTTCTAGTTTCAATCTAAGTGGATTAGACCTACTGGGGATACCACACTAAAAAAAATGCGCTAAGTACTCTTCCTCTTGGGAAGTGTGGAAATGAGTACACTCAAGTAAACTATAGTCCTAAAAAGAAACCTTAAAACTTTTTTTAATATTAAAATACATATATCTACTAAAATATCTAATTGCCATACCATCAAAAAAAAAAATTATTAAATTTATTTTTTATTTAGCAACCAACTTCATTATAATCAAATAGTAAATTTCTAATTGCGGCCCTGGTATTATTATAGTCTTTCTCTTTTACCATTGAAAATTTCCTCACTTGACGTTTGCTTGATTCTTGTCTAAATCTATTATACGTCTATGAATACAACAATCATTAAAAATTATAATACATATACAATCGATTCTCGATCGGTAATTTTTATACTCTCGACTTATCCGATAAGTATTTTTACTTATAAAAATTTCATTTTTATTTGTGTACCGTTAAGTGCGGATCGATTTTAAAATAATATGCGATTTTTAATTTTTTTCAAGAAAAAAGTAATAAGATAGTAATTAGATTTGTGATAAAATTTTTATAAAATATAATTGGTTTTATTTAATCATAATTTTTTGTTTTTTAAATAATTTTTTTTGTCGATTTAAATAAATCAGAATGTGTGTTTGTTAAAATAAAACGTAATATAGTGTCAGTAACTTTAGGTATGAAGACTTCGTAATTGCTGGTAAGTTGCACGTTATTTGTAGGTTATATAATTTTTAATATGTAATAGTAGAAGTATTAGTTTTTAATATATCATGTCATATGACAGTTTTCTATTGATTTCATTGGCGTATTTACTAAATAGAATTAGTATTAAAAATTTTATAGTAGTCAGCGTCTTGTTTACATTAGAGAAACAAAGGTAATTATTTTTGTTTTTTTTTTGTTGTAACAAAAAATACAAAATAGAATAAAAACCAAAAACGATTATCTTTGTCACTCTGAGTAGTTTAGAATTTTTTTTTCTATAATTATAAGTTTTAACCAAATATGTATACCACTTAAATATATGTAATATAAGTATTGAAATAAAAAATGTATGATAAACAATTATGTCTTTTGTTTTATTTGTTGTGTTATTATTTATTTATAAAATATACCAGTGATCTTATATATAAAGACCGAACTAAATGGCGGGCGAATTCCAATGTAGCCTCTTTTTAAAAGTAATATTGGAATGTGCATTAAAAAGAGCTAATTTTTCTAGTATTGCTTCTTAATAAAACTGGTTTTTAGTTTTAAAAAAGCCACTATTTAAATGTAATCAATATGCATTTTGACTTAAAGTCAAAATCTGTTAAAGTTTATCAGTAAATAAAATTTAATGGATTTTAACTTTAAGTCAAAATGCATAATGATTACATTTAAATAGTGGGTGCTTCTAAAAACCAGTTTTATTAAAATGCAATATTTGAAAAATTGGCTTTTTTTAATGCACATTCTATTTTTACTTTTAAATAGAGGCGTCATTAGAATATAATGGCTCTGTCCATTATATTAATAAAATGGTGGCACTATTGAAAATTAATAGAAACAAAAAACATAAATTTTAATGGAACTTGTTTTAAAAAAATCTAATGGTGTCTGTATTGAAATCTAATAACCCAAAATTGACAGTTTTTAATACAACTTCCATTAAAAAAATTTTCTTGTATTAAAATGTAATGGAAAATTGCGTTGGACTTATATACAATAGAAGTAGCATTGTATTTTCGTAATTTTTTTTTACTGTGTATATTTTTATAAATTAACAACGTAACCTTATAAAAATAAAAAAAAGAAAGTTTTGCGAAAATTAGAAATAAAAAGTTAGTTCGTGAAAGTAAAAGAAACTAGATATACGTTATTAAATTTAATAATTAAAAAAACTGAATGGAAATTCTTATACATGTATTCTTATTTGAATAGTAAAATAATAATTAAATTAAAATAATAAATAATAATTAAAATCAAATAAATTATAAATTATACAAAGTAAAATGTTGTATATAATTTTAGTTCTGTATAGTTCAGTATAGGTATTATAATATGGTGTAACCCACATCAGTACTAACCCAACCAAGCTATAATTGGTAACCACCGACGTGATATAATTATAAAAAATAAATAATAGCGCAATATACGAACTAAAACAATCATTTTATCAACGAAATATTATCAACATTGAGAGGGATAGTAACACAACAACGACATATTATCAACATAGAGAGAGATATCTTCAAATCATCACAGCAGTACTCTGTAAGTACTCTGTATATTATTTTTATCTGTTGACATATTGCCGAAAGTATATTTATCATGTCATTTTTGAGCATTATATTTATTGTTGCTGTGTTATGGCTAATCGCATGTTACCTTTTTCGTCACGTGGTACATTGTATCGATCCGTACGATATTGGAGAAACCTCGTCTAACAAAACTCCTCCAGCGAATTCAGATAATAACAGTCAAACGGAAGAGACTCCAGTAGAGAGTATGATAACGTTAACACAAACAATTGGAAGTATTAATCGAATCTCGAGTTGGTCATTTGTTATATAGTCAACAATCTAGTTCACAAAATGATAATGTCAAAACAAGAACACATACAGACACTACAAATGTTAGGTCAGAATTAGAGTTAGGTCGAGAAATTTCACACGTTGCTTTTAAAGCGCCACAACCTTTATACAATCAATTACCAGAAGTTTGGTTTATAATATTGGAACAACAATTACAAGTAGCCGGTATAACTGGAGAAGCAACTAAATACTCACATGCAGTTAGTGCGTTAGATGCACGTCTACATAACCTATTTGCAAATTTGATCACACGCGATAAAGGAGATCAACCTTTCTCGATAAGCGAGAGGTTATCAAAGGTTTAGGGGAATCCGAAAAAAACAAAATTAAATAATTTATTACACGGATTATTTCTATGTGATCGGAAGCCATCACAACTTCTAGAATTATTCAGATATAATGCAGGAACAAGGTTCGGTGACGATTCGATTAGACAACTATGGTTACAATGTTTACCTCCTCAAGTACAACTAGTACTAACACCATTCGAAAACGACATGTCATTGTCAATGCTAGCCGAGAGAGCAGATAATTTAGTCGAAACACATTCACAAATTAATTTAGTATCTAGACCATGTAACATTCCAGTAGGATCTAACCAGGCAAATTTGTTTTGAATTATACTCATATATTAATAGGCATTAATATATGAGTATAATTCAAAACAAAAATGTTTAATAGATACAGGTGCAGAAGTGTCAGTTATTCCACCAGTTTTGTCTAAAAATTCAAAAAGTATATCACAATATAAATTATGCACCACAAATGGTACAAAAATCAATGCATTTGGAACACAATTATTATCATTAGATATAGGTCTGCGTAGAAATTTCGTTTGGAAATTTATAATAGTAGAAGTATCAATGCCTATTATTGGCACATCCATGTTTACAATCGGTTCTATAACAACCATGTTTACAATCGGTTCTATAACAACCTCATCGATTACAGCTTTGTCAATTATCAATAAGGCAGTCGTTAGTAAGAGCGCTTGGGCTAGTCCGTTACATTTGGTAGAAAAGAAAAACGGCGAATGGAGACCTTGCAGCGACTATAGGGCGTTAAATAATGTCACGATACCTGTTTAGTATCTCGTTCCTCATCTCCAGGATTTTTCCTTTCAGCTAGCAGGCTGTACAGTATTTACAATATTAGATTTGGTAAGGGCATATCACCAGATCCCTATTGAAGTGGGAGATATTCCCAAGACAGCAATCACCACACCTTTTGGACTGTTTGAATTCTGTCGAATGACATTCGGGTTTATTTATGCCGCTCAATAGTTCCAGAGATTAATGCATGAAGTTTTATTCGAACTGCCCATTTCAGAAAGAATTTAAGTTATTGCACAGTTTTGCACAGTAATGTTCATTTAATTTATTAATCAATATACGGTTCCAGTTTTTCCAAAATATTTAAAAGAATCCTTTTAGTATTATCTTCTAGGAGAAATAAAATACGATTTGGATGCCATAAATAGTTCCACTGTCATTCCTCCCGCATGTAAAATGCGGCGCTGCGCTTCATTTATGCTCAAGGTGGATATCAGTTGAAGGCTTTTTTAAAAAAAGTAGAATCTTAATGTTATAGATGCCATAGATGGAACCCATATACAATTGATTCGGTCACACGTAAATGAAAATCGGTTTTAATTAGAACCTAGAGACATAGATATGTAATCACAAAACGACCGTTAAATCCGTAAAAGATAGTTTTGTGGATCGTCTCACGATTTTTTTTTGTATCACTCAACAAATAGTATTGAGTTTCCAAGATTTCCACACAAAAGGTGAACAAAACTGGCTGTTAGGTAATACAATTAATTTATGTTTAGTAAATAATTCTTATTTTAATTGAATTTAACAGAGGATTCAGGATACCCATTTAGGTCGTGCTTTTTAACACCATAGTGCCAGATGGAAGTGTAGAAGCAACATTTAACGATACTCACTCAAAACCGCAAATTGTTACTGTTTCTGATTGTAGCACGAATTGAGAAAAATTATTTAACAAAAAATATAAAAAAAATTGGCTTACATTATTTTATTATTGGTTATTATGACTATCGAAAATATTTCTGATAACTAATTTGTTTTTAGATAAATTTTCCTGATTTTCGCCTATTTTGATTATGAAAATCAGAATACTAAGTACGAAGAAATACGTAAGTTAGAAATGATTTTGATTATCAAAAATATTTTCCGACTTTCAGAAATTATTAACTGAAAGTCGGTTTACGCGGTTCGATATTGAACTTTCAGATCGGTTTTACTTTCAGATCGGAATACGCAGTAGACCTCCTGGTGGACGTCACGAGATATTTCGTAATATTTAGGATGATTCACTAAGAGAAAAAACTTCAATCAATGACTTCAATCTTTATTTGACTTATACGAAAATTGCCATGTTAGCTTTAAAGTGACCAATTGATCATCACTGCCTACAAATTTGACAAACCGATAAGATCTCACGAAAGAACGTGGTAGCCATAATATGATCGTGCGTAATTGCAAAGTACATAATTTTTCACTCATTATCGACTGCTAGTTTGAGTTTTGAAAAACAAACCTTTATTTTCACAAAAGCCTGTCTAATTTTTGCCAGCTCGATAGCATTAAAGTCACCAATTACTATTTTGATATCGTGGTCTAGTTTGGATCCCATGAGATCCCCCAAATTGCTGTACAATGTGTCTTTATCTTTGGGTTGGCTTACATCAGTAGGTGCATGAATACAAATCATTGACAGGTTGGCTAGTAGTAGAAAAATTCAATAACATTAAAAACTCAATAAATAATAAAGTTACGCTATTCGATATTGACGTGATTCCAGGCAGGTTTTTATTACTTTCATCTTAAGGATCCACAGAAACGATTTTGGTGCTATGATTTTTAGACATCTTTCAGTGGCTTGAGTTTGACAAGAACAATGCATTAATGCTGCATGCGTATGCTACTGTTGATTATAGTTTGGTCGGTAATGGCTTGTAAATTAGAATCGTTATTTAAAAATTTGGTGAGTGGTTCCTCCGTTATATTTTCCCAATTTATCAAATTTATATAATCTTCTGCATCAAAATTAAAAATAGACACGTGAAAGGTACGAATATGATTTAAATTTCCTTCCGTTTGCCGATATTGCAATATCCTTCTTAGTGCCAATTCTCTAATAATTTTTCTGTTATCGGCTAACATTGCCAAAAATATGTTTTCAAAAATAACGTGAAAGCAGTAACGGTTGGGATCAAATGTTTAGCTCCATAAAAGCATGATGGTTTGATTTTAATGTGAAACCACATAGATACATACACTTTTAATATGAATGGTAATAAAGTTACCAAATCAACAGATGGCTTTTCATTGGAAATTAAAGCATTAATATTCGGTTTGCCATTGTGAGCCATCTAGCATGAACCATTTCGTCAGAATTTCGTTTCGAAAGTTTATTATTACAAAAACCTGAATCAATTGCTTCACACATTTCCAGTAAATAAAGCGGTCCAGTGCTCAAATCCTTCTGATCTGTCATACAGCTGATGGAATTAAATACGCTTATGGTCTATTTCAATATTTCGAATCACACCTTCATTGTGACCCGCGTTAACAGCAGTGCTATCACAACCAATATCAACATGTATGGCAACATTTACGATTCCTTCGCAAAGTAAACTTATATTTCCATTACTTATTGCTTCTGATTTTCCTACTTTTAATGAAATGTGCATCGTGTATTCGCAATTCGGTTGTTTAAATAAACTGTTCCTCGATTATCACTTTTCTTCAGTTATCCTCTTAAGTCGGAGTTTTATCTTTACGTCCATCAAAATATATGCCAAATTGATCTGAATCAGTGACTTTGGATTTATTAGCAAGGGCAACTCTCTTTTTCTGTCTACAACATTAGACACATTATCTTGTGAGATTACACCAATATCCTGTAATACAACTGAATTAGTCTTATTCCAGCTTTTGCTCGATCCGATATAGAGTATATTAGTCTAACGTTCTGGTAACAATGGGAAGATCTTTCGTAGCTTTGGGAGCCATCTCTTGGCTGATGGAGGTGGTGGATAAAACACATTTGACCGATAATCTGGAAGTTGAACTACATGAAAGACAAGCTTGTGTTGATCTTTTGGATTTATCCTCAAGCTCATCATTATATTGCTTTCTAGCTAAACGATTAGTAACTTTTTTGTGGTTTTGCGATCTAAGCTTTCAATTGCCATTTTTCGGTCAGTACATTGATCTAGTAGAAATCTTGTTTCTTGATAGAAATTTATTGGTGCTTTTCACATGAACAATTATCAAATAAGTTGCACTTTCAAGTATCGCTATTTAAAAAAGAATCTGCATTTTTGGAAGTTATTGGAAAAGAAGTTGTTGCGGCACTACTAAACATTAATATTTTTAGCAGAGCATCTTTGCCGCGTATGTCCATTTTGAAACTTTAAAAAAATCCCATATAAGGTCGCTCCAACCTATTAGCTAGTTCCATGCGTAAATGTAGCTTCCACATAAGGTTATCAATTGCTTTGAAATTTAAAATAACCTTTTTCACCTGGGGTCAAATTCAATACTAAGATTGCCGTGGTCATCTCCACAGTAAAGTAATGTATAACTAGCTCGAACACCACTACACATAGTTTCAACTTTTTGGCCATCAATTTTTTTCGAGAACAACGAGTTCCAAACTAAACTCTTTCAGGTCTGGCCTAGTGCCATCAAAGGCGCCTGGTTTTCTCTGTGACTGCACGTTCCACGTATCAATCCTAAACCTCGTGTAAGTTAACGTAAGCGGGAGTTTGGTTAAATTGGGGGAGCAACCGTATTTTTTGCTGTTGATATTTTTCACAACTGAATATGATATATATTGTTATCATATTCAATGCTAATATTATATCCAAATTGAAAATCCATCAAATGCTTCAAATCTAGAACAAAAAGAAAAAATAGACAGGATAAGACAAGTTAAAGTCTAAAAATTGATTTGATGCGAGCCCCCAATAATCTTAAAACAGGATAGGAATTAAGCACGGCTTTTAGTGATAAAAAAATCACTAACTCATAATAATTATTAAAATTGCTACAATACGGTTACATGTTACCATAACAAAGCACGAACAATTTACATGACACCAAAAAGAAATCACCATACAATATTTATTTTATCAGTAAATCCATACTAGTCCACTAACTTTGGTTAGTTGTGTATTCTAATAATGGCCACTTAACTAATTTTTATTAGTTAATCATGTCTTGAACAAATAAAAACTTCATTAAAATTTTGCAAATTATTTTAGTTTTGGCCAACTCTAACGCCACATAGAGTTGTTTCTAAACTAACTTCTACAATTTGCACCAATTTTTAGTATTCGGTCGGGAACATTTTTCACACAAGATTAATTTTCAAATATCAACCTTTAAAACCATCTCCATTATATAACACACGATCAGCGATCCGTTAATCCCGAAGCGGGTTTTTAATATAATAAATCATTTTATCAAATTATAATAAATTTGAAAGGGAAATCTATATTTTTTTACTATATTGACAACAATATGAATATTTTTTTTATTTTTTTGCCCTGGCCAAAACTGAAAGATTTTTTGTGCTATTGGGATTTGTTAGTCCAGGAGATTCTCTACCTTCCAAACAACGGCGATAATGATGCCTGTAGAGGCCAATCTACATTTTTCCAGGGTCAAATACCTCTCTTCAAAATGAAGCCACCTCAGTGTGCACAGAGCACCACACTCACATAGCATGTGTTCTGCAGTTTCTATCTCTTCTAAACAGAGTCGGCACTCTGTCTCTGTGGACAGGTTCATTTTGTTCAAATGATATCTCAGGTTGCAGTGACATCAAAGAAAACTCGCTAGCTTCCTAATATTTCCTTTACTTGAATTGACCGCCAAGTTCTTGTGATGAAACGGTTTGATCAAAAATTTGGTCTGTCTAAAGCCTGGGAATACAGTTCCAATAGGGCAAGCACTGCATTTTTTCCCATTTATTAATATTCTAGACTACTGAGGCCCACGAGATGCCACAGAAAGGCTTAGGGCCAATTGGTGTAGCTGATGGACATGCCCGCGCAAGTTCGTCGACTATCTCATTTCCAGTGATACCTCTGTGGCCAGGTAATCATCACAACCTAACTTTGTTATGACAAGAGAGAGATTGTAGCAGTGTATAACAGCCTTTGACCGACTTTGAATCCAGGCAGTTGGAAGCCAATGCTTCCAATGCTGCTTGGTTTTTGGAGAAAATGTGGATGGAGGCGCCCTTAAGACGTTTAGTCATAATAGTTGAGACGCAGATTTCGATGGCGTGAACTTCGGCTAGAAAAACTCTAGGATAAGTTCCCAGGGATTTCGATATTTTGTTGTTGGGCCCAAAGGCACCAATGCCTACTCCACTATCCATTTTTGATCCATCCGTGAACCAGACTAGACTGCTAGGTTCCATAAGAGGTCCACAAGTATCCCAGACGGTTCCGTCAAGGACTGCTACCCCGAAATTCCTGCCAAAGCAGAGTTCCTTGGGCATGACGTCCGGGACTCTACAGAACATATCCAAGTCAGAGAGTTCATTCAAGATGTTCAGATGACCCATATGATCATCATAACTACATTGATTCACCAGGTGAAATCTAGCTGCACAAGTAGCAGCTGATTTTTTGACGTAAATATGAAGTGGAGTGAGTCCGATGAGGCTTTCATTGCCGTAGGACAGGTACTCATAGCACCTGTGATTCCGAGACATGCTAGGCTCTGCAATAAGGTAAGCATGTTCATAATAACTTTTTGCTGTACCTTCGGCCACCAAACTATGGACCCATAGGTTACAATTGGCCTCACTATCAGATGTACATCCAGTAAATCATTTTTGAGGTGAGGCCCCAAGTCCTGCCGAACATACGCCTACAAACCACATGGCTCTGATCGCGCGTTCAGGTAGATGATTTAATATGAGAGTTCCAATTCAGTTTCTTATCTAGGGCAACATCCAGATATTTGACTTCATTGGAGTATCTGATAGTAATAGCATTTAGACTAATTGAACCAAAGTTTAATTTACGTCTTTTGGTAAATAGTACCAGGACTGTCTTGTAAGGGTTTATCGAAAGGCTCTCTTTAGTGCACCAATTCGAAATAACAAGCAACGCCTGTTGCATGCTGTTAGACATCATACATTCATGCCCACCAGAGATTATGATAACCAAATCGTCAGCATAACCAATGGCATCACAACCGAGTAGCTCATCAAGTAACTCGTCGATCACGAGTGACCGTGATCTTCCATGAATTTGCCGCGAGACCATTGTTCTGCGTGGCCATGGTGGCGAAAATTTTCTCGCTCGACAAGCTAAGGCTTTGTGGAAAAAACCCTCTAACTATATTTGGCCGAGGAAATTCTTCCTATTTCACCAAAATTATGCTTAGACCACATTTTGATCTTAGCTTGTCAAAATTATTCCTCATCCATTCCGCTGTGGAAAGGTCGGAACAAATGATTATCTCAATGATAAGGTCAATGACACACTCCTGTATGTTTGCCATTTGCTCCATACTAAGAGGGTTGCCACTGAGATCCGGTAAGATGCCTAGCCTAACACTGCCTGCTACTTGGCTGAAAGATGCCTTAGTTTTTTTTGCAAGTGGTTTGGAGGATTCCAAAGGAACCTCGAAGACCTCTCGCGCTTACCACTAGACCTACAGTCTAGGGTAGTGGCTGCTAATACCCGATAAATGAAGGTTACCCGCAGCAGAGATCGGTATACTGTAGGAAGGCAAGATTTCAACCGGAGGTCGCCTGGTATCCGAAATTCACATATAACGACTAACGACTAAGCTCCCCCTTAGCCATGCAGCTCTCGGCGTATGTTGTCCCACCAAAGCTTGGAGCAATGGAAATGCGCCATTGCACGGTTGTGTACGTTACTTAGCTACATTCTAGGATGCATTGCCCGGTTGGCTAGGGAGAAGTCTTACGAGAATAGCATATGCCTAGAAAGCTTTAACTCCTAAGACCAAACCCAAACAACCACGATATGAATATACGCAATTGTCTAAATGACAATAAAAGAAAAGCATATGAGGCGTAAAAAAATTGAAGTCTATGTCTACGTTTTTCTAATAAATTACAAGAAATTTAGTTGATTTTTTTTTATCACTAATTTTTGCGCTAATCCCTATTTTGATTATTATAATTAAAAATATCAAAATCACTCGATCACTACTTGTATTAAAAGAAATACGTCTCGATCGTAATCGATACATATTAAGCTTCAATGTGCAAAACATGAGAAAACAAATCACAAATGAGCTCTTTCGACTTAAAGCTCTGCTGTTTTTTTTTTTCAATTTGCGTGTCATGTCCATCACTGTACACAACCAACCAGATATAATATACGATTATAGTTTTTAATTTTTTTATTCATATTGCTTCCATATTCTACCTATTTAGATACGTTTTAATATTTTTATTTTTTTTTACTAGAATTAACATTTTTTTTTTTTCAGTTTTAATTACTTTCATTAAGCTAAGTGAGTGAAACTTAATTAGGTTTAGTTGTTTTTTTCACTGTGTACGTATATTTTGACAAATTGCCAGTTTACGTGCAAAGCATAAAAGTGGTTTCTCCTATATACATATTCTTGATAAACGCCAAAGTATAAATTTAAATAGTAAAAAATTAAAACTAAAGTAGATATAATTAAAATAAATTAAATATTATTCATGTCTTGACTTTATTATTTAACGTTTTTTTTTTTTTTTTTTTTGTATGTTATCGTTATAAATTTATGTTGATAAACTATTTTATGAGATTTTTAGTTTTGAATTAGTATAATGTTGAATGTTTTCAATTTTATGTACATATATTAGTTCAACCATGATGGATGTACGAATATATCGTCGTTATACGAATAGTGAACAGCACCCACCTTGATTATTATATGAGATCAATAGCATGCAATAATTTTAGTCAACTCGATTAAAAAAAATGTATCATACATAGATTTTTTTGTGTTCATTCGAATAAAAAAATTTTCTTTATATTTTCATATAACATAAATAAAAAAAAAACATAAATTTTACCACACCTGTTTTATGAATTAATGGTTCGGTTTTTATTTTAATTGCCTTGTAGTACAGATAACATCGAATTAGATAAAAATTCCTTTTTGTTAGAATTCCATTATCGCCATATTTTGTAAATAGGTATAATATTACATTATGAACAGCTTTAAAGACCAGTGTTGCCTCGATCAGTGTTTAAGAATTGGGTTCCGTGAATATTTCGCGAAATCATGACAAGCGGGTTTTGTTACTCGTAGTTTAAATTAAGTGGTTAATTAAGTGGTATCTTTATTTTCACCATGCATATCAGTGAATTTTCAATAAATTCCTGATTGCGGTATTAAAGCGCACTCTTCCTTAACGTTATTAGGCAAGAGATGGTGTATTGAAAACTCACGCTTCTTCAACCTTACACTGCTCAAATATAAAAGATATATAATTGCACAAAATACTTAACTGGTTTAAACAGTAGCGGTACGATTAGTAAAAAATGCAATTGATTTCAGCAAAGAAATTACAAAAGTAATAACACTATTATTGAGTAGAGAATAAAGTGATTTGCAGTACCCTCAATTAGAAACTTTGGAAAATAGTGACTTCGATACACAAAACAATACAATACTTTATTAGGATCACCTCCAATAGAGCATTATTGTGTAGTAAAACATCATGTCTTGTGGCACCGGCTTAATGTATTTATTGGTATTCTAATCACTTTAGTCGATATAGCTATACTGTCCTCCTGTCAACATAACTTTTTTTACAGGAAAATATTAAATACTCGAATATTATGCTAAATCTTTACAGGTAGCGTTACCATATATCGATAGTGTTTCCTGTAAATCACTTTTTTTGTTATGATTCACAGTTTTCCAGTATTTTTGTTAATTCCAGTTTTTTGTAAGCTGTATCAGCATTTAAAATTTAATTTCTTTTTTAATTGTTCTTGGATTTATTTATAAACGATTTTTGAAAATAATTGAATTTATTGTTAAAATCAAATAGTTCTAAAGTCCTTAAGTAATAGAATTAAAGGCTTAAATGTTTTGTTATTAAAGATGCAAAGTATTTTTCTAAAATAATGAGATTAAGTATTTAATAAATGGAGTAGATTTCGAAATTTTGTATTTCGTTGAATCTTGGTTTTTAATAAAAACACTTCCGAAGCAGCTATCAATATACCAGGGCTTAGTGTAGTAAGGGCTGATTGGAATCTCCAAAATTTAGAGCGTGGATGTGGTTTGTGTGTTTATTTAAAATCTAAATTGGGGTTTAAATTAGTTTGCCAGATATATGTTGCTAACCTAGAAGTTATTTTAATTAAAATTAAAGCTGAATTAAAATTACCAAAATTTATTCCATCGAAGCCTGGTAAGATTAAATCTTAAACCACAACGTTACAAGATTTTAGATTTGATTAGACTCCGAAATTTGAATTTTCACTGTTGGAAATGAACTAAAAACTAACACCTCTATTATGAAGTTAAATTACTTCGAAATAAAATTAACTCAAGAAAGTACTAGCCGATGTATATTTTTTTCAACAACTTTAATCCATCTGAAATCCATTAATTCAATATCTGATGAAAGACAAAAATGTAGTAGCTTTTTTACAGTGGAAGGTTTTAATGTATTTTGAAGTTGGAACACGCCTACCAATAATTTAAGATCAACATTGGATAGCTCAATGCAACCTACTTAGTTTTAAGGGATTTGTGTTTTAAGCATATCGATATAGAGGAACCTAACAACAGCTTTAAATTCTATTACCTCGAATGCAACAGTTTTATTCCATACATTGATTGCTTTTTGCTCCATGTTTTTAATAGTTTAAGTATGACTTCCAGATTTCCGTCAGTATGGAAACATTTTAAATAAATATATAATATTTATTTTTATCTACATATTATATATATCTATATATATATATATATATATATATATATATATATATATATATATATATATATATATATATATATATATATATATATAGCGTAACTGCTACAATTATTGGCACTCTTAAGGAATTTTTGTAATTAATGCTTCGTTATTATTGTTTAGGCCATTTAATGGATAGATACTCACAAGTTCCTATCAAAATAATTAGTTAACTTTCAAAATCATAGCCTTAATTGTTAAATAAATTATGGAAAATTTGCAAAATTTAGTAAATTTTAATAACCAATTCAAACCTTATCAAGACTGTAGTTATTAGCACCGTTCCATAATATTTGGCACCTTTTTTAAGTACAATTATCGGCACACTTACCAAACAGCTGCTGGATATGAAAAATTAAACACAAATTTGATATCTTCAAAAATTATTTCTAATAAATATAAATAATTACAGTTCAAAATAATTATATTTATTATCTTTTATTTCAAATAAATATAAATAAACAAATAAAAACAACCAAAAATAAATAGTCTAATATTATAAAAATTCATAAATCTAATTAAATATAATAATTATCACAATCAATTTCAATGTTTAAATCATATTGCTTTTATGCATTCATTGCATGTAAATTTGGGAATATACTAGTTTTTTAATTTTATGATACATTTTAAATTATGGATATCCATTTTTTATATATATGTAATCTTTTATCACTTTTTTGAATTGTTTGTTATATTATTATATTTTTTGAATAAATATATTTTATATTCCTTTTTGTGATAATGGTTTATTTTATTATAATTAAAAAAATCGATTTCGGAGATTATTCCTTCTTCAGTTTTTGTTATATATACTATTACGATACATTTTAGGTGAAATTCTATGATACATTTAGAGCACCTTATCCCAAAGTTATCTGAACAAGTAATTAAAGACAAACCAAAGGTACACTTGTAGCATTTTTTACCATTTGCTGGAGAATTATTACCAATATCAAGTATATTGTGCCACTCGAGAAAAGATTACGAACGTGATGGTTGTTCGAAGATTCATCCATCAAAAAAACGCTTCATTAACCTCTGCTGATGAAATTAATATTTCTCTATGGTAATTATTACCATCTATTGGTGAATTGCTTCTTGGTGGCAGCGTGATTTGTGAATGCAGTTTAATAATACTTTCATTGGTACACGCAGTGTCTAGATTATTTGTCTGTTCATAGATCTCCAATAGATCTATACGTTCATCATAGTATTCGGGTAAATTTGAATTTTTGATAGAGACAAGCCTTTTGGGTTTGGTTACCAAGTACTGTAACCAAAGTACTTTAACCAAAGTACTGTAAGGTGGCTTTAATAAATTTCTTATTTTTACATGTTCCTTTCGAGGACGCTTTGGTTTGCATGATTTTTCTGCATCTTTCAGCTGTTTGTTTCTGATTCTTTGAGCTTTTCGATTTTCTTTATCAGCCTCAATTTTTCTTTTTAAGTTGCTCTCTTTTTAATTGTTCCTGTTTAACCCAAAGCGGCGAGATAATAACAAACGGTTTCTTCAATTTATTTGGTTTTAATCCCTTTCTTAAAGGGGTCTCTGGATAATTAAGGTAATCGTCAATTGTCACAGTTGTTTGTGAAGGCAAAGTTATGCATGATATTGTTTTTCCTCGCTGTTTGTAGAATTATTATTAATTGAATCAACAATCAGAATTATCAAAAGCTTCTTGGTGCAGGGTCTGTGTATAATCAATTACTATTGAAAATTTATTAATTGAATTGATATCAATCAATAAATTATCTAAATTTGGGTGTCCTAGGTCATTTTGTGTTGATTTTTGACAAACCGTTTGATTTAATTTAGCTTTGCATTTTTATTTTTTTTTTGATTTAAATTATATAAAATAACAAAATCTTCATTGAAGTTGTCATTTTCAATTTCACCTTTGCTTATACTTTCAAACAGTTTAATTTTTTTGTCATCCACAGTCGAACAAAATGCGACTGAAATGCGTTTCAAATGCGTCGTCTTGAATTATGATAGTATGATCGCCAAAAGATTTGGTTGAAGATCTTCCTAAACATTTACTGACTTTTATGGATAGTTTGTTAAATGGAAAGAGGCCACATGCTCCGAAACTATTTTGAATAGTTTTTTTATTTATACTATTTTCAATAACATCAAATAAAAGTGGGGCAAATTTTGAAAATGTAAACATTACTGTCAAATTTGATTCGGCTAACTCTTTATCAATCTCATAAATATTTCGAGAGCCCTTTGCAGCTAAAACATTCTAGGACTTCGGCCATAACAGAAAATTTGTCTCATCAACATTAAAGATTCTCGTTAGACCGTTTATTTTGTCGCGATAACTATGTTCTTTTAAAAAAAATTCAATAATATCAAACCACGAATGTGCGTCAGTGGCAGTAACGGTTGCACTTGCTTTTGAGACAGGATCGACCGCTTTAAACACCAAAGACGGATGTCGCTTGAGAAATAATTTAATTCAACCTTTACCTGGAATTTTGTCTTCTTCAATTGGATGAGACCGACAAGTCGCTTCTAAGAAATCCTTGGCTGCATGCAAAACATTCTCATTTCTTTTAGAAAATCCTTTCACTTGTGACAGTTTAATCAGTTGGACCATACGTTATTCTTCTTCATTGGTTAGTATTGTTTGTGGGCCTGGGCAAACTTACAAGAAATTTAGTCCTAGTCTGAACTGTAGAGTAGATCCAGGTATATTATACATCCTTTTTACTGATTTTTCCATTCCTTATCTTATTTAATGCTCTTTGTAATTTAGATTCGTCGTAGGTTTTTCGTATTCTGGGGATTTTAAAATACCAGTAGCTAATTCAAATCTGAATTTATTACAATTATTGGCACCTCTTAAATGTATAATAATTGGCAGGTGCCAATAATTGTAGTTTCATACAAATCAACTGTTGGCACTCTAGTGCCAATAGTTAAAGTTCGATTTATTAACCACTAATTATTGGCACCCAATTATTTTATTGTTTTGTTTAAATAAATGAAAAATTAAATTCACTTATATCACTATTTTAACTATAATAGTTTGAGTTAATAAATACAAAATACTTATAAATATATAAAAAACAGTCCTTACATTTTCGGCTTCCTAGATAAAATGCACTACAACTTTGACAACCCAAATATTCCTACGCGTGATGTTTTTCCGTTGAGATTGGTAAAGTAACTGAAAAGTATATAGTTGTGTTTCTTTGTACAATACAAAAAAATAAACCAATTTATACTAATGCATATAGCATAATATAATTTGGATACATAAAAAGATAGAAAAACGTTAATTTGCGTGTGGTGCCAATAATTATATCCAATAATTGAAGCAGTTACGCTATATATATATATATATATATATATATATATATATATATATATATATATATATATATATATATATATATATATATATATATATTATATATATATATATATATATATATATATATATATATATATATATATATTATATATATATATATATATATATATATATATATATATATATATATATATATTTATATATAAATATATATATATATATATATATATATATATATATATATATATATATATATATATATATATATGTATATATATATATATATATATATATATATATATATATATATATATTTATATATATATATATATATATATATATATATATATATATATAAATATATATATATATATATATATATATATATATATATATATATATATATAATATATATATAATATATATATAATATATATGGTGTAAAATGGTGTTAAAAATATATGGTTAAAAATTTATTTTTGTAGAACATGATTTTTTTATATTGTTGTTGTTAAAGATACAGGGTGTCAAGTTTTGAGAAAAATGATAAACATGATGTTGTGCTTATGGCTATAAAAATAAAACTAATTATTCGATATTAATGATATAGGGCTCGTATTAAAGGTAACTTAATAAGGATTAAAAATATAAAAATAGTAAGTTCTTTAATTTCATTACTTTCAAATTTCCGGCCAAAATGTTGTTTTTAATTTTCTCAGTCACATTTTTCATTTTCTTGCAAAATACGTTTAAATATTTTTAACATAAAATCTTATTGTAATGTGGATTTTAATTTTCAACTAACCTTTACGATCGAACTGATAATGCAACTGTTTAAAATAATTGTGTTGATCTTTATTGCATTCTTTTTAGCAATTAGTAAAAAAATAAATTTTGGTATGAGTAAATTATTTTGTTTGGTTCAACCCCACTTTATGTGTCTGAATTAATTTTTTTTTTGATAGATTCTATAAAAGTAGGAGTAAGCCTGTAAAACAACATAAAATATAATCAGTGATTTTTTATAAAAATTTTTTGTTACTCCGGAATAATCATCAACAGTCAATGACGAGAATATTTAGAGTAGAAGTGAAAGTGAGAAATACCAATTAAAAAGTGCTCTCGCTTGTAAAAACTTAATAAGATATTACCAGACATTGGCATGTCCAAGTAATATATTCAAGTAAGTTGGAATCCAGGCAACATCGTAAGCAGATTAATATCATGAGCACATTACGGTCATTATCAACATCTTTGGTACGGAATAGAGCCTCTTTTTAGTCACTCATGGAAAATCATCGACGTGCCATAATCGTGTCTAATACCAACATTCGGAGAAAAATTGTGATAAAATACAGCTGCTCTCTACACTGCCAAAATTACTCACTGTGCTCAAAACTGGATTCAATCAGGTAGCCTCGGCATCCATACAGTATGCGTTCATACAGTATATACAGTATATACAGTATATACAGTATATACAGTATATACAGTATATACAGTATATACAGTATATACAGTATATACAGTATATACAGTATATACAGTATATACAGTATATACAGTATATACAGTATATACAGTATGCATCCATACAGTATCAAAATGTCAAATTAATTATTTATGGACCCAGGATGGAAACTGGTCACCAGTGGAAACATTTTGCGATACCAGGACTGCATTTCATCAATATTATGTAAAGATTCAACATCAACATGTTATCTTCTATAATGTGAAAACTACCTGCAGGGTTGGATAATTTTCGCGAATATTTGAAAAACGCGTTTTTGGAGAATGATTGTCCAGATGCTGAAATACCGTTCAGTCGATGGGTTTCATTTTGACCGATGCAACTTGGAAAACTGTTCAAAAGCATTAGACGAATTTTTGGATTACTACATATTTAAGCTAAATAATGTGATTTCTCATTGCTTTATGTCACTAAAACAGTCAGATTTTATAAAAAATAAAAAGTTAACTCTGGAGCCAATAGAAGTACTTGTTTTTTGTGACTTTGTACAAAATTATGCGTTAAATGTATTGTAGTTTTAGTGGATAATATAAAAGTTGTGTCATAAATCTCGAAATACAAAGAGATTAGTTAGTCTCGAACTAGTCACATTACAGGTAATCTCGAAAAAATGTCAGTGTTATATAATGGTACTTATGATCTTTAATAAAAAAAAATATGCAATGACATTCGATTTCTGTCGAGGAATGCGATCGGGATATATATTCTAAATAGACCAAGAAGCCTGGTTTTGTTTGTGCAATTTCAAGCCATTTTGGATTATAAACTTCGAAAAAGATCATAAAAGATTAATAAATTATATATTTATTAAGGACTTAAGTAGCACCTATTTAGTAGCGGAAGTTTCAGCATCATTTAATTTAGGTATTCTATAGGAGCCAGACTAACCGATTTGCGAAGATGTTACCCACAACATATTAAATTGAAGTATGCAATATGTTATTTAAAAAATTGGTTTTTAATATTAAGTTCTTCAAATCAGTTAAACCATAGATTAAGATATAAAAAGATGTTCCGATCAGCATAAAAAAGATAAGTAAATAATGAGTACCTCTAATATGCTGACAGGTACCACTAGTTTTAATAATATAATTTAAATGCATTTTTGGTTTATTGTACAAAGTACAAAAATATATTTTTCAACTACAAATAAAGATTTCATTGCATAGAAAGGCTACTTGGTTCTATTTATTATTCTTTCATTGTAGAATGCATATTTTACAAACCTTCATTATACGGTAACCAAGAAAAACAGTTTCTTGTTTTTATTTTTACTTTTTCTATTATTATTTCTAGATATAAATTTTTGTTACTTTTATATGGGCCATCTTTATTGTATCTTAATCTATGGTTAAACTTACAGTCCCTATTAATGTAGGAAAAATATTTTAATTTTAATGTTCAAAAAGTTCAAATATATAGAGAACTTTTTTGAAGTACAGGTTAAATTTTATTTCATTTTTAAATTTTTGTCTGCTTTTTTAATCTCATATAGATAGTTTGCTTCAAACTTTTGATTTTTTTTTTTGAACTATAAGGTTTTTGGTAAAAATTGTGTGGCAACACTGTTCATTAGTAAAACTTTCTTGATTTATTGGCATGAATAAAAGTTGTAATACAACTCCTAAATATACCTTTTTGTTTATAGGTATCGGTTATAATCATCAAGAATAGTTCCGCAAGTATAAACGTACAATATTAAAAAAGAAAGTTGGGCTCATACACAAAGGGCTATAAAAGGAGTTCTCGGAACTGACACCGACATAAAACAAACCTTATTGATTAGCTCAAGTGGCAGAAATGTTTACAATTTAAGACTAGGAATATTATGGGAAAAAGTTAAATCGGAACTATATGCGCCCATTTGTTAACTTAATCCAATATTTTGAAATGATTTGCAGTTAGTCCAATAATTGGCACTCAACCTGTTCCACTGCACAGTTACCTATAGTTAACAGCAGACGTGAGTAAACACCACTTCATTTGTACTACATACAGCTCAAGAACAGATAGCGTAGAGAAGTTAAACAAATAGATAACAATTGAACCAGACTGTAAAAATATGTGAATGATGCAGGTAGCAATGTAAAACCAAGATCAAATAACACAAACTTTTTTTTTTTAATAATTCACCGTAAATGCTAAAATAATGAAGCAATTTGATAGGCATTAGAGTGATAATTTGAACCCATTAAATATTTACGTAGTACGTCATTAGTTAGGAAACAAAAACAAAATTCAAACAGATGTAAAATTAAATGCACAAATTAATCTAACGAAGTAAATAAAGAATGGAAAAGAAATCTCTGAGTCGCCCTCATCTTTATTTTCCATTTAGCCATTACACCAAATGCGTTTTATGTTGTAGTAGTTGTACATTGGTATAAATAATACCCCTGTTAAATAAATAAAATAATAGATTAAAAGGAAGTATCTAATTATCTTATATAAGTTATAATACCTCTTGAGTTATCCACTTTTATATTTTTTGTCTATATCTTAAAAAAAGCGAGAGGGTGTCAATTGATTCATTTCATTTGTGATTTTGGTTTTTCTTGTCGGGCGCACAATTTCATCAAAAATCATCAAATAAAAATGAAAAATTGTGCGTAGACTTATCGATTTACAAATCAAAATTGGTTATATTTGGTGTAGTCGTTTGATATAATTTGTCAAAATAAATTAAGTTACTTAATAAATATAAATTTAATTTACATAATATTATTGGTTTACATTATGTATATGCATTTAAGGGGTGAAGAAGTCACTATTTATGTTTCTGTTAAGTTGATTTGCCTGAACTACAACAATACAATATTAGCTAAAGTATTACCAATCAACCTAATAAGTGTCGTTTATACCGCCATTTTAGAGCTTTCAAAATTGGTTTTAATAAATTTATTTAAATTTTAAATTGGCTATTCATCTATCAGTTTTAATTTTACTGGAACTGTGCTTCAAAAATTACTTTAATAAACAAATGAAAATTGTTATAGTGGCTTAATTGCAATGACTGATATTGCCGGTAAAAATATAGTTCAATAAACTAGATTTGTTTTCCGGAAAATATTTAATGGACTAAACATCATATATATTTAAACTCGCAAAATTTATGTAAAAACATCGTTATATCTTTATCAAAAATTTGCAATATTTCAACAAAATAATTTAAGTATTAATATTATAGTTAAATAAAATATTGGTTAATCTAAATTCAATTTGTTTTTCACAAAATCAATTATAAATTTCCTGCGCTGCGTCCTTATAGAAGATAACATTGATGATGTCAGATAAGATCATTAACCTTAGATGAATTGCTTATTTCTTTTAAAAAACCTAACTACAATGTATATTCAAACCTAATACCACAACCTCCTATAGTAAACTTTTCGCGAACCACAAGCGGACATTTACACAAAAACATATAAAATTCACTATTTTCTTGTGTACAGTGTAACATAAATATAAATTTTTTGAATATTTATATAGATGGCTTTGCTAATACGCAGTGTTAAATAAATATACATTTTTTGAATTTTTATATAGAAGGCTTTGCTAATACGCAGAAATGTATATCTTGTTTTGGTGTATCTATATCAATTAAAATTTCCGCACGGCTTATATAGATATCAAAATAAAATTTGTGAATAGAATATCAAAATAGAAAATGTTGGTTCTGTTGTATTGTCTACAATTGTTATTTGCATTTTATTATTTTATTTTATTTCATTTCATTCAAACCGATATTTACACTTACATTCATTTAATTTGAAATCAGGTTGTTAGAATATGGTTTCGTCACTTCCGTTTCATTTTGTCGTCATTTCTGTTACATTTTTCGGTTTATTTTTTTTTACTTACTCCTGCCGCTAAATTAAATCGCTGGAACGATTCCTCACAGTTCGATAACGAAAATTATTCAACATTTTAACGATGGTTTTTATCGGTGCCTTACAGATTATAGTAAAGAAAATTTGACACATTGTTGTTGTGATCTGATTGCAATGATTGATTATTAAAATTTCAAAATACAGACAAATGAAAGTTAAAAATATCAAAATCTTTAAAATACTAATAAAATATTCAAAATATTTAAATAAAGATTTTACATACAATTTTGGGCGGGCTATATACCATACATTTTAAATTTTCATCGGTCTACATCTTGGATGTCTATAACTAAAACGAGTGTGGTACTTTTTGTAATAAAAGATTCTGGTATCAGGAATAAATTACTCGTAAGATGGGGTAATTTATTATAAAAATAGTTTTATTTTTAATTTTTTTTTTTTGGGATAACTCAAATGAGGTTTATGTAGTCCACGCTAGACAAACCCCTTAATTTCCTTAACTTCCCTGAAATATGGGTTATCTAATTTGATACTTGTGATGCAGTAAAAAACTTTTAATACCTAAATATGGACGAGCTTATTTGAGATTGAATCTGTATGATCTTTTTAAAATGTATCACTTGCAATTTTTTAAAAAAAAAGAATCATTTTTGATCCGAAAAAGTATGTATTCATTTTTTAATAAATTTGTACATCAGGCAAAAAGCGGTTCAAATCGGTTCATATTTTTGATGCTTTCATCCTTTTATGTCTCATTCTCCTATGCAGTTGTGCTGAGGAATCGATGACATTTTGTATGTTTGGATTTAAACAAAATGTTTTTTTATATGGCAAATCTGAATCACCTTTTTATACCAATTTTAACAGTGACTAAAATTTATTTTCACCTAGGATTTTATAACAAGACAATGTTTTTGTTTTAGATGAAAAGAATTTGTAGATTGTGACTATTTTTCTGTATCTTCATGTGAAGATTTTCATGTGACTTTTTTTTTGATTAATAATAAAATAATGGGATATTTCCAAGTCGAAAAGTTTGATATTCATTAAATATAATTTAATAATTGATTGATTGAATAGAACAATTATTTTATAATATACAGTGAAACCTCCGTATATAAGACACTCAAGAGACTAAAATTTTTGTGCAATATTTGGAGTTGTCAAATATTATATTTCAAAACCATACTGATTTGTTTGACTTCCATTTTACCGATAAATCATACATTTTTAAATTCTTGCACGCACTTGGTTTAGTAATATTTCCTATGACCGATGGTTGTAAATTCTAAAAATAAACCAAGTTCATCAGCATTAAACCAATCCTTCTGCTCGGAGCCCTCTACTAAAGAAGCAATATTTTCGCGAAACTTGGTAGTAACGCACTCCCAAATCTCGTTCTCTTGATAACTTTTTGATGCCCGAAATTCAGTTAAACCAAAATTTATGGTGATAACTTTCGTGCATTGTTTTATTACAGAGCCAGATATTCGGGCATTTGCCGCTCGTATGTGTTCGAACCATTGGTATAGAAACTGGAATTTACCTTCTCGTACATGGTTTTTGGTCTTTTGCGGTGTAAACTTTTATTTTCTTCATGATTTATTTTACAAAACAATCAAACGAAATTTGAAAAAATAATTTTAGTTGTTTGTTTAATTTACAGAGTAAAAATGCAACGGAAATTTCTGAAATGTTTAAAAAAAAAGTCTAACATACAAGGACATTTGCCTTTGTATGTTGGACATTTGAATTCCAACATACTGGACATAATTGAAGGGACTTTAATTTTAAAAAAGATCTTTCAGCTGAAGCCACTGTTACCGATGTTGTTAACAGTATTTTTAGTACAGTCATCAAATTTGAATACATTTCATTTACATTATTAGAAAGTATATAACTTAGAACTTCTAAATAAGTATATGTATACTTCTCTGGAACAATGTTTTTAAAGAACAATAATCCTTCCATTAAATCTTCAGGATCAAAATATTTGTCGATATTTTATAAAATCCAATTATATTTTTATATAGATTTATCTTTGGCAAGAATCGTTTCCTAAATGGCATCAAAATTCTCTAAAAATAATCGGTTCTAAAATTTTCACTAGCATCGTCGGTTGCATCATCAGCTGCTTCATAATTAAATATTGAGCGAATTTTCTTATGCCGCACGATTTTAAATTTTGCTTCAATATTTAACTATTTAAATCGTACCAAATTGTAAGGATTACAAGGAACTCATATCAAGATAGTTGGTTATATATCGACAAAACGTCGTGTTTGACTATTGTCAGTAGACATATTTCCCAGTTCTATTTGAACAGGGACGTCGAACCAAACAATATCGTGTATACTTTTTGAAGAATACCAAAACATATATTGCTCTTATTGACGAATTAGCAACATCACCTAGTAATAAATATAAATTGTGGCAGCCGCTAGGAACAAACAATGCCTTTGAGTTCTCCATATAATATGAGTTTGCACTCCATTATAAATTTCGCTCACATTGGTCCCATGGTCAGAAACTGGCTCCCGGCAATTTGATAAATTGATGCTTTTATCTTGTAGAATGCTTATAATTTTGTATGATAAAGCTCTTCCGGTTATTTCATGGACTACATCGAATGTAAAGATCCTTTCTTTAATTTGAACAATCGATTCATTAATATCCACAAAACAATGACTCACATCAGAGTGTCGATTTTGTACGGAAAATGACAGCGTGAGGTGAGCAAACCGGAAAAATATAGTAGTAGTAGTTTTATTAGTATTGGTTTACTTGAGCACATGCGCGTTATCTTGTTTATATATTTTTGTATTTGATATTTCAAAAACAAAATAATGTTTAGTGTTCATCGTTAATGAATGGCGTATGGTTATGTTTCTTTTTCAGTTTAAATAAAAATGTGAATAAAATATTATGACGACTCACTAACTATTATTAACCTATTAAAATAGTTAATACCTATTTAATAAATCTAACCTATTATATCTCAAACATACTAGAACTTTTTTTAAACGTCATAAAATTGTTAACAAAAAATCAAATATATAAAAAAAATTATATAAAAAAATTATTATAAAAAAAAATAATAATAATAAATTTTAAAAATTTGATTCCACCGCTAAAAAGCTAGCGAATAGGTGAGGTGAGCTGGACGTCAGCATCATAAAAATTTAACCGGTTCAACCGGAACCCTATATTTTCATACTTGCCTTCATAAAAATGACATACAAAATGCACAGACACATGAGAAAAAAAAATACAATACAAATATAAATTTGTATGTTATACACTGTATATATACACAAAATATTGCTCACCTCACCAGCTCGCGCTGTCAATTTTCGTACAAAATCGACACTCTGGCCTCAATTTTGTTGCCTTTTCGAGACTACTAGACTAGGAGTAATTTATACGTACACTGTATAAGTATTGTAGTATTCATTACACTGTAGTATTCATTTCTGTTCTTGTTTTTAATTTTTTTTTTGAAAAAACACAAGTACACAAATGAATACTAGATGTATTGTGTACAGTGTACAGTGTACGTAAAAATTACTCCTAGTCTCGTAGTCTCGAAAAGGCAACAAAATTGAGGCCCTGGGCCATTATACGAGACTGGAGTACAATCTAGTATAATGGAGTAATATTTCGCCTATTTGAGAAAAGCACCTATTTTTGATGAACTTTATTGCCCATTGCATTTATTAATCCGTTTTGAGTACTATGCGATAAATAATGATTTATTCGGTTCTGTTTGTTGTGTTTTGTAGTAGTGCGTGCTAGACGTTTATTTTAAAACTAGATCAAACTTAGCTACAAGCTCAGTTAGCCCAAAAAAGTTTCCATTATTTTGAGTAAATAGCACATCAGAACTTTCTCTAAAAGTTAAATTATATTCTGCTAAATACAAGATAGCTCCAATAATACGCTCAAAAATGTTTTTCCATTTTTGAGATTCCATCATTAAATGTGTTTGAAGTTCGTGATCGATGGAATTACCAGATTTCAATAATTTTTCTGCATTTAGCCAAGTCTGCAATACTGCTAAATGATTCGAACTTCGCTTGTGGCACGATAATCTATCACCTTAATGATTCCAACCGTATAGCAGTTTGAAAGAAATTTCACAATCGAATTATCATTTTATCTTAGACCAACTCTTCTTATCTTAGTCCAATTCATTGTGATCATTGTGAAGCAGTTTGGTAAAATATCCGGTCTTTTTTTGTTAAATCTTTCACACATATGTTAGGCATATAAAGGCATATAGGTTTTCACCGACTGTGGCTGTATCAAAATAAGTGTCGATGTTCAAACTCGCAATCAATTTATGCGAGCGGAAAAAATTATCGGAATATACCCCCAACATTTTGATGTTGATTGATTTTAACCACGGCATATGGAAAAAATTTTTAAACCAATCCTGTTGAAGGAGCCATACCCCAAATTTTATAAACACATCTTGTGGGCTTCGCGTGAATGAACAGTTTTAAGCTTTGACGCCCTTTATAAGGAAATATTGATTCGTTTATTTACAAGTTGTGAGAAGAAATATAAAACTTCGAACAGTTATTCGAAATCTTACTTATATAACCTCTCAATTGTAAAATTTGTGTTTAAATTATCTTATGATCGTTGTTTGCTAAATGCAAGTTTGATTTTATAAAATATGTAATGAGGGATTGTTTTCGGATTATTTTAAAATCATAATCGATTGATACTGACCACAATAGATGCTGCTAGGATGCAGGATGATGGCCAGAAAACAATAAAATTTCAAGCGTTTAAAGAATAATTTTTTAAAATCTTCTGTTGTTTAGAATTCAATATTCCTGTTTTTAAGAAAATTGTATGTCTAACATCGTATGGTAATTCATCGTTGATGTTACTCCAGTCAAGGACATCATCACCTATGCTATTTCTTTGCACTTATTCCTCCTTGGTTTTCAGGAGGTAAAAATGATAAATCAGGCGTCACCTCTTTATTAACATTTTCTTCAACCATTCTTTGACATGTTCGACAAAAGTATAATATGGTCTAGCCATTTAAAAAAAGAAAAGTGTTTTATGCAGTTGTTCCATTTTAGACATATTTAAATGCAGTATTAATGTAATATTATAAATGCAATATGTCAAAATATGTATGATAATATTTCTGCACAAACCTTTGATTCTATCCTCTAAATATTTTTCGAATATTTCGATTTTATTTATTAAATTTTTTATTTTTATTTTTCGGAGCATCGTAAACTAACTTTAACTGACACCTAAATGCATAAAAGGGGAATCCTAATTATATAAATGACATTAGGTGCCTTCGATTTGATTCAATTTTCTGAATATTTTAAATAACTGAATAGACTGATGTAAATTGACTGTTGGATTCGCACCTCTTTACTTCAGTTAAAAAATTAAGCTATTGAATTATCTGATTGTATGTTTTGGTCGTGGAGTAAATTCAAATGGGTTGCTTTTATTGATTTTTGATAAAATATAAATGTCACTATAGAAAGATAAGATCAACCGTCAAAAAACGGTTATTAAAGAAAAAAGTATATTTGTTGTAAAGTGCACGATATCGTTTGCCTATTTTAGTAGTGCAGAAATCACTCTACAGAATATCTCTATGTAGTTTTTTGATTGCAGTAGTTCGTTTTTCCATTTTCCACAAAAAATAGCTTGTAGGACTATAGTATCTTCTCTCCGAATATTTCCATTTCAACAGTTGTTTTTGATATTTTATTCTTGTCTCGTCCTTCCTTTTCAGTGAAAGTGAATGCATCCTTCAAAATATGTTTCAGGCGATCTTTCGAGAGAAATACTTCTTAAATATGATTGCCATCGATAGCAAAAAAAAAAACATTTCTTTGTCCATAAAAAAATCAAATATTGGTAAAATGAATGAAGAGATTTTGGAATGTATAACAAAGTCAATCCTGAAAAAACATTTAAATTGATGATTTAAACGACTAAATTGACTAATAGAAATTAAGGCAATTATTATCAATTATTATTGGTAAAAATAGTAAAGATCCAGGGACTCTTGTGAAAACTTTGTGGAACCCACAAAGACCTTTTAATTTATTTTGAATTGTTATTACTTTTTTCAATATATTAGAAACTATCGTTCAAGTATTATTTATACCATTAGACAATAAAACTATGTTAGCTTGGATATATGTGTCAAGATACCAGTGCTTTAAAAGAGTTGCATTCAACGAGTTTAAATAATTTAGGAACTAAAGATGTCGATTATATGCCCGAGTAGTAATTCTCTTCGAGTAGTAATAATTTGCTCGATTGTCCTTTAAATTTTTCGAAGATCTTTTGACTTATAAATTTATTGAAAAAACCGTAAGGTCGCACGATTTCTGCTTTTTTAATGTCATATCCATTAAATGTCATATAATTTCTATAGATTTGTGGTCATTAACCACATTAATAACGGAAGTTTCCACCTCTGCGTCGTACGTTCAATTTATATGTGATAAATTAAAAAACGCTGTAAGCAAGTAGATATCAGATGACTATGCAGCCTTATTAATTTCAACTATGATGTCGCACATTACGATATAACTAATATTCAAGTTCATTGATAACCCATTTAATTCCAGTTTAACACAGAGATGTTCTGAGATTAGGTAATTAAATTAATTCACTCAATCCTGAAGCATCAACAGCTATGAAGGTACCACCACCCGATGCTTTGCAGCTTGTTTTGAGTGCTTACATTTGTAAACCACTTATTGCTAAGAATTTCCCATATTGCTAAGAATGCGCAGTGTATTGCATACAAAACTATAAAGATGAGATCGTTGGTTGTATACCGGCCTGTGTTGGAGTTAAGGGTCGAGTGTCTACTATAGGCGTGTATGTTCCAACGACAGGTTCCAAAAATTTCTTTCCAATAAAACTTATATTGCCAATTCGACCCCATTGTGGAATAAAATACGGGTAAAAATCCTTTTTAGGCAGAATAACACAAAAAGATTTGTAGTCGTACACTTGCAGCATCGCCGTTAGTTTTGTGAATTTTTGGTGCACATTATGTCGTTTTTATAATTTTATAAAACTTTCGAATTGTTGATTTGTGATTAATTTATTATTTTTTCTCACGAAAAGCAAGTTTCGATGAGCTATATGACTTTTATATCTTCGGAGAGAGCCTGAAATGCTTTTTAGAATACTAAGATTATAATATTTTAAACAATATTTTAAAATATTGTATAATGGTTTGCATATCTCTTAATTAGCTTAAGTTTGAGAGGTCACACTCACAACCTATATCGAACTAACCTTACAATAATGTTTTTAGAAAACATTAAGTAAACAAATTTTAAATATTAAAATATCACTAAGACTGTGTCCGAAACCTATGATAAATATTTGTGAATAAATATTTATTTGAAAAATATTCCCCTAGAATTTCCAATTCTTTATTTATATAGATATGTTTTTACTTTTTATTTGTTGTTTATATTTTTAGTTTATATTATTAGTTTACATAAAATTTTTCTTGAAAACAAAATGTTTAGTGATGGAATTTCACCGACAGAAATTTAATAATAAATTGAACGAAAAAAACACAATCATAAAAACCATGAAATAAAATTTTAGTAAAATTGGAGACGGCGGGTTATTGAAATTGTCATAGCAATGAAAAAGTTTAAATTTTTCTTATACGCGGATTTTGAATAGTACTATTATAAAACCAAGTAGTGAATTTATATGATTTATTGTATATATCCGAGTGTGCTAAGCGATGAGTTTGGTTTCTATTACAGAATGTTTTAGTATTCGTCAAAAATTATCATAGCAACTGACATGATAGTTTGCGTGTCTTCGTTCTTATCAAAAAAATGTCAAAAATTTGAACAAATGTCACAAATATTTATCATGGGTTTCGGACACAGTCTATTAGAGTATTTTGTTGAAAAAAATAAATCATTTTTTTTATCTATGTATATATATTTCTTTGATATAAAGTAATGCTCCAGAGATAAGAATCTGTGGTGGAGGATAAAAACAAAAATAGAAACAATATTTTATTCTTTGGTTAAAAATAATATAAATTAAAAATACAGAATATAAATAAAATGTTGATAAATAATACGTCATAGGTGCGCTACATAAACATACATGTTCAGAAACAATTAAAATCAAAAGTAAATACATTAATTAGTTAATTTATTAATTTAATTGTTTCCTTATTTCTTATTTCAACATCTAAGAGTCATACTTTTATTAGCATTGTTCTTGCTTATTAATTACTTCGTTTTTAGTTGCTACATATTATTAACATATTATGTTTAACTACTAGAAATATGTCTCAATGTTCTCAATATTAAAAACCCAATCACGAGCTTTTCTTTCAAATTATCGTTTTCGTTCAATTTAGGGGATTTCACGTGCTTTGTAAACTGGGTGCTATGTATTATAAATATTACCTCTAACACCGATATTCGACAATTTTAAAAGTAATATATCGTGATTGACACTATCAAATGCTTTTGAAATATCCACAAATAATGCAGTGGGTTGCAATGACATGTTTATTGAAGAATATGTATGACTTAAAAAGTGAAGGAGTGCTTCTTCGGGAGATTTTCCAGAGGTGAAGCCAATTTGCTTGTGATTTACAAATTTTATTTTATCCAAGTAGCTTAACAAACTACTCTTTACCAGTTTCTCAAATACTTTTGAAAAAGATCTCAAAAGATATATCGGCCTGTAGTTGTTAAGATCTAACTCGTCACCTTTTTTGTAAATTGGCACAACAATAGCTATTTTCAAAAATTCGGGAAACGAACCACTTTCTAAGCTCAAATATACGAGATACTTCAAAACATCTACCAAAAACCAAGAACATTTTTTTATGATACTATTACCTATATCACATTTCTTTTATTCAGCTTAAGCAAGTCATCGCAAAATGATATTGCAAAAGCGATAAATGTAAATGAAGGACCATAAAAATCTACCCAACTTAACATCAAGGACAATTAAATCAGCTGATAACCAATTTGTATACCAGTTACCAGATTTGAACGAGTAAATCCACCAACACCACCAGCATGATATTGATCATTACAAGTATAGAAATCAAAATTTAGGTAATTGTATTCATTCGATTCATTTGAATAAATCCAAATCTCTGATACTAAAATCAAGTTAGGTGGTATTTTAAGGCTTGCAATATAAATGCAACAACTGTCAACGTTAGCTCTGAGAGTTTGCACGTTTTGGTGTAATACACAAGAAAACTACTTTAATTGCATTTAAAAACTCCTCGCGATAGTTAAATAACTCCTCGAAAATGTTTAAGTTATTTAACTCTATTCCAATTTAAGTTTAATTCCCAACACCATTAAAATATGGCGTTGGGTATTGCTTGTTAAATTATTTTATTTATAATTTTATAGTAAACAAATAAATTTTCTACGACCAACACATAAAAAAACAATTAACTCCAAAGGTTATTTTGTTGAGCAAAAATATCTCGAAACTGAGTATAGTTATTTTTTCAACAAAATACACTATAAGTAATGGTGGGTTTACGACATATGAAATATTTCAATACTATAGAAAATATTTCATATTAACAAGTTGAAGTTAGCCTTTTTAGGTTTTGCTCAAAATATAGATGCATATTATATTTGTCCATTCTTCATTATATTTTCAATTTGTGCTTTGCTTTTCTTGTGTTACACTCAAATTTTTTATTGAATTATTTTAATTGTATTTCTTATTTTATCGTTGTTAATCTTAAATTCATTTAAATTTGTAATTTGAATCCATATTGTTGTTTAATTAAATTTGTTTTAGTTAAAATTAAAGTAGTTTTTACATTATTTTCGGCGCATTATTTGAATTTTATTTAAAACATTTTGTAAATTTCCAAAATGTCTTTATCAAGGCAAGCAATAATTAATTTGGTAAAACAGGATATAACAGCCTTACAAAGTTTACTGATCATTTACAAAACAAATACCGTACTGTGAGTACTCGAAGAGTTAAGCGGTTTGGTGTCAATCCGGTAAATGTAAACCGAAATAAACAACGGTTTTACAATAACCTGGTCAGTGAAACGCGGGTATTTGCAAATTAGCATCGGATGAATCCCCATGCTTTCAATGAATTACTGGCAATGGTTGGTCCTCTTATTGAAAAGGTACATGCTGGGGAAAGGTCTATAACTGCAGGGCAACGTTTATCATCAACACTTCGGTAAGAATAATAGAATTATTAAATATTTAATTTCTGACTAATACGTAAAATATTATTTTAGATACCTTGCCAGTGGTGATACCATGATGTCAATTGGGGTTTTTCGGATATCGAGTTGGCAAAGCCACTGTCTCAATTATTAGCTGTGTTGCTTTCACAAAGCCGAAAAAGATTACAACAACAATTGCATTGTATAAAGCTGAATCGGCTTTATTATAAGCCAAAAAAATTTTAGGTTTAGGGGAAATAAAACCATTTTATGGTTATGGTGTTCACCACAAGGCGGTAATTTTTTCAAATTTATTAATGAAAATCATATTTATAATCATAGAAACTATCATCACATCACACGATTCTTGTATATAACTTTTTTTTTACATAAATGTATATAAAAATTTTGACATAAATGTTTTATAACCAAAACAGAAAAATTAAAATGCGCGTGTAGCCAAAAGCTGTTGCTTTGAGATATTAAAGTAAAACTCGCTTAGCTTTACGAAAGCAACACAGCTATTATTAGAGAAACATGCGAGGCATTGTGGGAATCCTTAAAGAGATTAGTATTTCCGACACCAACAACGGACATGTGGAAGAACATCAGCAGAGATTACGAACAAGTTTGGAATTTCCCACATTGCTTAGGAACCATGGACGGAAAACACGTTATTATTTAAGTAAATTTTTTTTATTAATTATATTATAATCATGTGTACATTTTAGTTTACATTACATTAAATTTTCGTATTAGGCTTTTGGTAATGTTGGTTTTGTTTACAGAAATAATAAGCACAGTCATAGTGTCGTGCTTTTAAGAATATGCGATGCTCATTATAAGTTTGTCTTAGTTGGTATTGTGCTCCTGGTCACGTTGGAGAAAGCAACATCTTCAGGAGGAGCAATTTTGGAGAGCTATCATATGCTGTGGAAAAGATTTAGATTTGCCGCCATCCGAATCTTTGCGAGATTCTAAAGAATATCCGTATGTTTTGTCGGGGATGAAGCTTTTCCATTAATGCCGAATATAATGCGACCGTATCCTTCTCTTCTTCCGCAGGATAAAACAGTTTTTAATTATAGATTATCTAGAGCTAGAAAGGTGGTGGAAAAAGCCTTTGGCATTCTTGCAAATAGATGGCGAATCTTTAGACGACCAATTTTGTCAAACAAGACCACAGTATTTGCCATAATAAAGGCGACTATAGTATTGCACAATTGGCTTAGCGAAAAAAAGTTTGCGGAATATTTTTTTTGTTCTGTCAGCCAAGTTATCAATGCGAAATGATCCGACTGTTCCGATCTTGGCCATTTACCTACATCTTCTGACCAAGTGTTCGCAAATACTTGCATCAGGCATTTGCAAGGGGCCTCCTTAGGAATAACCTTAGGCTCCATTTGTTGCAATATTTTGTTATGTGTCTATCGTACCACAGATATACGTAACGTTAGGATCAAGTGGCACTGCATGTGACACTTTTTGTCGTTTTGCAGCTTCGCCACGCTTATGTTTGTATGTAGATGACCCGGCTACTGGAGTGGCAGATGCCTCAGCCAATGAAGTCGCTTCCACAGCGTTTCTGGTTTCTTCCACAGCGTTTTCGTTTTTTTCCACAGCGTTTTCAGTTTATTCAAGTTCAGTTTCCACAGCATTTTCAAAACTATAATCTATTTTTTCCGCTGTACTATCAAAGTGCTCTTGATAATTTAGTGGAAGACTACTTACCGTTGGTCTACAAAAAAAATATAAATTATTTAATTTAGTGATATATAATTAAATTTAATAATAATTTAGTTTGGTTCCATTTTCTCGATACTACATCCTAAAATAAATATGCGAAGAATGTAAATATGCGCCGACTTTATTGGAATACCAGAATCACTTTTTAGAATTAAAAATTGCGAATCGAGCCAGATTTTACTTGAGACATCAGTGCAATGTCCAGCATCACGGTATTGGATAAAAGGATGAGTAAATTAATATAAAATAAATATTGATAACTATACGTAACTTACTCATTAATTACGTGAACTTTTAAAAAATCGAGTGCCTTGATGATCCACTCATCTTTTGATTTTAGTAAAGCAGCACGTCCGCTTTTAGACTGCTTTGTGAGCTGCAAATACTTAGAGCGCAAGGCTCTCCACTTCTTCTGGGCATCTATTGCAAGTTACCCCAAACACTTTCGCAAACTCCTGCCAAGTATTCTGTTTCAAACAGTTATTTCTATAGCTCTTATGGCTTAGATCGTACAAATACTCTCTGCCTTCTTTTTGAACCTCCTCTATCAGCTTTGTATTGAAATTAAGGTGAGAATCTAGATTTTAAAAAATAAGATTTTAAGAATATTATGTATTTCCGTTGAAACCTAATGTTAAATGTATTATGTAATAAGAAATACACATAATATATTATTTATACGGGCCCATTCATAACTATTTGTATTAACAATAACACAAATATTGATTTTTTATTCTTTTCGTTGGTTCAACTTGTAAAATTTTAGCTTATTATTGAAGCTTATTACAAAATAGGCTTTTCTTAAAGAAATAAATAAATTGGATTGGTAGAGAGTAATGAAAAAATAGTATTGATTTTTTTTTCATATGTCGTAAACTCACCATTAGTGTTCAATAATTGTTTCTGACTATTGGAAATTCGATTAACGACAAATTTGAAACTTCTTTCTAAATAAATATTTTTCAAGTATGACAACTGGTGGCAAATTAGTATTTTTCAATGTTCTTTTCAGGCAAAAAAAATGGTCCTAAATAATTTAAATAGAAAATCACTTGTCTCCCACTTGCTTTTGCATATATTATTGATTTTTTCATTTCACCAAGATACATTTTTATTGTTTGCAACGGTTATTATTATTCGTTTTGATTAAAATTTACGTAAAAGTGATTGTCTTTTTCATTAAACTATCTGAAGGGAATATCTTTTCTTTTTAATAGATTTTTCATCAATCATTCATACAAATGAAACCAAGGGTAAATTTATTCTTTTCATAAAGTTATTCATTTGGAAATAAAACGTTTAGATTTAAATATTATTTTTGTTATTGCGTTGTTGTATATTTTAATTTCAAAACTGAACAAAATCCTCTGAACAAGCCATACAATTAAAAATAAAATACTCTAACTAACGCCCTTCTAACACATGCTTTTTAAATATATGTACATAAAAAAAAACTTTCAATCAAACAATAATTCACTAAAAATAAAATCTTTTATATGCTCCTGCATCCAGAAGATGAATATAATACAACTTTTCGTATCTTTTGTTCGATTTACAAAAGTACAAACAAAAATTATTATGATTATCCTTTTTCGCATTTTATTTCTATTTCTATTTTTTTATGATTTCTTTGCTACACATTCATCGTCCTTATTATTTTCCTACACAAAATCTACTGCTTCTCTTAGAAAAACAAAAAAAAAACAAATACGAACGTACAATAACACAATGCCGCTCTCGCTTAGATTCAATGAAAACCAAAAAAGCTCAATTTTTAATTTTTTTAAAACATTTTAAATTTATATGTTTGGGCGTTAAATGATGTGAATAAAAAAATTTCCCTTTATTATTGCGAAATGAAAAACAAAAACAGAAACAAAAAAAACATTGAACTGGTTTACTACTGTATGTATTTAATGTTTCGCAATGAAAATGTGGAAAAATAGAAAAGAAAATTTTAACTTTTGTACAAATGTATAATGTGAACAGTCATGTACGAGTATATAAGGACCATTATATTATAAAGGGTTTTACATGGATTGATGTGCACGTATTATATTTTAAGTTAATGAAAATGTGAAAATTAAGTTCAAGAAAACATCCTCTATACATTAGGATGAGTGTTTTTACTTTAGCAAAAATGTAAACTGGATGTGAGCAGTTAACAATTAGATATCATAGAATTTACTATAACATATTTTACAATTGAGGTTGGTTTTATGAAATATTTAATATTTATGCTCTTACCTAGTCTATTTAAATCGATTAAAAGGGAACATGCTGGACCAATATTTTCATTCGACTAAAAACAACTTTTTGGTTGGTTCCGATGTTTTCACCTTGGTGTTTATCAATTGAGAGATACACGATAATCTTTTACTATTATTTTTTTTTTGACGTAATTTTAGTTACGATTTCGAACTGTAGATGTCTCATTTCTTGTAATAACAATTAATTATAATCTTTGCATCGTTAAATTTCTAGTTCAGATTGTATATCTTTATTAAACTTCTTGCTTTGTAGATGTCTCTATAGTTGTCCTGTATTTTGTAGTTGGACGTGTTGACCAATTTACCATGTACCTTCGTGTATCTTTTTAACTTTTATATTCTTAAACAAAAAACAATATTTAAGTCAGCTTAGCAGGAGTGGAGTACATCTTAAATAGGTGAGCCCACAGAGTCTTTTCTGATTGTTAAAAGTGTCCAATTCGTTTTGTTGGTTTGTACAATTATTGTACAATCTTGTGGCTTTTTTTTATTATTTATTTGTATTGTGCCTAGTGTTATTTTATTATTTTTCTTTCTGATGTGTCTGTCCTTTGGTGTATATTTATTCTCTGGTACTTTTTCTTCCCATTTGGATAAATATGTTCAAATTCAACAACCTACCAATATAGGCTCAAATTTAAGTCAGGATATTCTTTGCTTTCTGTAAGGTCTATATATGACTCATAGGAGATTCTTCTTCAGATAAAATACAATTTTACTGGCATTTTTAAAGTGCAATATTTTCAGGCTTATAGCCTCTTCTGGTGCAATTAGTTAAGAGCGTCCTAACAATATATTATATTTATTTTAAAAGTTTCCATAACATGCGTGTTTTTGGAAGTGGTTTTAACATAAAAATTTATTGTATTCTGACTATGAATTTTTAATTCCGGGAAATGGTTTGATATTAAAAGGAAATACTCCAAATAATTGGGATAAATTTGAACAAGACTTTAACAATTTCATGATAGCAAAGGGTGGAAAGCAAAAAGGAGAAGAGGTAAAAATAGCTACTCTGTTGAATATTGGTAATGAGGCTAACGAAATTTATCTCACGTTCGATTGTGTGGCTGAAGATGAGAAAATTATTGCGTACCAAAAACGAATCAACTATACGAAAGGTATCTATTTTATACTCGAAATCAATTGGAAATCAATTGGAAACCATTGATGAATTTTTAAAGGAAATAAAATTGCTTGCGGAAACGTGTGAATTCGACCAAAAAGAGTCAATGATAAGGGATCGAATTGTATTCGGAATAAGAAATGCACATCTGCAGACGAATTACGGATGACGTCACAAGCCGAAAAAATAATAAACCAAGGAGCCGATATTGACGAAATTAGAAAAATTTAAGTACAAATTCTTCAAATACAGTTAATAATTTTAAATATGATAATTCTAATAGATTTAATTATAAAAAAAAGAATAGTAATAATACTCAATCAAATTGTAAAAAAAATTTTCAGCGGGTGTCTTCACAAATTGATTGTTTTCGCCTATAGGCACAAATGTCAGAAGTGCAGTGCACTTCATCACTTAACAAGTTGTTGTAAATAACGGAAAGTAAACGAATTAAATTTAAAACAGGAGGTTTCAATTTGTGAAGTAGTCTCCTTGTTAATAGTATAGAGTCAAAAAACGTTAGGTCAAGGAACGATGATGAAACCAAAACTGATATTTCCTCGATGGAACAAAACAAAACAAGTGGGTGGTTTAAGTTATTTCTGAAAGATGGTGAATTAATAAATTTTAAATTGGATACGGGATCTGATACAAATGTGTTGCCAAAACGAATTGTTGACAAACTAAATACGGTATATGAAATTTAAAGGTCGATTTCACCACTGTATGCTTTTGGAGATTCACAAGTTTATCCTTTTGGATACGTTTGTTTAAGAATTCAAAGTGGAGACATCAATGTTTATGAGAAATTTGCTCTGGTTGAGGATGATGTTACACCGATTCTCAGTTTTCAAACGTTAATTAGGTTTAGTTTGATTGATACAGGTAAAATAGAAACGAATTTATAGCAGTTATCGAATTTATAGCCATCGAAAAGCAAAACTTTATTTGTAACAATAAATCTGTTTTTGAAGGACTGGGAACTTAAGACAAACTAAAGTTACTTTTAAAAGAAAATGTAACACCAGTATCTCGTCCACCACGTCGTATTACACTTGCTATTAGGGATAAGGTCAAACGACATATCGATATTCTTGTTGAAAACAGTATAATAGAAAAAGTTAAAGAACCCACGGAATGGGTAAGCAATCTGGTAGCTGTTCAGAAACCAAATGGTTCGTTGCGATTGTGCTTGGACCCCAACATTTAACGAGGGGCTCAAGCAGAACTATAATGAAATACCCAAACTTCAAAATCTTACTACTAAGTTAATTGGGATGGAGTATTTTTCCGTATTAGATCTGAAAGACGGATTCTATCAAATCCAACTTGATGATGAATCATGTAAATTGTGAACGTTTAGTTCCCCTTTTGTATGCTACAGCTTTAAAAGATTGCCATTCGGTATTAACATAGCGCTTGAAACGTTCCAGCGACTAAATGAACAAAACTTTGGTAATCTTCAAGGAACTATAATTTATATCGATGATATAATGGTAACTGGCCGAACTGAAACTGAACACGATAGAAATTTAATGAAAGTAATCGAACGAGCTAAACACCTCAACAGTAAAATTAATGTAGACCCACTGCAGTTTAAGGTCAAACAACTGGTTTTTCTAGGCCATATTTCCAATAAGCAGGGTATGAGGACCGATCCCAACCGAATAAAATCAATTGAAAATATGGAAGATCCTAAAACAAAAAAGGAACTTCAACGTTTTTTAGGAATTGTCAATTATTTACGAAGTTTCATTTCGAAAATGTCCAAGATAACTAAACTATTGAGACAGTTACTGAAAAAAATGCTGAATTTGAATGTTGGATCTACATAAAAACACTGTTTAGAAATTGAAAGAAGAGATCACCAATTCCCATATTCTTCAACCCTTCGATGTAGAGAAAAACGTAGTAATCTAGACCAACGCGAGCCAAAATGGTGTTGGTTGTGTTTTATGACAGAATCGTCAACCTATAGCATACGCATCGAGAAGCCTAACCGAAACCGAAACTCTTTACGCACAGGTTGAAAAGGAGTTGTTGGCGATGATTTATTCGTGCGTAGAGTTTCATAACTATATTTTTGGCAGACATGTAGAATTACACACAGATCATAAGCCGTTAGTAAGCCTTATAAATAAAGAAATAAATAAAATAAATTCATCCCGCCTAAAGCGAATGCGAAAAAAGTTACTGATTTATGATCCGACAGTGAAGCTTTGATAGAAGTGTATAATAAAGGTTGGCTCAATGTTAAACAACAGTTACCGAAGTTGACGAAATCAATTTGGCAATTTAGACACGAGATTTACTGTGAAGAAGGTTTAGTTTTCTTAAACGACCGCATAATAGTTCCAAAAAGTATGCGTAGGCAAATACTAGATAAATTACATGAAACCCACATCGGCATAGTTAAAACCAAATAGCGGGCAAGGCAAATTTTATACTGGTCAGGTATTGACAGTGACATCGAGGAACTTATTAGTCGTACTATCGAAGTCGATTGACATAATTTCAATTCGACCTAAACAATCTTGTGTACAGCATCTCAAGCAAATCTTTTCGACACACGGTATACCCAAAACTATAATATCGAATAATATGTCGATCGCATCTAAAGAAATGAACGATTTTAGTAGATGCTGGAATTTTGAAATAAAAATGTCAAGTCCACAATATGCCCGTTCGAATGGATAATCTGAAAAAAAACGTAGTTATAGCCAAAAATCTTCTGAAAAAGCTATCGATGATAATAGGGACATTCAGTATGCTCAAGCTAAACCCAGAGAAGAATTCTCAGTTGGTGATAATATTACGTATCAAAAGAAAAATATTTGGATTCCAGCTAAAATTGTTAATCATAAAAGCCCCCGTTCATATATAATTAAGAATAAAATTGTTAATGAAATGCGACGAAATAAGTTCCAAATTCGAAAATAAGCGCACCAACTTAATTTTAGAAGTCATGAAGATAGTTCTGATGAGGATTGTCATGAACCAGAGCGGAGGAATCCGATTAACGTAAATAATACAAATCGTTTTAGTTTGAATGTACCAGTCCCGTCGAATAATTTAAATGTTTCAAGCACATCTGACAATTTCTCACGCCAATCTCAATCAGGAAGAAATATTAAACCACCTTCCTTTTTAAAAGATTCTATCTGTTAGCAATATAGAGCTTCACACATGGCTTGTATAATTTGGAATGTCTTTCCTATATTTGAACAATTGATCAGCGTGTAGTGCTTCCTACTGCTGTGTCTGCTTTCAAATTAAAATCGAAGACCGTGTGGTTGTCACTGAACTAATAAAAACAATGACTTTATTTTTAAGTAATTTCTATCTTTCAATAGAGTCCACAGTTTTATTTCGCCATACATGTATAATTTATGATGGAAAGTATTGCAACATAAAGATCATGGTGTCGACGTAAAATTCTTAGAAATTCGTAAAACTCGTTGAGATATATGCTGATTGATATATACCGATGATTGTGCTCACCATTTATTAATTTCAGCGTCAACTTTTAAGGTTAATCTGTATTAAGCAATGAAACCTAGACTCTGCTCTCGCTCTTAAACCTTTTTACCCAAAGATTATTTTGACTATTGTGTCTTGTTGTTTCCTCACGCTTGCATGGCTTGCTGTAAAGTAACTTCTGGTAGGCTCATAAACTTCCATATACACATGTAAATCTTATGTTTTTTCGATCGTACTAGTCTCTAAGCTACTTATAAATGCTTCCATGAATAATTAGCGTCAATTATCATAAAGTATTTGGGCAAACCTGTTGATTTTTGTTTTGTGTTTGAACCCAGCAATCTTTTCTGAAACCTAAACTCACCCGACTCTTTCGTGACTAATGTTAACGTCCTTGATAATCAATTTGCACATTGCATTACTCCAACCAGCCTGTACTGATATAGACGAGGGTTTGCTCAATGGATTCTGGACTCCAACAGGGAATCATAGTTGTATTCGCCATCACCGATCGAAATCGAATGATGATAAATCCCTTTTTCAACCCTCTCCCGTTGGGAAAATGCATTCCGATACCTCCCGACCCGAACACCTCTGATTTAGCCACTGCACCAATTGCTCGGTCTGCTGATTTTCCACAGAAAAACAAAAAAGTAATATCATCAATAAATATTGCGTTTGAATTAATACTTAAGTAATGTTTAAGTTTCATTAATTTTGCTATAGTATGAATTGAACAAAAAGCGCGAAAAGGAAGTTACACACGATCAAGGTGCTCTGAAAAATGTATGCCTGGAAATAGCGCGGAATGCAGAAATATGAGTAAACGAAGTTGTACTAGACGGAGATGACGTTTAAAAACTAAAAGTTTCAAAACAAAGAAAAAATCCAGAACTGAATGTCAAACTTTGAAATTAACTGTATGAGCTTAATTTTATCCTTCTGATTGAAACATACTAACATTTTTTATTGCAATAAAAACAACACTGGATCATTCTGTCATTTCTGATTTATTTGTAACTCAAATTGTTTGTCATGGTTTTAAGCTGTACCATCCAAATTAATTTTGATTAGAGATTGGAAATAGTGCATGAATTTTGTGCAAAAGCAATAAAAATATTCCAATAGAAACAAAATTTTACTGGGTTGTAGTACTACTTGAAGACAGTATTTTAGAAAAATCCCCACCTATACAAGTTGATCCAACCCTGCAATCACGGTTGGAATAACCAATTTTTGGTGTTCAGAAAAATGATAGTGCACAATATTGTGTCACATTATTTTTTGATTTATGTCCGTTAAGTTGGTCAAATTTGAGCTCAAAATTAAGTACATTTTTGAAGTTTAACTGTCAAAATAGAACAGTTAACAGGACTTATTTAAAAAACATTATTGTTTTTTTTTTGGTGGGAGACAAGCTAAATCGAATTTAGAATGTAACTGCAGATTACCAATTACTCTGTTGTAAGCAAGATATTTACTTCTTCTAGTGGAGTCTCTTTGGTGATGTTATATATCGGTGCTCGGTTTTGCATAGACCTGTAAAAGCTTGAATGCTTTTAGCTTTCGGTTCCTGTACAATCCTAAAGTCGTATCGCATCCGATAAAAGTACGAAGAACTGAAAGCAGGTCGCTTAATGAAGACAACCGCGTCCTCTCTGCTGCTATACCATAAACGCAGTCTCCGATTTGAGCCAAATTGTTTGACGTGCTGGTGAACACAAGCAGCATGAGGATGTCCGAGTCCTCTGCAGGAACTATCTGATCCATATGATTCCATGATTTACAACGCTCATAGCTATATTTACGATAGAGGTATCTGCGTCATCTTCCACCTGATGTGTTGGTATGTTTAAACAATGTAGGTGTTGCCTCAGTTTGCCGATGAATTTCAATTAATTATGGGTGTTTGCGTAAAATTCACTTTGAGAAATTGTACACGTCATAATTTATTCATTTTTTTAAATCCAACTTTTTACCATCAACTTCCGTTATCTCAGCCTTTTGTATGTTAATAATGAGAGCATTGGTCTACCCATTGTTAAACGACAAAAGTTTATTAGACATAATTACCTATCTTTTTAACTGTATGAGCCCAAATTCTCCTGTGTTCAAATGCAAGGTTTAACGGAAGTGTTCAAAATGTCGCTAGGAAGAAAATGTGACAGTTTATGAAACCTTTGAAAAAGAGTAAAGTAAACGTTGTAAGATAAGGATTGCTATTGCAATGTGATGAAACCGCCTATAGCATGTTACATGTTGCAGAAACGGGTACAGATGCCCACAAATCAGCCAGAATAAAAACTGCTTACCAACAGAGTTGGCCAATGTCAGTAATGGATCCGGTAATGACAAACTATGCAAATGCCTAAGCAAATGCTTAGTTTTGCCGAACAAATAAACAAAATGTACACTTACTGGTTTAGGATCATTAAATGTGGGAGTAGCTACAGCGATTACAAGTCTTGTGGCCAGTTCCGTCAAAAACAATAGTATCAGCTTGAAGCCATCGTTCTTCCAAAGGTAACGTGATATTATAATTATGAAAAAATTGTTCCAGTAAAAATTGACATTTTGATTGGATTAGAACTTTTTTCCAATATATATTACTACAAAATCAAATTACAAATAGTCACGTAATCGTATAAGCTCCATCCACAATTTTTGGTTGGGTCTGACAATTCAATCAAGCAACAAATACTATATGTATTGAATTCTATTAAGTCAGTCACGGACTTGTTTACTATATCGAGCATATATATGTTCTCTGTCACACCATGGTGTTTAAAAAATGATAGTACCACAACTATAACAAATAATCTTTTTCCGCAGCCTTAGGAAATGTACAGACAAGTTCTAGTCAAATGTCTGGATGGAACCACTTAAGAATAAGAAAGAAAAGATTATAAGTTTTATGTATAATCAGAACACCGTTTCTTGCTACGCGTGTTCTACAGGAAAATGGTCAAAGAGCAATGATGAACTAGATGACACATTAAGAGAAAGTGGGCTTTATTGTGATCTGATTTTAAGCACCGAACCACAAAAAAGCACGAAGGGACCAACTTAACAACCTCTCATGTCAAAACACTAATTGGTTTTTACTGAAACCCACATAAGGGTGTGTTTTCTTTAAAATTTCGCTACAAAAAGTGAACATGTATACAAAGCGTCATATACTGTCGGAGGCATCAAAGTTGTTTGATCCTTTTGGTTGGCTTACTCCAAAATAATAAAAATTAAAATATATTCCCAACATCTATGGTTACAGGATCTCGGTTGGGATAATATTTTATCCAAGATCAATTAACGAAATGGTTCGAAGTTAAGGAAAATTCACTATTAGTAGAACTCACTGAAATCCCAAGGGGGCTCATTACAGGTGCAAATAAATAAATTGAAATACATGGTTTTGCAACGAAGGTCAAATGTATTTTAATGTAAAAAAGGGAAGGATGATCGCAATTTAATTTCTCATCTAATGTTAAACATGATCAGGTTCAACAGAGACGACGTAAACAATTTTAAAAAATTTATTAGCATTCTGGGCGCAAGAAAAAACATTTGCTTCAGAAATTTCAAATTGAACAGTTGCATTCCTTCCTGGTTAGTGTGGTAATACTTTGTGTATATGGAATGCTAGACCATTCTGGCTTAGAGTACGAAACTAAACCTCCCATTATATTAACCGCTCGACTCAGTACATACATTTTATTCGTATTTGTTTCGGTTTGCATTCGATATACGATAAAACAAAACAATAATGTCAACGAATAAATACAAATTTCGACAGCGATATCGCTGTTGTAAACATAACAAAAAAAAGCGTCCGCGTATCGCGACTTAAAAATAACAATAAAAACTTTTAAAACATGCCTGCTTATTACCCATTTTATTGAAAAGCCAACTAAAAAAAAAAAAAGAAAACAATTGACAACATTGTTTCACTGGCGATAAAATTAGAAAGACTTTAAAATTATTTTTACGAAAAAATCATCGTCGTTACCGTCGATCGTTCTGTTAGCATAGTATGCTTTTGAATATTTTAATTTGACAGCGTCGACGCCCGCCGCTGACGCTTTTGTTCTGTTAAGAGCTTATAGAAATATTTTTAATATCTAGTTGCTTTGCATTATCCGTTAACAAAATAAATACGTGTGCATTAATACGCTCGATATCCCAAAAAAATGATGCGAGGGGGACCAGACCTGCCAAAATCACAACAACCGCAACCGCAACCACAACTGCAATAACAACACATCAACGAGACAACATTTATAAATTTAACTTCACGGATTGACAAAATGTTAAAAATTATGGAACAACAAGGTGAACAGATCGCGCAACTACTCCAAATCATCGCATCATTATACATTTTCAAAATCAAACATCATCTTTTCACCAACGAAATTTTCAAAATTCTTCGTCTAAATTTAAAATCATCTCGTTGAACGTCAACTCCATAGTGAGCGTTCAACGCAGACTTAATTTATTGAAATTTTTGACTTCACACCATCCGGACTGTTTACTTATTAACGAGATGAAACTGAACGACAGACACAAAATTGAATTTAAAAACTACAATATTATACGACGGGACAGAATTAATTCGAAACAAGGAGGCGGCACTGCAATTTTACTAAAAGCAGATCTAAATTATAAAATTATCGAACCACAATCTTTGACAAATCGGAAAGGATTCGAAATTGTTATAGTTAAATTAAATTTAAAACTTTCGACCAATAAAATATATTTAATCTCAATCTATTGCACGAGTAACACACATCAAATCACCGATGAACAATTTTTAGTCGAGTGGAGCAAAATTTTTGATATCCTAAATTTAAGTCATCCGAATCACTCTTATATAATAGCAGGTGACCTAAATGCACGTCATATTAATTGGGTAAACGCGCTAAATAATTCACGGGGAAACTGACTCAACAAATGGATGACGGAAAATGCAATGGATTTTCGAGCTCCATTATAAAAAAGTGACAAACCGACGATGATTCGGTCCGGTAACTATATTGATTTGGCCATCATAGACGCACGCATCAAAATTTATCAAAATTCTGCACACGAAATACTGATTCTACATTACGACAGCGACCATCGAGCCATCCAAATTATTATACAAGGCATGGGAGAATTTGAAAGAGGGAAATTAATGACAACAACGACGAGCAAATTCGCTACAACTTTATTTTACTGGAATAAATGGACCAAAAATTTAGAAGATGCACATCGGAGAGCACTTCTCGAACAACAAAATGGCAATGACGACAACGACGAACATTTAACACCCAACAACAAAAATCTAACGGACAATGAAATTAACAAATATATTGAAAAAATTACAAAACCCATTTTGGACAATGTTAAATGCAATTCACCAAAAAAACATCGAATCAATAATATGATGTGTTATTCGAATCCAATTATCGAAAAACTATACCGACATAAATCTTTTCTCATTTCCAAAATTTAATCACTAAAAAGAAACCTATTTCGGCATCAGGATAATCAAAGCATCAGCATTTGGCCGCAACAACAACATCAGCAACATCAACAACAATACCAAAATTAAAGAATGGAAGACAGAAATTAAAAGGACAATTCAATTAATAGAACAAAATATCAAAATTCAAATTGAAACTTACTGGACAAATGTAACGAAGGGGATTCGGGCAAGCTCTAAAATGTGGACTGAAATCAAAAAATTTACCAATTCAAAAAATTCGGACAGTATAAATATTAAGAGACTGGACATTAACGAAAACGACATTGACACATACAATCATTTCGATATCGACTGGACTCAAATCATGAAAAATTCGGAAAACAATTATCAAATTTATAATGAAAATGTCAACCTAAACATTATCGGACAACACATCGAGGATCATATAAAAATAAATTCAACTTTAAGCGGCACAGAAAACGAAGCAGAAATAAGAAATATAATCGATCCACTAATAACAAAATTCAAAATCGACAAAACAAATCATCACACTAAGATCAACTTTTCGACAACAAATCGGGCGAATACACCCAAGCAACCAAAGGATGATCCTAATTTTTTTATTACGACAGAACATTTATCGGCAATTTTAAATTTGGCTAATAATAAAAAATCATATGGACCCGATATGCTGCCCAACATTGTTCTAAAACATTTACCACGCTCGATCATCAACGAAATTTGCATCATCTTTAATAATTTACTAAACAACAGATCGTTCCCGGATTGCTGGAAATTAGTGAGAGTTTTTCCAATTTTTAAAAAAAAAAAAGTTCCCACAGACCCTGAAAATTATCGGCCCATCAGCCTATTATCAAATTTGGGTAAAATATATGAAATTATATTGTATAATAAAATTAACGATCATGTATGCAAAAATAAATTAATGCCAGATAACCAATTCGGTTTCCGTTTCGGCCACAGCACTGTGCATGCAATCACCAAATTAATGACAGACGTATGCTACAACCTAAATTATAAAAATCCGACAGGAGCTATCATGATCGACATTAAGAAAGCTTTCGAGTCCATCTGGCTGGATGGACTACTAGCTAAATTATCAAAAATGAACTTTTCGGCAGATCTAATTCAAATTATTTATGGACTTATTATACAATCGAAATTTTATTGTTTCCACGAGCAAAATTCATTCATCGGAAAAAGTTAAAATTCTAAATGGTGTACAGCAGGGCTCTATCACGGCACCAATCCTTTATAATCTATACACGGCCGAATTAGTTAATCATCCAAAATTAAATTCAAGAAATATACATACATTCTTTATAGCTCTAATTATCTTGTTGGCAACATTGAAAAAAATTTACAATCGGCTCTAAATTTTCTTCAAAATTATTTAAAAAACTGGCACATTGAAATAAATACATCTAAATGCGAAACAATATTATTTCGGCAACCTTTAAAAAATGCACAACGAGATCTAAAAAGAAATTGGAAAAAATTTTCATTAAAAATTTACAATCAACCGATAATATTAAAAAAAACAATCAAGTACCTGGGCGTAAACATAGACAACATGTGTTACATGGCCAATCACACGACAATTCAACTAGAAAAGGCACGTCGTGGTTTTATGGGGGCAAGACAAGTTTTTTACAGTCGACACATTGACAAACGAGTAAAAATTATAGCATACAAAGCACTAATAAGACCAATACTGACATATGAATGCCAAGTATGGTATAATCAGACACCATGCTACATGGAACGGTACAGGATTTTTGAACGGAAATGCCTCCGAAACTGTAACGGACTATGCAGAAAAGCTAATACAGACTTTATGCATTATAATTCTAATAAAATACAATACGAAAATTATAATTCGGACCGAATTGACGTACACATTTTAAAATTAACTCGAAATCACATAAGATGGGCCACATTAAACTATGAGAACTCATTGATATATGGACCATATTATTTGGATACACTTTTGACAGAACGATATCCGACGACCGAAACGGTACCGGGATCGAACTTATTCGCTTTTCTAGATAAAAAGGGATATATTCAGAATAAAGAAGCCATACCATTAATATACCATGTCCAGAAAAGGCCAAACGAAAAGTGGTTCGATCCAATAAAGTTCGAGAATCCAGATGAGCATATTAGATTCGACACATCAATAATTAGTAAACCAAATGAGTACGTCAAAAGATGTGAAAAGTATTGGTGGTTAGCCGAGAACAATTCTGTAACAGTTCCTGTATCATCAACATCTTGACATACAATATTATTATAATAAAACAAATTATATTTCACATTAAGATTAAATTTAAATTTGAAATTTTAATTACTTACATTTGTTAACTTGCGTCTTACAACTCAAAATAATTTATGTTATAACATTTTTAGTATGGCTAAATTTTTGTTAATCTTTTCTTACTTTTATAGTGTGTCTGTGGTTGTATGAATGTGTTCGGGAGTCTTTCTTGTATGAATGATTTTTTATTTATTTATTACTTAGTTCATAAGCTCATTCAAGAAAAGATATTGACCAAAAAAGTTTTTTAACATTTTATTTTTCGTCAATTAATATTTAACATTAAATTTATATAAATTATTTACACAAAATTTTTATACATTTACTATTGTAATTTTAAATTTTTAATTCTTTTGAAAATTTTACAAAACATATATTGTTTAATGATACGAAAAAATTGAGTGCCCATTTTAAGGACAGTGGTTTTATTTATTTTTTATAATTTTATGAATGTCCTTTTGACAAATCCAACATTCTATAAAAAAAAAAATTTTGTTAGTAGTTTTAAGTTACCTCTGTAAAAAAAATGTTTAAATAAATTGGATTTCGCCTTCTTTAGTTTGCCTTTGCATACTTTGTTGTGTTTTGTTTAGTCACAAAATTATTTTTGGATGATTTGGGATGTGCTGTACTGTGCTGTACGGAAAATGATAATTTAAATACTTGCATAGTAAATGCATTAAACAATATTTTTTGGATGCGCTGTGCTGAACTGAACTTATAATATAAATAGACCTTTATAGGCCATTTATATATGCACTTTTTCATTCATAATCAAAACTTAGCTAGATTAACAAATTATTACTTTACAAAGTAGCTATTAGTCAGACCTATACTAACAAATGCATGCGTACTTTGGGCTAACACAACCGGAACCCACATTACTCTATCATTAAAAATGCTCTATCATTACCTTAATCCATTCTTATCAATGAACTCCATCCATTAATTATTGTTTGATCGTTTTGCACTATTTGCTCGAAACATTAGCACTTTATGCAGTGTCAAATCCAATATATTTAAGTTTATTTCTATTTAACTTTTTTTTATTTATTTTTTTTAATACTCTAAAATGTAATTCTCAAATTACAAACCAATTATTTTAATCTGTCTATAAATTTTGATTTTATTCTAATTTTATTTATATGTACTTTGATTGTAATCTAAATGCATATATGTTTGTATGTACATGTATAGTCGACATGATAATAATAAAAAGGGTCTAATCTTATTTATACAGTACCTTCTACATTTTGTGTGCAGTATATAGCGCATCTAATATTTCAATATTTATATTAATGCCAGTAAATAATAATATGGATATAACGATTATTGAATTTATTTAACGAGGTTGGTTCGGGACAAACACAATAATATAAAGGAAAAGGGTGAGATTTACATCCGTTTATGTACGTTAAATTTGTTAAGTAGTTCATTTTATTCAAAGTAAAGTGTCAACTATTTTGATTAATCGGGTTATCTAATAATTTGATTGATTATTAACTACTCGGTGCCACCGGTATTGTTTTATTTAGAAATAATTGCATTATTGTAAGTAGTCAGATCTAGAATCATAAAAAGAATCAAAATACTTTGATAGTCGAATTTTAGGCTTAGAGATCATTGAACTATGTAAATCTAACGTATAAAGACTTTTCTCAATTTAGATAATTATTTGTATACTGAATTTACTGCAATGCGATTCAATTAATTAAAGGGTATATAAACATACATTATTCGGTATATCCATACCAAGATCTTGGAGGACAGATGAACTGCTAATTACATGGACTAATTGCCACCGAGGTTAAATCATTGCTTGATGCCTCCAAGTTGATACCAACAATTCGAATCCTCAAAATAAAAGGTTGCTTGTTTTGCATGAGGAATATCCAGATACGTCTGGAGATAATTATATTTTGCTTTTTATTATATCTGTCCTAGTGAAACCTTTTAAACCACCTTTTAATTATTGGAACTTTTGTGCAGCATATAACCTATAATTTTCATGCACCGCTTGAGTATAAATTAAAAAATGACTGCCAATCCATATAATTTTAAATCAGGTGTGGATTCCCGATCTTATTTGCACGTTTAATCATGAGATTATCATGTAGTATATATTTTCAAACTCAATTCTTTCACTTTGCTCGCTATTGGGCCTTTTGTGATTATTTATCTTGAGCTTCTAAAAATTACGTTTCCAAGCCCGATACGTGCTGAGCGCGTCTTATCATCATTTTGACGTATGTTACATCAGTAACATCAACTGCACACCGTTCAAGGTTTTTATTGCAATGAAGCTTTACTGAAGATTTACCATGTATATAAAAATGGAAGGAGAACTAGCAGCAGTGATTAGATTATTTTGAGTAGATTAGAAAATATTGCGGGGCTGAGTGAAATGCTTTGTCAATAACAAGAATATAATAAGTCCAGTTGACTTGTTCATATGTTTAACATGCTCATCAATTCGAACAAGTTGATTGACACAATCGGCAACCGACCGGGAATAAAAAAATTATGTCTGTAAAATTGCCAGCCTCGATGAAACACGTGCATTTGGTAAGCAGTGACTGTATAATTCTTTCATTTTACAGCCCTTACCTTGTCGCCAGGCACCTACAACAAATCATAACAAATCATAACAAGTGATTCAAAAGGTTTCCTTACGTCTAAAGTTTTATAACGACGGTGGATGTGTGTGTTGCTTTTTTACGCTCTATATATATTTATGTACAGTGTACATGTAGCGTTAGCGAATAATTTTAATTGTGTGTGTAGCGATGGTCGCTTCAGTACTACTCTTCAACAACGGAATTCCAACACATGTTACAACTGAAAATATGTCGGCAATCGGCATCACCAGTATCATGTCCCCTTCACTTGGTCAAAAAGAAAAATCAAGACTGGAGACCATGTGGGGACTACCGCAGGTTGAACATGGTAACGCTGCCTGACCGTTACCCTGTCCTTCTTTTACCTCTCAGTACAACAGTCATAGTGTGACTATGATCAAACAACTACGATCAAGTATGAGCAACCTTTTGCACACCAACACTCTTCTATCCAAACAAACGGACAAGACATCCGAAGTCGCTAGACACTAGTAACCTCGTGTTTGTGCAAGGGGATAAAGTGCGCACAAGTTTGACATCGCCATACGATGGCCCATACAGAGTTATTCGACGCTTGCGAAAACATTTCGTACTTAACGTCAAAAATAAACATCAACCTAACAGCATTAATAGATTAAAAGCAGCATTCGGGATTCTTTCTTTAGCGGAGAAACCTTCTCTTACAAGAAAACCCTAAACAGTCCGCATACGAGTGTGAAATTTTATTCCAAACATGACAAATATTATGTTGCATGATTTTATATTTACAGATGTCAAAAAAATCGCCACCGGCGATGGGCATCGATGACGTAGACCTATTGACGTTACAGCAATGGAGGGACAGAGATCTCATTGTTTAAATTGATGAAGCGACCACAGGTACGCCCGAACTTCCACCACAGGTGGAATAGCAAATACCACACGTACAACTTACATTAAGAACCATAGGCAACCAAACCTTGGAACGCGCAAACAAAACCATTCCTCTACGATCAATTATACAACGATTGAATCGATTAGAGCGGATACTCGATACAATTACCGGCAACGATAATATGTTTCTACCACTCGCGATTCGATGAAACAGCTTATCACTGCACACCACCGTGCAACTTCCTGAAGTTATAAGACACTGGACTTCAGTAGTTTATAACGAAGGAACATAAGCAGCATTATTGCTTAAAACAAAAGATAGAGCAACACTATTGTTCTACTAACAATATACAAATGAAACAACACTATTGTTTCCACAAACCACGGTATCAACTAGTTCCCGTGTGCCACCACGATCAAGATATACTTTTTTTTCCGTTGGCGTAAACATTCACCTGTCGGGGGATGCTTCACTCGGGGCGAAGTCCTGTAGCGGTTTAGTATACTATACTCAGCCGTATAGTAATTATTTTAAGGATTTGCACGAAAGATCTGAATAATTTTAATTGTGTGTGTAGCGATGGTCGCTACAGTTCATAATTGAACTGAGCCTTCATAAATTGAACTATCTGTTTCACTATCCTTGTAAATAAAATTAAACCAACAAGAGATAAACGAGTTCAAGATACCAGTAAAATTTGAAATAAACAACAGTATTTATTGGCTATAGAAAGGATTTGGACTAAAACATAAATTAACACTTCAATCACAACCATTCCCCTTTTAAACAAATCAAAACAAGAAACAAAACAAAAAAATACCATAATAATCGTGTAATAATACCAAACTCAAGTAAGTTGAAAATAGTATCTGTCAAAAAAGATTAAACACCAATTACCCGCTCTAAGGGTTTTCATATTATATTTATATATATATATATATATATATATATATATATATATATATATATATATATATATATATATATATATATATATATATATATATATATAAAATATTATAATAGAATAGATAATAACAATAATAGTAATAAAAATAAATAAAATAACAACCACTCTATTATTTTCTACTTTTCTAATGTTTCCCTCCTATTTCCCGTTCGAATTTTCCTCCTCTAACCCCATATATCAACACATTTTCAATTCGTTTATTTCCATCTAAGTCGTTTCACCCCCGAAATAAATATTTTTTTTGTTTTTGTTGTGATTCCGAAACGTTATTTTCCTCTACTTTTCCGTATATTAGATCTGTTCATCTTTTTGGCTTCCAAGATTTTTTTGTTTTTTTACCACTTTGAAATTATATAAAAGCACAAAAATAAAAACTGGAAATCGTATACTTTTATTACAAAATTTAATTTTCTTAAATTTAGTACATCGCACAAACAAAAGACGTGATAATAAACTGAAGATTTTCGGTACACACTTTTATCACATTATAAGGCTTTAGCAAAAAAAAAAAAAATTTACCAAAATATTTGTGTATATGCAAAGTATTTTTTAAGCTCATCTTATTTTTTTTACATATATGCAGTCAAACCCTTATTTTGAGATAAAACATAAAAATGTACGTATATATAAGCATATAATATGTATATGGTACTTTCGTTGAGGGGTGAAGAATTGATGTATAAAGTTGAAAATCAAAATATGTTCGAATAAAAGTTAGAATGTGTGTTTTGATTTAACTTAATTTTTGGAAAAGTATAAAACAACTGAATTAGCTTTTTGGAAGTCTTGAAATGAAAAAGATATTTCAATTTTTGGTTTGGTATTGAAAATGTATAAAACCGTATTAAGTCAAATGGGAATATAAACAATTTTTTTTCACCCCCACTTATAAACTTTTGATATAATTTAGCGGTGGGTGTATATTTTATTAACTGTTTAGATAATGGAAATTAAAGATATCAATAATAATAATTTTCGGCACAGTGGCTGGAGATATCACTTGTCATGTCTCTTAAGATACCTTTGAGACTACAATTTACTTTTTATTTTCATCAAGTAAATTAACCATCGCAATGCAATTGGTGGGGTTGAACACCATTATTAAAAAGACTGAGTTCTGAGCAAAAAAACAAAAACTTGGGTATAAATAACTTAATCTAAAAAGTTTGCAGTGGTATAAAGCACTATCGCATCTTTTCGGAGCTAGAAATCAAGTCAGCTGGCGTGCTTTGCTGGATAAACTCTATAGAATGGTTTTGAATTAGTTGGAGGCTCATCCATCTAATTAGACTGCCTTTGTTTCAAAACGAACTCTAACCGAATTCAGCTATTGACCAACGAGTACAGCTGGAACCACTTAGACACGAAAAATAATCCAGCAGACCTTGCTTCTCGAAAGATATTACTCGAGATATTATTTACAAATGCGTTTTGGGTTAACGGCTAAAAGATTTTGTTAGATATATATACAAATTTTCATGCATGTCGCAAAAGTCTCGATATTAGTGAAGTTTCAGAAAGTAGAAGGATTACTGCCATAATGTCTATGTCAATTAAACAAAAAGAAATTTTGTTCTCGTTTTCAAATTTGAATTAATTCAAAAGGCATCATCGCGTGTTTGCATACGTTGATCCATCATTTATATAAAGAAGCCACTGCCTACAAAGTGCTCTAAAAAGGCTCAGCTCCTTTATAAATAGTAAACGACTTGTGCTGGTTGGCAGTCAAAAAATCATCAATTGGTCAACGACAATTTGTTAGGGTTGGAGCCGACAAGGACGTTGCTCGTTGAACGGTTTATGATCACATCTCAATCAAAGAATTTTTTCCGACATTGCCCTATCCATTATCAACAAGGGATGGGTAATTTACCAGCTCAGTGAGTACTGCCTGCCAGACCTTGTCTTTTTGTCAAATCGAGAGATAACTTCTGTGAGCTCGTAATGGTTCACTATAAGCATCGAGGTCATCGCCTTGATTACGTTTACAGCCAAGCATTAAGCAAGAGGACCCGGAAAGTGCCAGGTCCACCGTACATATACGTCGAAGGATAAGCATACATCGTCAATTTAAGAATATTTTACCATCGTTATGTCCAACAACTGTGCTTTATGCAATAAATCGTCATCCAGCCGCGATTTATTCGTTGTTTTGGGAAATGTAGTGCGGCAATTCATCCGAAATGTGTGGATTCTAAAATAGACACATAGATTAAAACTTTTCGTGAGTGCCCGTTTGCCAAATTCATCCGCTCAGGATGTCAAAATGACTCTCTTTGTGATGCGTCAAAGGAAATTTCTGGCCTAAGGAAGCAAATTAGCCAGGTTTCCCAAACAGTCAAATTGCTAGCAGACAGTTTCGATACTTCAGTTGAGTAATTTAGCACTGAAGCAAAGCTTTTCATGAAGCAATGTAATCTTAACGTTACTGTTGGACCTTAAGGTGCAACTCCTGCATCTAAGTTATTTCAGAATAGTGGTGCAGCAGCCTCAGTAGTGCCTAGACGCCTATATATATATACCTGAAAGTGAGTGTGAATTGATTATTGTTCTGCCGCTGATGAAGCAATTAAAGCTGTTGCGTTTAAGGATCTGAAATTCATATATGCATCTAAGTTCAATGTCTCCACTACATCAGTTTAATAAAAATTTTAATGCCAGCAAATTGGAGCTAATGAAGAAGACCTGAACTACCGTTTGCTTTCAGTCAACCAAGATGTGAATCGGCTGAATTTTGTTTCGTTTAAGATTGGCGTTGACCCCGCGTTGTTCAGTAAATTGCTTCAACTCGACATCTGGCAATCCGGCATTTTAGTGAGGGAGTCCTTACATCGCCCAAAAAACTAATGTCATCCTTAACGTCTTCATCAAACCGCACAACGTCAGTCGCAGCTTCATCTTCCGCGAAGGTACCATCCTAATTTCAGTTTAATCACCGTACGCATATAAAGTTATGCAGTATATCCGTGTTTATCATCGAAGTATATGTTCCACATGGGTCCAACATTGATTATTACCACATGTTCATCGAATTCATCAAATCCTATATCATGCATTTAGTAAGTGATAGAGATCATTTAATGATCATCGGTGATTTTAATCTTCTCGGTGTTCTTTGGTTCGACGTTGATGGGGTTTTTTCACCTTTGACAACTGATGAAAGAGCAATCACATTCTTGGATTACTGTGCAACCGAATATTCATCAGTAAACTCCTGGATTTGTTACTTACGAATGATGTTTTATTTTCCGAAGTCTTATCATGCGAAGATTTTACCGGTTGCAAGAGCATTCACCAATTATGATAAATATTTATTTGCCTGTAAACTGCGACTTAAATCGATTTTCTAACAATGTTTTCCTTGATTTCAGTAACGCCGACTACACTTTTCTGAGTACATGGATAGCGGATAAAGCTGAATGGGATTTTATTCAGCACATGGAAAATTTGAACAGCATTCAACGCATTACTCAAAGCTGGAGTCAAAAGATATGCTCCCTTGGTTAAAACCAGGTTGCGCTTCCGTAAACCTTGATACAACCAGAAGCTGGTTGACATCGAGAAACGCCACAATAAGCTTCACACTTTATACAGGCTTCATGGATCAAGATTTTATACTGATTTTGCTCACGCAAGGAGTTCAAAACCTTGAATTGGTTTTTGTACAATAATTACATGTTGCAGATAGAAATTGATTTGTCAGCAAATCCGAAGGCGTTTTGGAAATTTATTAACAATAAAAGAAAAACATCTGGATTCCCTTCGTCGATGAATTATCAGAGCTCGACTTCCAACTCCACTTCTGGCATATGTGATCTGTTTGCGGATTGTTTCGTTTCAGTTTACGAGCCAGCATCACCATCTTTTGTCACTTTACGTAACTCCGTCAGCAGTTCCAATAGCAATTTCAGTTTTATCAAGTTTACGGTAGACGAGGTTCGCGATCGGTTACTCAATCTTGATATTACTAAGAGTCCCGGGCATGATGGCATTCCGCCCATTTTATTCAAGAGCTGTGCAGAGAGTTTGGCCTCTTACGTTACCTTTGATATTACCATTCGATAAAATCGATCACGCCATTCTCATCGCCAAGTTAGAGACCTTGCATTGTAAGTCATATTGGCCCTCTTCTATTCATAATGTTTATCAACGATGTTGTCGAGTGCTT